>CM022771.1:1984147-2439147 GCA_012411365.1 Ameiurus melas | reverse complement strand
CGAGGTATCAACCCACTGCAAGGTACAATCGCACACACACTCACACACTATGGAAAATTTAGACATGCCAATCGGCTTACGGTGCATGTCTTTGGACTGTGGAGGAAACCGGACTACCCGGAAGAAACCCTCCAAACACGGGGAGAACATGAAAACGCCACGCACACCGGGCGGAGTCGGGATTCGAACCTCACGACCGCGGAGCAGCGCCTCGGTTTCATCCTGATCCCGGGTTACTCTCCGTGTTGAGTTTCCTCCTGTTTCTCAGGTTTCCTCCCTATATCCAAAAAACACGCTGTTAGGTGGATCGGCTCGGGTAAATGACATAAAATAAGGTGTGAACGTGTGTATGATTGACATCTAAGGTGTGTCCCTGCTTCACGCCCGGTATTCCCGGGATACACGGCGAGATCCACTAGAATACCAGTTACTGTTCAATTCTCCTGAATTGATCTTTCACGCTTCAGATCGTCGATGCACACGATATCGTCTCGGAAACGAACGAAACGCTCACTTCACGGTTAAAAATCGCCCAACGTCCTGTTTACAGACTTAATACAGGATACGGTTCATGTGAATCTCGGAGATCAAATATCAGTGGCTTAAAGCGGCACGACCCTGAGGCGATGAACACTGGAGTATAGTGTTTATCCCGAGGCCAGCGTATTCGTCCTGCAGTGCGGACTATGTGTCATTTTAGTGTTTGGCTGGTGCAGCAAAATCCTTCATGCATTAATATTGGCCCCCTAGTTACATTTTTGTTCAGTTGAACTTACCACACACACACACACACACACACACACAGACACAGATACAAAGCTAAATTACATGTTTGCAGAGTCCCACTCAGGTTAGATCGACATTAAGACTGTCCTCTTTTCCTATAGTGTTTCCTGGAAAAACCTTCAGTGAGCCCAAATAGCGTGATTAATAAAGCGCAGATCCGCCTCTGGGCGGAGGAACTCTGCGGTTTCATAAAGACCCTGCCAGCGCCGCGCTTAAAGAGCCCACATGCAAGGTTCAACAACTGTGAAAGAACTATTAAAAAGGACACACAAAGCGGTGACCTTGACTGACAAGTGCTCTTCATTTTGGCAATAAACAGCGGTGGGCCTGATAAGTGTTCATTGGCGCAGAGAATAATTACCTATCCATCAGCGCGGCCGCAGCGTCTGAGGTCGTATAAATGGAACATACATAATGTACAGCAATAATACCAATCGCACAGAACCTAATGTATTATCATTATTTGTGGGCTGAAGCCCCCTTTATTCCCCTCCTTCTTCTCCCTCACCTGCGTAAATGCCTTCGGGCCACGATAATTTCCGTCTAATCTCTGTTCCGTATTATAATTTTCATAGTCCCGAACGACAGGAGGAGAATCAATGTGTTTCTATCAATGGCTAAACAGAGGAGCGGATGCTTTATACGCCCGTGTTACTGCCCACTCACACACGCTCTATCAATTTACGATAAGAGCAGGACGAGCAGTAAATTTACAGCTGACCGGCCGTCTAACGGCAATGTCACGGGAGGACTCGCGATAGCACGAGGGCCACAGGACAGGAGGATTATGGGTAGTCCGTCACGAGGTCACGTTGGAGCTCGACACGTTAACTTGAAACGCGATGAGGAAAATTGTAAACATGAGAGAACGTGATTTCTAATAGGTTATGTTTTCTTTTTTTTTTCTTTTTAAACATGAACGTTTCGGTCAGCACTCTGGGAAAGGTGCAAAGGCTGATCGTTTTTGTTTACAGTACTATAGTGCTGAATACTGAAATGTTAAATGAATCGAAGTGTACCAGTTTGTTTGTTTGGGGGTTTTTTTATACAAAAGTTTGAACCGTAAAATTCAAGAATTTAGCTTTCGAGAATACTTTATGAAATGTTTATGTACAATTCTATTAACAATTGCTATTAATGATGCAGGGAGATAAAATGTTCCGTGCACAAATAAGTATTTGCGATAATTTGTATATATATATATATATATAAATATTTTAAATGTCATTATTTTTTGTATGTAGTCGACTTTATTATTTATTTTTTTTACATTTTAAAGTGAAATGCATGTGCAAGCCAAGCCCTTCTTGGATTCTTATGCTAAAGACATCACATGAGTCATCTTTACATAGGACAGTTGTAAATATGTGTCAGGGGACAGAGGGGGGGGGGGAGGGGGGGGGAAGAAGTGCTAACGATGAAATGAAGCCAAAAATCTGTTCAACACTTGATGTCAAAGAAAAAGCTCGCTGGCTGTGAGTGTGGGAGCCCCAGATGGCAGGTGGTCCTCTTTATATTCACCATCAAATCTGTGGTCCTGAAGCATCTTCTGACTTCCGTCGAACAGAGTTAAGACACAACGTATTAGCAAAAATACCCCAAAAAGTCCATGCTAATTCCTAGTCCATTTAAGATTAGCGCGATATTAGATTCTGCATTTATTTTATTATTTTTTTTAATATGCTATGAATACACGCCTCTGGAGACTACAGGACACAGAGGAAGCTGGAATAATGCTTTTATAGCTGAGATTATAATGATCCTGGACGATGAGGTCATAGATAAAGCAGGTCATAATTTTCAAAATATGAGTTATAGTTATTTTTAAAAAATATTGAATAGTCAAAGTTCTTGCCTTGATCTTGGCTTTATAATTCCACCCAGTTACTGTCCTTGCTAACAGAGTGGAATAAACTCATAACTTGTAAAAAGTTTATTTATTTATTAAAATAAAATACACGTATTAATACCACAGAACTGATGAATGCCGGATTCTGATTGGTCCCAAGGTGTTGATTATTACATTTTCATTACATAACAGAAGCTCTGAAACTCCAGGTTCATATCAATGCGCTCGCTTTAATACAGTACGTTATCGTTTCTATAGTAACAGCTCGTTCGTAGGGGTCGTGCGTGGTGGGCGCGCCGCAGGGTGTGGCTAGCATTGAAACAAATAAACGTCTAATAAAATCACTGATCTGAAATGGTGACGTTTCTATAAGGAGTTTAGTTAACATCTCTGGAACGAGTCTCCTTAAAAGCGTTTAAAGCTGTTTCTTCCGGATTTCTCCGGAGCAAAAGAAACGCTCTACAACATGAAATGCAACTACAAATGGATAAAAAAGTATGACGTGCCAAAAATAAAACATGTGTGATCGTTCGCAGTTTGCTGTCGAATAAGAGGAATAAAGCAGTTCAGGATGTGCTGTTGTAGGAAAATAGTCAACTTTAGGGTAGGAACAATGACTTTGCTTCATATCAGAAGACATCACACCACCCTGTCCTGTTGTTGATAAAGTTCAGTTATAGGAAAATCATCGACAGCAGGGAGGTGTGATGAAGCAGCGTACAGGTATACTGGTACCACCCAGAAGTCGATTCTTTTCCTGTAACAGCACATCCAGAAGTGGTTTATTCCATTTACACCACAGCGATTTGAAAGCTGAATCATCGTAATAACCTTTTGATCTATTTACCGTATTAAACTCAGTGAGCTTGTATTAGCTATTATGTCATCGCCACTTTAAACACTTGTTTTCTGACTTGCCGGTGTTAATACTGTACTGTTACAAAGCACTGGCACTGGAGACTCCTTCCACTTCCACCTCATCACTGAAACCTTGAGCCTAACATCGATCACAGGGGTTTTTTTAACTTGTGAAACAGCAACTTTTTATGTTTTTAATATTCGATAATGCGGAGCGTCCAACCGCGAGTGAGTTCTGTTACTATAGGAACGATAACGTATTCATATAAAACCTGTGAGTTTTTTCTTCTTTTTTGTCAGAGTTTGGATGAAACTCTGAGAGTTAAGTTGACAAAACCCCATAAAGCACGTCAAAGTATAAATCGTCTCAGATGAATTTTAGGAAATTTAATAGACAAGGGATGGTTTGAGGCAACGGTTAAAGGGCAGACTCTTAAAACAAGGGAATATTACATTACAGATGGAACATTGAGGTTCTTGGTGTTATTGATAACGGTGGTGAGAGTGATTGGTGGTTAAAGTGTGGCTAGGATGGTTATTGTGTTAGTCAAAGTGGGAGGAGATAGGCAGCATGGTGGCTGGGGGAGGTGTCTGAATTCAGTGATGGTTGGAGTCGGTTGGTGTGGAGAGGTTGTGGAGGGCATTGTTGTTGTTTTTTTATGGAGGGGGGGGTAGTAGAGTTCATATCCGATAAGCTTAGTGTTTGGGGTGGGTGGGTGGGGGGTTTGGGGATTTGGACGGACGGCGTGGGCTGTCTTGGCTGGCAGCGTTACAGCCTCTGCTTGCCCTTTGTCATGCGCCCTCTTCACCTCCAGAGCTGTCAGGGACTTGTCAGAACCAATCAGAGAATCTGATGGCGTCCGCCAGCGACGTACACGTTTGGACAAGATGACAGGGAATTTCTGGTGGTACGTGTCAAGGACCATATGAAAACAGATGTCCTCGTTACTGGGTTGTGAACGCTTTAAATGGCAAATAATGGCAACACTAACAACAGCAACAAAAAAAAACCAAATAAAGTTTTAAAAATACATTTATTTCATGGACGGATGACTGAGACATTTAGAGTCTCATCCCAAAAGAAATAACTCCTGGGTTCGTCTGCGCCTTAAGTAGATTTAGATAATACTTTAAGCAGTCGTGTGAAAAAAGCGAAGCAAAAAGCCAACATCATGCATGACGAGGCCCTCGGAAATTTCACATGACAAAAGTAACTTTATTGAATAGGACAGATTGCTGCTTGTCTGACTGACTTAATCTGTTTGATTGAGCAATGAGACGCCTTTGGCTTCACAAGTCCTTCAAAGGGAGTGAATTTTTTCTTTTTTTTTTTTTTTGGAAAAAAAAAAAAAAAACCTTTTCATAGAGCTGGTCACACTGATGGCCTTATAAGCTTTATTTATTGGCTTCAAACATCTTTATTCATTGGCTATCGCCCAAGCTCTTTCACTTCATCAACCTGCAACAAAGGCCGCAAGCTTGGACAATCTGTCAACTGTCTCTGTCATTGATTACAGGACGGCGCTGGGCAGGCGACGGGGGCTTCAAAAAGCTCAACCGTCACACCGAGAGTAAAAGGAGGCGCTCGGTGAATCCCCTAGATAGCAGGCCACTTCCCTTGGCTCAATAGACGGCCACATTAGCGAGCCATACATTCATTTGCCTACGCCTCATGAGCTCATTATTGGGATCTAACTCTCGTCTCCTCCCTCTGGCTTTCAGAGAGGCCGCGGTGTGACAAAAGAGTCGCAGGCATCATTGTGCTTGATCTGAGTTTTATTTAGCTCTCCATATGGTTCTCTAGCCACGGCTGAAGCTTAATGTTTATGCTCATGCGTGGTAGGTGAGAGCAGTCTATAACCACACGGGCTATTGTCAGGTTTTGAAAGTTGAGAGACAAAGCAGGACGTCATGAATGAATCAGTGAACTCGAGTGTCGAAAGAATCGAGAGCACAGTGGGCTTTAAGTTCGCTTTCATCCTAAATATCGATAGTTCTAGTGTGCTACTTCCGTCTCCCGGATAGAATTATCCCTAACAAGGTCTCCGCCACTTTGACTTTCACGTCCCGAGCTCCTGATCTGCCCTCGGTGACAATTTGTCTACATCACGAAGCCATCAGCTCTAATCAGGTCTGACTCGTGCCGCGCAGAGGAGTCTCCGTTCCCCGAGGCTACACGAAAGCGTCACGCTCGGACCCATGTGTGAAAGCACACAACTGTTTCCTGCTAAAGTCTCCTTTTTTTTCTTCTTCTTCTTCTTCTTCTTCTTCACGCATGGTTATGAGAATCACTCCCACTGCTCTCGGTTACAGCCAGGCCATGCTGTGAGAATCACGTTCTAAAATTGCTCATCGCTCCAAGACCACAGTATGAGCACATGTACCAGCTATAAAATACTCTTTTGACGATTCAACCGCTTCGACGACGACTGAAGGTTACTCCTCAGCAGGAGTCTTACGTAAGCTGCTGTTACGAAGCATGAGCGCCTCGGTCCTGAAGATGTCAGAAAACTTAACCGCGTGCTATCAAAGCGCTGACACTGCAGACTCCTTCCGAAAAAAAAATGTTCGCTAAACGACTCTAAAACCGTCCGAGCTGCTGATAGAGAAAATGAATCAACACCAGATTGAGAATTCACACACACACACACACACACACACACACACAGCAGGAACAACAAATCATCTCAGTAACTCCTGAAACGTGACACGATGGAGGAAAAATCCATCTTTTGTGTTCATCTGGTCTGAAACGCTATGCAAAAACGCATCGACTCACTTTATGTTCATTTGGTTTGCAGCATCGTAAGGTTAAGATCGTCTCACTTGGTAAAGACGATTACCGGTACTTCCCGCTTGAAGTCCCATGGAAATGGTTTTGGACCTCAATTCCACATGGACGTTCTCTCTGTGGTTGCTGGGACGACGGTAGCTGCGATAGCCTTGGGTCCTCAATTACCACATGCAGTTCTACACTCAGGTCTCCTTTAGTGAACAGTGGACGAGTTCAACAAAACAGACTTCATATTAAAACCATAATGAACTTTCCTTTACTTTCACACTATCCGTCGTTACCCAGATGAGGACGGGTTCCCTTCTGAGTCTGGTTCCTCTCAAGGTTTCTTCCTCATATCATCTTAGGGAGTATTTCCTCACCACCACCTCCATTGTATCCTCCAATAGGGATAAATTCACGCACTTAAAATCTGTATCCTGTGTTTATATGTTTCTGAAAAGCTGCTCTGAGACAATATCCATTGTTAAAAGCGCTATACAAATCAAATTGAATAGAATACAGAGAGAGAGAGAGAGAGAGAGAGAGAGAGAGAGAGTATGTTGAATGTGATTCTCAATCTACCATTTAACTGTGATATTTCTGCTGTGAAAATCTCTTCCCTAAAAATACCATTACAAACCATCAGCTAACCATTAAAACCATTCATTACCATTACCATTATTGGTTCTTCATGGTATCCAGTAGACATAACATGCCACCAATAGAAGGCAACAAATGACCAGTAGAGACCCACAGAGACCATTACAGTTTCCATTAAAACCATTACAAATTATATGAAAGTTTCTATTGTTTTTAAGCTTTTTTTAAAAAATGCACTTTAAGTAAGATTTTATGACCTGATAAATTTCATTCTTCTTCTTTTTCTTCTTCTTCTTCTTCTTCTTCTTCTTCTTCTTCTTCTTCTTCTTCTTATTATTATTAAATAAATCAGGGCGCATGGTGGCTTAGTGGTTAGCTAACTCGTGACTCGAACACCTCCAAGGTCCGGGGTTCGATTCCCACCGTGGCCCTGTGTGTGCGGAGTTTGCATGTTCTCCCTGTGCTGCGGGGGTTTCCTCCAGGTATTCCGGTTTCCTCCCCCAGTCCAAAGACATGCATGGTAGGCTGATTGGCGTGTCTAAAGTGTCCGTAGTGTATGAATGGGTGTGTGAGTGTGTATGTGATTGTGCCTTGCGATGGACTGGCACCCTGTCCAGGGTGTACCCCGCCTCATGCCCGATACTCCCTGGGATAGACTCCAGGTTCCCCCGTGACCCTGAAATGGAGTAAGCAGTAGAAGATGGATGGATGGATAAAATAAATCAAGTCAGGGAAACAGTCGTTTTCATATATTTCTTTATTTGTTTCTGAATCAAAGTTTGACCAGGTTTTGACCATAATTTCCACTTAAGCTCCCAAATCTGGCTATACTTTTTGAATTCTGAGAAGAGAATTTATTCTCTTTCAGCAATTGTTCAGCAACTGGAGCAGAAAGTGCTGAAGTACTGAAATGTGACGTGCTAATGAAGAAGAAAAAAAATCGCTCATCAACTCATCAACAAAAGAGATCTCAACTCACCTGGTTCTCATTTGACCTTCATGTTCCAGTTTCAACCAAAACTATCTTAAGGTTAGGAACATCTAACCTGCTAGACAGAGAGAGAGAGAGAGAGAGAGAGAGAGAGAGCTCAACGTGATGCTCGTTCGACCATTAAACAATGACCTCATCATCATCATCATCATCACCTTCTACATTACAGAGATGGAATTTTATCTGCTGATTCGAACCCTCTTTACTTTTTACCCCATGCCTAAATGAAATCAACATACAGACGTATACACGCTTGTGCACTGTAGCCCACGTGTGTATTTTTCACACGTGTACACTTACTTTTTCAGCTTTGATCGTTACCTTCATTGAATTGTTCACTTGTATTATGATTTCACGTTACAAGCCGCAGAGCGAATCGATTCGGAGTCGATTCCAAATGCGTTATTTATTAGCGATGTGAACCAAAAGGCCGACCCGGACGGGTTGATCTCATCTCCTCGAATCACAGATCGGATTTTCTTCACGGTCAAGCGCACTGGCTGGGCAAATTTATGCAATTAGGTCACGGCGATGGCGATAGCCGGCGCTGCGTAAGAGGCGGTGATAGAAAATCAAAGTGATATTTCACGGTGGTGGAAGGCAAAATAAAGCAGGAAGACACCAGGGGTACAGACTGCACATGATAAGAATTAAATTATACCCCAATATGCTCGGCCTCCCTGATGTCCCTGATGCTTTTATTCTTTTCTTTTTTTCTTTTTTTTTTTTTAAATTTGGAAATATGCAGGCAGATTGTGTCCCGGCTGCCAGGACATGATTATATTTTAAGTGTGTAATATTCAGGAGAGTCCCTCCACCCTTCTGACACCCCACCCCCCTCCGCTCCCCTCCCCTCCTCCTTTTAATCTGTCTATCTCTCTGTGTCTGTCTATCTCTGGCCCTCTGGCTGCTCTAACCTCTCCTCCAGCCCACTGGCACACAGCACGCCAAATCTCTGGCATCCCGAAAATCTCACCCACTGCGCCGCACACTTGATGGACCGCACCACGCTGTCCGGGGAGGGAGGAATAAATAAATAAATAAATAAATAAATAAATAAATCCTCTTGTCATTTTTGTCCCTCCATCTCCTTTCTCTCTAGAACTGCAGAATCACTCGGACGGCTTTGCACAAAGCTGTATTTTGCTCTGGGAACAAAAGGTTGCGCGGTTCGTCATTGAGAGCGGCAGCACTGCAGCAGCTGCCTCCGCCACGCTCGCACTGACAAGCGGCCAGAGAAACAGATGGTTCGTGCATTCATGACCAGTTTCGTGGAAGCCCAAGAGTCAAAAACCATTCAGGGGAGGGCTTTTTTGTGTGTGTGTGTGTGTGTGTGTGTGTGTGTGTGTGTGTGGGTGGGTGTGTCCGCCATCAGATCATTTCAATCTGCTAGAAAATTTTGAAATGCATTTTGAAAATTGTCCTTTAATTATCGAGGTCACCTCTGCTCTTTAAAGAAAGGGTTCTGTAAAGGGTTCAAATCACTTTGAAAGAATACGTCACGTTTTCTTTTTATTATTGAAATCTATTGCTTTCCTGCACCTCGTCACTTCATCTGCTAGTGCAGGTGCTCCTGAGTTTGAATCCAGTCCAGCATGTGCTTTAGCTGCAGCTCCCTCTTGGCCTGTCGGGCTCCGGAAGGGATGCTTGCACATCTGTAGCATAATCGATAACAGATGAGCGAGTCCCAGGCCCTGAATCTTTCATCATCTCTCCTCACTCAGCAGCAGATGGTGGTGCCATAGAGTCTGCCTCTGACAGGAATGGGTCTTGCCCTTCCATGCCAAGTCCAACCTACAGCCACCAGCAGCAGCCTCCTGAAACAGCTCGAACACTCGAGTCTATATGTGGAAATAAGAGCGTTTCTTAATCTCAGGAGAGCACACTCCTGAAACACACCCCACACTCCTGAAACACACCCCACACTCCTGAAACACACCCCACACTCCTGAAACAGAGCCACACTCCTCAAACACACCCCACACTCCTGAAACACACCCCACACTCCTGAAACAGAGCCACACGCCTGCAACAGAGCCACACTCCTCAAACACACCCCACACTCCTAAAACAGAGCCCAAACTCCTGAAACAGAGCCACACTCCTCAAACACAACCCACACTCCTGAAACACACCCCACACTCCTGAAACAGAGCCACACTCCTCAAACACACCCCACACTCCTGAAACAGAGCCACACTCCTCAAACACACCCCACACTCCTGAAATAGAGCCCACACTCCTGAAACAAAGCCCACACTCCTGAAACAGAGGTCAAACTCCTGAAACATAGGCTACACTCCGGAAACAGAGCCCACACTCCTGAAACTAATAATAATAATAATAATAATAATAATAATAATAATAATAATAATAAACTAATGATAATCATCATCATAAAAGGACAGACCAAACTTTGAGAATTTTATACACAAAATCTAAATAAATCTTAACAAAATTTCATGACATTTCTAGAATAATGAATATTAAATTATTTGACTAAATAATTACATCAACAAATATATATATATATATATATATATATATATATATATATATATATATATATATATATATATATATATATATATTTATATATTTAAGCCAACAGTAATCTGTACTTAACTAACAGGGACAATTCACACTAATCAGCATGATGTCGACTAAAAAGTTTCTGTTAATAAATAAAGCAATTAAAGTAAAGATTACTTTCAAATTTAACCAAATTACTTTTTTTTTTTTTTTTTTTTTTAGCTCTATCTGGAAGGGTTGATATTTAAAAAGAGAGAGAGAGAGAAAGAGAGAGAGAGAGAGAAAGAGAGAAAAGTTTTTATAGAACAGATATTACATTTTGTCCTAATAAAAACAAGTGAATACTGTAAATAAAACTACATAATAAAACAAATTGAGTCTGATTTTAATAACATGCAAATCACACAGCACTGAAACACTGATGTAACCGGTATTAAATCATCGTAATAATCATAATCATGCTGAAAAACTTCATCACAGCTTCTCGTCATTTTAACCCTAAATTAACATAATCACCGAGCTATTTGCATAATCACACAGCTTGTGTGTCTGTGTTATTTATCCTGATCAACTGGGTAGCAGACAAAAACAGCACGTTGGATTAAAAATGACCTCAAAAACAAAATGAAATAAGTCGCACGCACGCTCACAGGGAGTAAAACTCGGACTGAGACCAGTCCAGCAGCATTGTTTAATTATATCATGTAAGATTGATGTAATGGACATGACAAAAAAAAAGGAACAAAATGATACAAACTGCAGGTCATGTGCTGCTGTACTGCCCTCCTCTGACCACTGGAGAAAGTGCACACTGTCTCAGGGTATCACTGATCTCAGGTTAAAGGTCATGGAGTTTTTACAAAAACTGTAAAAATGTGAATTCTGGGAGATATTATTCTGAATTTGCATCTTGAAATCAAAATGATTTCCTATATCCTATATCCGTATCCCGTTTTGGATTTCAAAAGTTTGCACCCTTAAGTGTGGAGTTTATAATGGCTAATCCGTTTACATTGTGTTGAAAAGACATCTTGGCTTTAAAACTGTAAATCAAATATTACATTAGAGAGAGAGAGAGAGAGTTTCCCATTTAGAAAAACGAAAAACTAATGATCGCAGTGTACACAAAGCTTAACTCTATAGAAAGTAGACAAATTCTTTTTTTTTTACTCGAGTACAAACCAAGTGTAATCACTGATCTAAATATATCCTGTGGAAAAATATCAAAAGTCAATTTAAACTCATCCTTCTTGAAGGAAAACATCTACCTCATTCTCGACTCACACCCTGATTTTAGTTCCTGATGGTAAATTAATGCCTGTTTCGCCAAGGAACCAAAGAACATACTGTAGAAACTGTTAGCTAAGGTTAACCAACAACAGCTTTCTTCCTAATCTCTTAAATGTTAGCTAGCATGATAGATACTCTGAAGATATTAACTTGGACGCTAATAGCTAGCTGTCCCAATACAAACTAAATGAAAGCTAATAACTAGCTGTCACAATAAAAAATTAGATGAATGTTAATAGCTAGCTGTCACAATACAAACCAGTTACAAATTAGACTAAAGCTAAATAACTAGCCGTCACAGTACAAAATGTGAATGATAATAACTAGCTGTCACATCAATATGCACTAGCAATATGAATGATAATAACTAGCTGTCACATCTGTTAATGTTTAGATTCGTTAGGAGTTTAAATCGACTTCATGAAGCCGTTTGACGCTAAAGTCGCCTGATGAATTTATAAATATAAAGGATATAAAAAATATGTCTTAAATCACACCCGGATTTTCAGCTCCTGACAGTAAATTAGCACCTCCCTCACCAAGGAAGCAAAGAAATTATTAGCTAAGGCTAACCAACAACAGCTTTGTTCCTAATCGCTCAAATGTCAGCTAGCATAATAATAACGCTGATGATATAAACTAGCTGGATAGTTGGATGCTAATAACTAGCTGTCCCGGTGCAAACAAGCTAAATGCTAATAGCTCACTGCCAAATCTTTCTTTGAAAGTATTTATAGATGCTATAATAAGGGAGACGGATTAAAAGATAAAGGATCTGTTCCCCCAAAGACCTGCTCACGCGCAGCTACAAAACCCTGAATAAGACAAGAGCGCATCTGCTTCAACTGAAATAAAAATCAAACTCCACAGGCAGGAACTTCGCCTGCACTGAAACGTGTGGTGACACGAGCACATCGCCGGTTTGTTAAACCTCGTCTCACATCTGTAGAGACCGGTGCTTTTTTTCTTCTTCCTCTTCTTCTTCACAATTTGCTGATTAATGAGCAGCGTTTAGCCTGAAGGAAAGTCACAGAGACCCAGTAAAGCAGAGGCACGAGACAGTAATGGGCTCTCGTCTGCATGCTTACTAAATGGCCGCTGCTTGGTTAGCTGTAAGCTACAGTTTGGGACCCTTTGCTCCCATATTTAATTAAAACATCATTATCACCTTTCTGCGTACTGAGCTCGTACAGTCACGGCTCGTACAGTCCGGATCTGTTCCCTTAATTGGTCTTAAACGGCTAAATAGCTCTGCGCTTTATCTTTCTGAGTGAAGTTGACGAGTAATTATTTATCGCTGCGAAGTCGTAGCGAGCTTTAAAAGGAAATATCATGCCAAAGATTCAGGACGCCGATGACTTCATGTTAATTACATAACATTAAAGCTGCAAAATTGTTTGCAGTGATGATGATGATGATGATGATGATGATGATGATGATGATTATTATTATTATTAATGCGCCTTTTAAATAGATGCTAGAAGCTAATGTACATTGGATTCTAATTTGCTTGACATCAGGACCACCTGATCTTTGCTCCGCCCCTGAAAATAAAATAGCAATGACATTCAGGTATGATTTATACTCTAATCTGAGCTATAACAAAATTGTTTCTCTTAGCTAACTTTTAAAGCCTTAGAATCGTGTTATTTTATGTATTTTGGTTGGCCATTGAGCAAAAACTTATGGTTTTAAGTCTTTGAGATTTAAAACAAAATGCAATGAAATGTTTTGGCCACGCTTTCATTTACAGTGTATTGTAACTACAACGTACTGAATAATGCGTCAAAAGTCGTGGCGTCAAATATGGAAACAATTCTCATTACAACGTTTAGTTCAACGACAACGACAAATCTGAAGGGCGCTCGTTCTTGTAAAGTTGTAAATAAATACATACATACATACCTGAATTTACAAAAGAACTAGGGTTAAAAAAAAAATCTTACGTAACCGTTGAAAGTTTCTGTCAGGAGATGTTTCTTAACATATATGGAAGGAGTCTCCAGTGTCAGCGCTGTAACAATCAGAGGTAAATTTGTAACTTTACGGTTTCCATGGAGGAGTTTTTACGCTTTGCGGATTCTTCCAATCTGCGTTTTTTTCCTTAGAGAAAAGAGAGGCTGGTGAGGGAACTACTGTTTATAGCTGCTATAACGTACATGATAATAGGAACTAACTTTGGAACATAACTATACGTACTGTATATGTCTATATTGCTACAGCGCCCCCTGGAGCAGAGAGGGTTAAGGGCCTTGCTCAAAGGCCCAACAGTAACAGCTTGTCAGTGCTGGGGCTTGAACCCCCGACCGCCAAGCCACCACTTCCCCCCATCATGGCACTGTATACAACTGCAACAATAAAAGGATTATATTTCAATCTAGCATGCTAAAAATAAAAGGGAAAACTCATGAAAAACTGCACGTTTACTAGTACTGAGTGTGATCCATCCATCCAGGGGGCAGTGGTGGCTTAGTGGTTGAGGCTTTGGGTTGCTGATTGGACGGTCGGGGGTTCAAGCCCCAGCACTGCCACTGTTGGGCCCTTGAGCAAGACCCTTAAAACTCTCTTCTCCGGGGGCGCTGTATCATGGCTGACCCTGCGCTCTGACCCCAACTTCCTAACATGCTGGAGTATGCGAAGTAAAGAATTTCACTGTGTATATGTGATCAATAAAGACTCATTATTATCCATCCATCCATCTTCTGTACAGCTTAATCCTTTTCAGGGTCACGGGGAACCTGGAGTTTATCCCAGGGAGCATCGGGCACAAGGCGGGGTACACCCGGGACAGGGTGCCAATCCATCGCAGAGCACTTCTGAGTGTGATGTCACAAATAAATTCAATTCTGAACACGGGTACCACGAGAACAGGTGGAAAATTCTATTGTTTTGGCCTCTGGTTAAAAGCGCTAACTCTGATTCATCACACAACCCCTGTTGTTGATTATTTTCCTATAACAGCAGTCCTTACATAGCTGCATGTTCTAATTACAGTAATTGCGATAGTTCTAGTTGGAACTAGTTATAGTTAGTCATAACTTTCTTGATTTTGCTGACATTTGTAATCTGGACAATATATTTACACGATGTTAGTCAGAGCGAGTGTGTCATAATCCTACAAACAGTGAATGTCTGAGTTAGTTCGAAGGTATTTTGCAAATCCGCGAGTACATTTTGGTCGAACTTCTTCCAGCATGAACGTCTTTAGCGTGTGAATGCGGAGGTAAACTTGTCTGGACCTTGGAGCAGACCTCGTAGTCGAGCAGTAGTCTGGACACATTAATATTCAGCAGACGGCGTTATTGCCGAGCACCTTGAGCAGATGCACACCGGCGCGTCTTTGATGGGCCGAGAGAGCCACGTCCTCCTCCCGCTCTTTGTTACCTCGGCTAGTGTTAGTCGAGCTCCCATGGCACAAACTAAGTGGCTTGCTGGCATATGGTGTAACCTCCATTTGACTACTAAAAGCTGGAGATTGTTTTTGTGGAGCAGATGTTGGTGGGCGCACTGGCGGCGCAGCTGACTCGGCTGAACAGCTGGGAACGGTGTCTGTGACCCACATACAAGCAAAGTGGCTGCTCGCGTGTTCCTGCCAAACGGGGACAAAAAATCAAGTTTGTTCTCCTTTGTCTGTCTTGTTTCCTTTTTTTTTTTTTTTCGAAAAGGTAGGGTGATGAGACAGACAGACAGACAGACAGACAGACAGACAGTCTCTATATCTAGACCAGGTTTCATGTCATCCATGTCTGTGTTTTGTGAATGCAGTTCGACTGTAACAGTGTGAGGTAATCACAGCACCTTCAGCACATTATTAAACTACAGAACAGAACGTGGCCAGATTTGGAGATTATCATTATTTGGAAATCCCCATGAATAATACCTGCTACGTTGCCATACCCGTGTACAAATGCTAATTACTCCAGTCTCTTAACGAGGGTCATTACCGTAGGTACTGTGATAAACGGCGTTGCTTTGTCTAAGCAGATGGGACGTCGTGTTTTTGGGTGGGGAAGCTGAGGAGGCATGTTTAAATGAAATACCTCCAGTCAGTCCAACTGATAAAGTTATGAAGCGTTAGGGTTAGGGGTGGGGTTAAAAGTTATCATTTATATTTTCTATCTAGTTTGTCAGTGAATTTGTATTAAATGGTTTGGTAGGAGTGGGGTTAGCGCTTTTTTCTTATGACAAAAAAAAAAAAAAAAACATTAAACATCTAACTTTTTTACCATTTCCCCACACGTGCAAATTTGTAACTTCTCACATGATGCATACAAAACGCTACAAAGGTTAAGGTTTTGTTCCAGGTCGTGTTCATAGCGCTTACATTTATGGGCAACAAATTCGAACACAATTCAACTACACTGCTTTTGCGTTTTTGAAATTTTATAGAACTAACTGGAATTTCATGAGGACCATATTTCTTGTTTAAATGCTCCTCGGAAAATGTGTCCATATCTAGTTTAATAATTGAGGCCAGATGTTTTTGTTTTTATTTAACTGGTTTGATGGAGTATTTTAAAGGTGCAGTAGGTAAGATCATCAGTCTCTAATGCAATGGTTAAATGGGTGGAGCCTGCTCCGATTCCCACAAAGCTCCGCCCCCAAAACCTATGGTGGCTCAACTAGAGTTAGCATGCGAACTAGCGTTTCCATTAGCAAGGACTCTCATGACATCACTTTCAAGACTTCTCCTCATAAGGGGTGTTGTGGGCGTGTCTATAAAATGACTAACAAGAGGCCAATCCAAATACAAACACACACTCCGAACCTGAAGGCAGGTTTCCAAACAGGGTTGCTGTTGCTGTTGTTGTTGTTGTTGTTGTTTGTTTTTTCAGCTACGTATTGGACTCGTTCTGAGAAAATGGCTTCAACTAATATTTTTTATGATTTCTTCATAATCCTTCACATCATTTCTACTAGAAATGAAAGAATGAAGAAATGAAACATATTGACTATTGCACCTTTTACCCTTCACGGCATGGTGCATGCAATTAATTTATCGCCGATTTTTGATAGGAAATAATACAAATCTACAAAGGAATCTTTCCTCTCTCAACAATATACGTTTAGCTTTGGTATGAAAACAAGCAGCAGTGCACGTGCTTTAAAAGCAATAACTACTTGCACTGTTTGTTTGATTCATGCCTGCATATCTCCAGAGAGAGAGAGAGAGAGAGAGAGAGAGAGAGAGAGAGAATTAAGCAGTACTAGACACCAGGGATGGTGTCAAACATCAATAATCTGGAACTTCGTAAGTCTCCTAGGATGAGCCAGAGTGCTCCACGTGGACCATGTCGTCCACAGAATGTCATTTCAACACAACAATGATGTTGTTGTAGGGATTTAAAATGCAGATGTGTCTTTTTTTTTTTTTTTACACGCCCCAGTCCCCGAGAGAGCAGGGTGAGAAATCCCATGCAGCACATTTGCGATTGATGTGCAGCACCTAAACGGGCAAAACAGATGAAGCCACGCTTCCTGCATGACGATGAGACATCAGGTCTCGGCTAATTAGAAACGATTTACATCATATTTTTATAATTAGGGTGATATTATGATCCCCCCCCCCAAGTATTTTTTCAGAAAGGTCGAATCAACAGACGTTCTCTCGGCGTTTATGCACGATGCACTGCGGATTATCGTTAATGATACTGAAAATCGTATTATTAGCTTAATTTAAGATTCTTTGTTTTTGTTTTTGTTGTGGGTTTTTTTTTGGGGGGGGTTATTTCAGTTTATTCACTTTCCAATGAAATACAGAAAAAATACAATGTCTGTTCCATGAAATCACTAAATGTTTAGTATTTAAGAACATCATTCCCTCTCAGATTGTTATAGGAGTTTTAGCTACCACCCTGAAGTTGATTATTTTCCCATAACAGCGCGACCTAGTGGTTTTTATTTTCTTTTTATTTCTTCCTCCACAGCAATTCGCCAACGATAGTGACAGGTGGTGGTGTTTTTTTTTATTTTTTTTTTTACCTCTGGCTGTTACAAAGCTCTGACACTGGAGACTCCTTCCATAAATGTCAAATAAACTTTGTTTAAATCCACGGATGCGGAGCTATTACTATGGAAACGATAAAGTATTAGAAGGAGTGCGTTAATACAGTATAAACCGGTGATTTGGAGCTGCGTTACTGTCAGAGCTGCTGTTATAGAAAATGAATCAACACCTTCTGACCAATCAGGGTCGAGAATCCACTGTCACATTGATTTAGATCAGATTTTCAGATTACCTGATTTTCATCAGACTGTGATGGAGAGATAATTGTCATGACATTATTTTAAAGAAACAGCATGAAGGAAAGTACACATGAACATGTGTGTGTGTGTGTGTGTGTGTGTGTGTGTGTGTGTGTGTGTGTGTGTGTGTGTGTGTTCTCTACTCGGAAGCTCCTTGCTTTGAATGTTCCGGGTCGAGCGTCTCTCGCTTTTCTCCATCAGTCGCAGGATTAATGGTGAGAGAATTGGAACGGAGCATCAAATCTGCTGCTGCTGTCTGAACGAACAGAAGCCAGTGTGTTGAGGCAGAAAGATGTCAGAGCAGATTTGGCCTAATTATTGCGCCCCCTCACTATAGTTTGCGGTGATGAATGAGATGTACTTAGAGACGGCTAAAGCCGAGAATAACCCGAAAAAGCTCTGGATTTTCATTTTTAACCTCCCAAACTCCTTGGAACTGCTTCCTCGTTCTGATAATAGCAACATTAGCTTCATCATTTGTCCGTGGAGCTACTGAATAATAATCATGATAGCTGTAGAGTTCTTTTTCATATCAAAACTAAGGGTACGTAAGCGCTACTAAGAAATCCGTACTTCGGACCTTCGGTTAATTATTTAGCGGAAAGAACGTTTCTAAAGAGTATTTGCTTTAAGAATTCGCTTCTTGGTGACGCAAACTAATGGATGCATAATCGTTCCAAAATGGAAGTAAAGCCACAGTTCGATGTGGTATTTCAAGTGATTTCAGTGTTAAAGGTTAGCTAGCTACAATTAGTGACGATGCTAGCTTAAATATTTATTAAGTAGCATGGCAGTAGCTGAGCTTTTTCAGTCCACACGGCCTTTTCTCTTTATTTCACACATTATTTCAACGTTATTTCGAATACAAAACCACAAATTGCAACATGCGAACTGTCATATCCATCCAGAACCAGGTTCAAGATCAAGGACCAATCCTATATATCTACAACATGCCTTGATTTGCATCTCTGCTAGCACTTACCTAGGATGCTAGCGTGTTAAAGCGTTAGCGTGAGCTAATATGAAACGACAAGCTGTAATGACAAGCGTTATTGTTCACATTGCAGCAAAGGGCTAAAAGGTATCTACTTTATTCAGTGTTATATGGATGACTGACTACTCGGTAATGTTTACCGCGTCATACAAAGTGTTCTATAAATAGAGAAGCTAAATGAATCCGTTTGATAGCTATTTTTCTAGCTAGCTTGTAGCTTAGCTAGGTAGTTTATCAGAAGAGTTGTGCTATTGTACAATTCGCTGATCCACTATTACTAATGGGGGATGTCGTCATTGTAACAGCAAAATGACAACAAGGTGGTGACTTTTCGCCGCCAACATTAGAATGTGCTAAAATGATTTGGAAAATGTTGCTTTTTTAACCGTTTTATTCTTCTTTTGAAACCCCATTTTGCCACTTACAGTCCTTTTCTGCTGTTTTCTACCGAAGACGAGTCGGCGCGGATCTGCAGTTCGGTCCCCAGCCTGCTGTCTCTGCTCTTGGACATGGACAAGCCTTCACCTGAGATGACAGGTGAGCAGCCTGAAGCTAGACAGAACCAACAGGGAAGCGATGACCTGCCAGAGATCCGTCACACTCGGACACCCGTCTGTGGCAGCCGCTCCGTCTCGTCGTCTTTTCCTATTCCCCCTCTATGATTCGGTGTGACATGTGAAGTCTACATCATGAAATGATGTTCAGACACAATCTAATAAAAGATGGCTGTAAGCTAGACAGCATCACTAACACAGAGTCACTAACGTATAATAAATTGTCGTCAAGAGGGCTTAAGGGTTCGTGCAAATAATTACGAGGAACAATAATTCTGCCGCTTAATCTTATTGTTTTCATAATTGGAAAATTGGGGGGGGGGGGGGGGTTCCTGAAGTGGATTTTGAAGTATCTTATATATATTACTGCTTTTATTACTTTTAGGCTCTTTCAGGACCATCCGTGTCAAACATGGTGACATGTGGGCGGAGTTTAAAATAAAATAGTGCAGATCATTGGTTGGTCAAACAGAAAGACCACAGATGCATCGTACTGCATCCGGTTAAAGTTTCGTTTCTGATTGGTCAGAAGATGTCGATTCATTTTCTCGCAGGTTTATAATAACGGGCTCGAGACAACGTTGTACAGTGGACGTTCCATAGAAACGGATTTCAAAACGTCGGTAATTATCGATATGCTGAAGTAACGTAATTGCTAACACGAATTAAGTTGCTTCACAAGACTTTCCACAACTTCGAACATAATAATAAATGGATTTTTTTTTTTTAAATAGTAAAGATATGTCGTTCATTATGAAGCTAGAGCATAATGTGAAAACAGAGCATAATGTGAAGGGAATCAACTTCAGGTACTTAACCAGGAGCCAGATAATCCTGAGATATCTGGAAATATTTCTCGACGAACCCCAGAAGTAGATTATCGTACTAGATGATTATCCCACTTATCCATTCAAAGATGCAACTGTTCATTTCATTTCGTAGGCTATTTTTAGTTTCTCCAGGACTCCAGACTCGTTCATTTCTTTGCTGCGAAAGCTTGAGATGACCCAGCCTTTATCTGAACCTCAGGGGGTGGGACCAGTTAGCACCATATGGCTAACAATTACAACATTAAATCAGGTTCAGATCTCCTACCTTAATTTATGGTGAAATTATGCAGAGTTTTAATCAAAGAAGGAACGCTTGTTATGACATTTCAGGACCTCATTTTCCTCGGCTCCTGTCCGATCTGCGACCGATCTGATTTTATATTTGACGGTGGGGAATCGTACGTATCGCTCATATGCCACCGACTGATTGAAGAGCCGTAATTATCGGCTGGGCTTTTTTTTTTTTCTTTCTTTTTTTTCAGGGATGCAAATGAGTAACCTTTCAGAGGACCAGCGCGTGGCAGCGGTGGCAGATGGGCACTAATGGTAATGGGGACGAGATTGGCTGGAATAAATCTGAAAACGTTCTGGCCCCTGGTTCACAGCCCCCCAGCCAGACTCCATATGAGAGTGTGTGTAGAGAAGATGATAATATCTGGTGCCGAGACCCGGATGTAGAAGTAAAGAGGATAGGAGGGGTTGGGGGTCGGGGGGAGGGTTGTATAACGTAATCATGGTAGCTTTTTTGTCTTCGCTAGATGACTATGATTCCTTAGAAATATAATGCCAGTGGATCAGACAAGTTCATGCTCATGCAGGGAATGTCCTAGCAGACCTCACGTGCGAGTTTCACGTGACCTCTGTGCCAAACGTAGCGCCATGATTCATTATAAACTCATCGTTGTTTGGCTTGGGATCTTTACACGCAGTAAATAATAGGAACTCACTCACTATAAAATGAAACACAGCTGTCAGTGATGCCTAATTGAAATGCTCTCGAGAGGAGAGTCCAACACAAATAAATACCGAAAGGAGAGACACCGACGCGGCTACACGTCCATACAGGAGATCCCATTCCCTCCTCGGCTCTAAATTACCGTGACAGCCTATACAGCAAAGTGAGTGATTAGTACCATCATTTAAATAGCAATTTGCCAGTTAATTAAAGTGACCTTGGTTGTTCCTCATGCATCTAAAAAGCCGACAAGACCGTCGTACACGTGCCGTCTGTGTGAGACGTCTGCCGGATTAAGTCAGCCCCAGTGACAAAAGTAAAACGAGACAGCTGTCTAAACATACCTGCAGCTCTCCACACCGCGATTTACAATCGATACGGAACGGAATTTTCCCTCATCGTTATTCCCGTGCGATTTACGACGAGTTTTAATGCTTTTTTTCGGGAGAGTCATTAAACAGAAGAAGTAAAAACCTGGGTTGCATGAAATCACCGGAATTGTGCATTAATGTTTAATGAAAAGCCCGCAACAACATCTTTAAAACTCAATGGAGTGTATTTTATAATTAGCCATGTAGATTTCGGGGATTGGGAAATGATCAGCGGCGTGTCCCGAACTTATTCGGGAGCTCGAGTCGACTACAACGATGAATTATTTAACAGCACGCGTACGTTTCCGCCATTTTGGGCTTCTGACGTCCTCTAAATATTCCCTCTCAGAGCGGAGATCACATCTGACAAAGAAAGGCAAAATAACCTTCACGAAAGAGAATAAAACTCACAAGCTGTTTAGGCAAATCGCACACGGTGTAGACTATTTCATGGAAAAATATGACAAATGAAAATAGTGTCAAATAGGCTGATCAGATGGAATACAAATATATACTGGATATAGTCTCCATAGCGTTTCAGAATGTAGCTCGACCAGCCGCGAGTTAAGACACTCATATTCGTTTTTTGAGAGTGGGGTATGTTCAGTGACGTGTGAAAGCTGTTTACGAGCCGGAGAACCGATCCCTCGTTCCTCTTGATTAACGGTCAGGGGTTTTGCTTCTACTGAATTGTGATGTGGTCTGTATCAGGTTTGGAAGCTAACCCGCTCACCACTGCCTGCTAAGCAACGTGATTGGTTCACACTACTTCCTGGTTATGGACAGGGAAGGCAACAGAACACCTTATCGATATATTTGTTATTTCCTGTCCAGGGTTTCCCAAGTTCTCCTCATGTCCACGTGGGTTTCTCTGGTTTCTTCCCACCCCACCTTGGCTATGCTAAATTGCCTCTAGCTGTGTGTGAGTAGTGCTCTGCGATGGACTGTACTCCGGTCGCGTGCCCAGCGTTTCCGTGATAGACATCGGATCCACCGCGTTCCTGCACAGGATTAAGCACACGAATACGACAAGTAAGGAAAGACAATCACACTTTATCAAAGTTTTACATACTGTATATAAACCTCAATTTAAAACGTCACCTCGTGCGTTCTGACGAGTTCTTCCAGCATTGTGTTCTAAAATATTTATATAACGCTTATGCGTGTGGGAAATAAAGTGCTACAAATTGTTATTACTGCTGCAGTTTTAGGAAATCAAGCTTTTACATGCCCCAAAGTACCCAAATCCTTAACGTTTTATATTGTACTGTACATGTTATAAAATAGCTTAATCTCTCTCTCTCTCTCTTTCTCTCTAATCCACTTCGGAGCTCTTGGCTTATCAGAACCAGTCGCCGTGGTGACAGCAGGTAAATTGCGCATCAGGACGGTCTGCCGTTGCATTGGAATACATTGGAATGTACTTAAAATGCGTTTTTTTTCTTCTTCTTCTTCTTCTTCTTCTTCAAAGCCCTTTTGCTAAGTGAGTGATTCCTCGCTAAGTGTTTATGATTAAATTGTCAATAAAGCCGCAGGCCCTTTTCATTCCGGCCGTGCCGAGCTGTCCATCTCGCTCTGGCACACCGCGCGCCATTTATTCACGATGAGGAGCATGTCATGTAATAATGATCATCTCTGGAGAGCATTTAGAGTGAAGGAAAATGCTGATTGGGACAATAGACTTGCTGAATCTCATTTGGGCCGTGACAGGTGACTGCTTCCGAAAACGCTCCACTTCTCCCGGGAATCAAGCTTGGGGGGTTTTTCGTTTGTTTGTTTGTTTGTTTGTTTGTTGGTTAAATCAGAATGACAGCTGTTGTTGAAGTTCTAGCTTTATTTCAGAATGTGAGAGAAATACCCAGAGGTCCTATCTGTTGCCATCATTACCGTAGATTTGGAAATTTTAATCTGCGCTGCTGACAGGGATGCTAAAACAGGTTCAATGCCTTGGTGTCCCACTTGCCTTGGAATGTACAACACATACACACACACACACACACACACACACACACACAAAAACAAAAAAAAAAGCTGAGAGGCAAACAATGAACAGCGTACAATCATACAATAGAAGCTTCTCACCAAGTTAACACACTTAAACTGATGATGAGAGGCATTTTGTGGCGTTCTACGTGTCAGACCGAGGCGGCGAGGCCAGACCAAACAGCAGCTGTATCTGCAGATGCTGCTGGAGAAAAACAGCCTCATCCACACGGCTCTCTCCGCGTGTTTGTTTGCCGGTAATTTAGCCCTTCAGCGGCGGAAAAAATACAGCTTTGTTTTCATACTAACAAGGCAATTAGCAATAATTACAAATACTTTCTTCCCCTCTTTTCCTCCCTCCTTCCTCCCCCCCTTCCCCGTCAGACGCCAAATGTCTGAGTTTGAAGAGAGGGAAAGTAGCGAGTGTCGTCGCCATGTACGAGCAGGGGAGTGTGGGCGTATATGAAGGCTTACAATCAGAGTTGTAGCAGAATTTGTGTGTGTTTGCATGAGAATAAAGAGGGTCTGTATGGATGAAGTCTCGGGAGTCCCCTGTGGCCGTCTGCATGCAAGCCGGTTTGTACAACAACTTTTTTAGCCCCTAACCTGGTTGTCTCTGCCAGGAGGTTCAGACTTGGTCATAGTTGGATTCAAATCCTAACGCTTAATTATTTTTTATTTCTCTCAGTCGTCAGAAATGGATGCTTTGGCCAGGGTACAAAAATAAAGAACAGATATTTAGAAACTCCTATTATTTTAATTTATAGCCCTAATCCTGGTTGTCTCTGCCAGGAGGTTATGAGGTTAATCATAGAGGATTCCACATTTTTATTAAACACTTCCATTACATCACCACTGAGCAATTGAATGGGGTATATATATATGTATGTATGTATATATATATATATATATATATATATATATATATATATATATATATATATATATATATATATATATATATATATATATATATATATATATATATATATTATGCGGGGGTTTCCTCCAGGTACTCTGGTTTCCTCCCCCAGTCCAAAGACATGCATGGTAGGTTGATTGGCGTGTCAATTGTCCATAGTGTTTTTTATTACGTATAAACTGGTCAAATAACTAAAGGACATTTTAAATAATCCTGTGATGATGGATATAAATGTATAACTACACACACCGAAAAACCGAAGACAATAAACCACTAAAATAATTGTGTTAAATTCTCTACACACTCATAAACAGTCCTCTAAATTCTGTGTTAAATCTGTAAAAGTCCTCGAGTACTGACACAGCATTCCCATGTGTGCATCGCGTCCTTATTCTCTACACGAATTCACCTGGACTTGGACCTGGGACACCCGACGGTGTCCCGAAGCCCCGCGACGTTCCGAGACCCCTGACGCTCCGAGTACCTGCCTCAGATCATCTGAGCAACAATCCCAGCCATATGTGAAGCAGCGGGAAAACAGATGCTGTTTTTCCATTTGTGAAATCAAGTTGTTGGACTACAGTCAGCTTTATGGGCGGCGTCAGGAAAGAGGTGGATATTAAAGTGACAGTGTTGTTTATGTGCAGCTTCTCGATTAGTGTCGGAGCGCCGGGGCCTTCCCGTGACTCCGAACTGAACAATGAAAGACGACGGTGCCTGGGCACGGCTAGCCATCTGTTCCGAGCTGCTGTCTGCACGTTCCGCTGCACATCACGAGTGGAGTTTATGATGGATAATAGTGTCTCGTGTTGCCTTTTGGCAGATTTACTTATATACAAAGTTGACATTTTGAACTAAGATGCTTAATAACATGGCTGATTTGCATCGTCCGTATGAACTGATTAACAAGTGCAAGGCAGGTTAAGAACCGCTGAAATTTTCTGATATTCTGGACTCTGGACTGGTCAGGAGCTGTCGATTCGACTTCTCTAACTCGAGATCACTGGTGTATTCGATTCACAGCTCATTTATAGGAACTTGTACGGTGGACAATCCACATATAATAATTGTGCATGTGAAGTTTTATGTAAGGAGATGTTTATTTAATGTCTTGGGGAGGAGTCTCCAATGGACTGCTTTGTAAGACGGAAAAAAGTCAGGATTTTTCCCGGTAACATTGAGAGAGAGAGAAAAAAGAGACACTTCTAAGGGAGGGACTGGTAATCGCTGCTTTATACAAGAGCTTGCTCCTGTCCACTAATCTGATTGGACGAAAGGCGTTCCAAGAGTGCGTATATTTAGTATAACCACACTGGGACGTTTCACTGCGTGTATCCCTCCACTGGTCTGTGTCCGCTATGTAAAATCTCACTTCCTGGTTCGAAACGGTTACTACAGTGATGTAAGCGACATCATCGGTGGACACGACTTCAAATATGAAAACCGGTCAGATCAAAAGGAAGAAGTATGGAAGGACCTTTAACGAGAACATACAAATCTGACGGGCTATAAAGTGGGTGCGACTTCTTCGGGGTCTATTTCTGCCAAAAATGAACAGAACAGTTGGCCATATTGTGTCCAAAATGTCAGATTTGACTAGATTTCTTGTCTAAAGGACTGTCGTATAAAAGCAATATCGCACTCCGTATGTATAGCGATATCGGCCTTAATGAATCATGGCCTTGCAGATATTCAGTAAGAGTCGCACTTACAGTTGCTCGTGCGATATTGCTTAATTATAACGGGAACAGGAACTTGTTTCATGGAAGGTCCACAACATTAAGCGTAACTAAGCAGATTAAAAAGTATTTCCTTTGATTATTTCACTTTTAAGAGTGTTTTTTGGCAAGTTGCTGCATTATAAGCATTTCCGGGTGGTATAACAGGAACTCTAGTTCATCACACCAACTCCTTCATTGATTATTTTCCTGTAAAAATGTGGTGGAGGGGGAAAAAAAAAAAAAGTGAAAACAAAGCCGCCAGTTGATCACGTAAACCGACTCGACCTCATCTCCTTCTGGCGACAAATTTCATTAACAAACCTGCGTACAGTACATAGCTGCAGTCCTTATAATGGAAATAAATTTCACCCCCCCCATGTGCCCGTGGTCACATTACAAGTAATTACTGACGCCTTTGTCCCCGGTTTTCCCCCCTCCAGAAACATCTTCGATTGTTCGAGATGCGATGCTTTATTACTAATCGGCATAAATTACAAGCATCAATCTGGAGAGGCTCGAATTAAAAACCTCATTTGACAATGCGATGTGAGCGCGTGTATGAATCAAAATGATTTAACGCAATCACAGAGGGCCCCAAAGCAAACATTAACATCTAGATTATCTGCTTCACTCCTCCTCTCCGTGACATCCGTCTTGCGTGATTTCGGACGCGGCTGAAGAACGTGTACAAGGGCACGGATGAAATAGATCCGCATGTAAAGCTGTGATAAACTGTATCCACCACCGAAACGCATTTCCCGAACGACATTCATTACGGATTCATGGAGCATTTAGGTAAAAGGTGCACCGTGGTAACGGCTGAGTGCTGAAAAACGATTGCCGTTCATATTATTTCAGGGATGAGTTTTGATTTCAGAAGTGCGTGTAACTGTAAAAGTTACTCAGGGGACGTGTTTCTACCACTTTTTTAAAAGCCAGCCCACCTTTCCTCTTAAGACGAAACCGGAAAATATAAAGGAAAACAGGAAAAAAAAAAAAAAACATTTAAAGCCGCATGAGGCTTTAAATTAAAATGCATTTTCTAATAAGTAGTTTTCCCTTAGAATTTCATTCTTTATACACAGACTGCACTGGAATGCAACGGCCAACCAGCATTCTGGACTCCACGGTTACATGAACACGTTCTAACGATTAAAAAGAGCTCTTTGTTAGTTTTCAAACCACACAGGAGGCTGGGGAAAACGGGCATTTTAGCCGACTTTGGAGCTCTATTTCATCTACAGAGCTCATTATCGTTTCCGTCGATTATTTCCAAAGTCCCCGGGGTCAAACACTCAAAAGTTTCTGAGAGGAGTTATACATTTCTTTCTTTCTTTTTAAGGTATGATGAACCTGTAGTACGTTTTGTTTGCGATATAAAACCGTAGATCGTAGCGATTTTTCAGAAAATTGGTTGGTTGTTAAACCAACTTCAAAATGTACTGAAGTGAACTATGCGAGGAATAAAAACCTCAGTGTCGTGCTGTTATCGAAAAATAATCAACAACATGGCGGAATGTTGAAGCAGAGTTCCTGCTTCCACCCAGAAATTGATTATAAACAGGTGACTTTAAGCCAGGTTCCAGATTTAAACACAGATGAAATGACACACGACACTCATTCATTCGTTTATTAATTTTTTTTTTTTTTTTTTCTCTTTGGAGTATAAAAAAAAAAAAAAAAAATTATTTAATAAAATAAATAAATATATTATTATATTTTTATAATAAAAAAAGAATTTTTTTTTTAAAAAAAAAAAAAAAAAAAAAAAAAAAAAAAAAAAAAAAAAAAAAAAAGGAAGAGGTTTTTTTTTTTAAATATTTTTTTTAAATTTTTTTTTTTTTTATTTTTTT
Source organism: Ameiurus melas (assembly GCA_012411365.1). Taxonomy (NCBI): domain Eukaryota; kingdom Metazoa; phylum Chordata; class Actinopteri; order Siluriformes; family Ictaluridae; genus Ameiurus; species Ameiurus melas. The sequence continues at coordinate 2,411,036 of CM022771.1, read as the reverse complement.
ATTTTATAAAAAATTTTTTTTTTTTTATTAATTTTTTTTTTTTTTTTTTACAAAACAAAAAAAAAAAAAAAAAATTAAAAAAAAAAATTTTTTATTTTTTTTTTTTTTTTTTTTTTTATTTTTTTTTTTTTTTTAATTTATTTTTTTTTTTTTTTTTTTTCCACAAAAAAAAAAATTAAATAAAAAAAAAATTTTTTTTTTTTTTTTTATTTTTTTTTTTTTTTTTTTTTTTTTTACACAGTTCGCTTTGTTGCATAATTTTTACATACAATTTATTTTTCGCGTGACTTTTACACTTGATTCATTTATTTTCATGTTAAATGATTCATTTATTTCCATATGCTTTTATATGATGTATTATATAATATATTTTACTTGATTTACTTGATTCATTTATTTAAATTTTTTTAAATGATTCATTCATTTTCACATCATTTTTTCACTTGATTCATTTTTTTCATGTTCTTAAATGATTCATTTATTTCCACGTTATATATTTTACACACAATTCAATTATTTCTTTTCACATACGATTTTTTTTTTTCAAAAGATTCGTTTACTTTAATCTTTTGTCTAATCTTTTAAATGGTTTTCAATTTTATTTGCATTATTTATCATTATTTCTGTTTCTTTTTACACGTGAATTTGACACAATTTACATGATTTTTACAAACGCATTTATTTTCACCTTATTTTTATCCCTGAATTCTCATTTCCTTACAGCAATTTTACACGATTCATTTTTCACACGCGACTTTTATAAATGTGATTCCTTTATTTCAGCCTGATTTTTAATTCCTCGATGATTCCGCACGGCTCGTTTCTTTCCCCATGTTGAAGTTTTCACACGTGAAATCACGTGGTGGAATTTTTCAGATGTGAATAATTGTTTTTCACATCTCACACGTGAAACGTGATTTCTGCGGGACGGACTTTAATGTCACTGGCACCCGCACTACAAAACAAAACCTAATTAATACGAATAAAACATTAAAGTTACTTCATCACTCCACTGAATAAAAGTCGTGTTTCTTTTTTCTAAGTACTTCAGTCTCTTAATTATCTTAATTAATCTAATTATTGGCTCAAGTGCACATATTTAACATTTGTAGATGATTAAAATGTTTAAAAGTGGATGATTAAGATGATCGGGGGGACACCTCAATAAAACGGTGTGGAAAGTACAATGGAATTAATCTAATTAATCAAATAAGTGCAGCAATTAAGGAAATGAGCACTCGAAGAGAGGAGGCTGAAAGGACAAAGGTGACGTCCATATTAAGTGGCCCACTTTTATCATCAGCTCAGGACGGCGAATAAAACGATTTTCAGTGCCAGCAGGCAGCGATACAGAATTTGCAGTCTTTTTTTTATTTTTTTTCACATACCGTACGTTCTGTCAGGAACAAACAGGATTCGGATATAAATGTTTGTTTGTTTTTGTTTTTTTAGAAATCCAACATGGCTGACAAATCCTAAAAGCAAACATAACAACCTAGGAAAGGACTAAAGTGACAATTTACACCTGTCATATGAACTCTGGACTACATTTCCCAACAGCCACTGCACCATATTACATCATTGTCACATGACCACCTGCACCTGTATCTCATTTTTTGTTTAACGAGCACACACACACACACACACACACACACACACACACATATATATATATATATATATATATATATATATATATATATATATATATATATATATATATATATATATATATATATATATATATATATATATATATATACATATATATGTATATATATACACATATATATATATATATATATATATATATATATATATATATATATATATATATATATATATATATATATACATATATATAGATAGATAGATAGCCACTGTTTGCACTGCTTCCTGGTCTTACGTATCGTCTATCTATGCCTTTGTCCATGCTTCCATGTTTAGTTTTTGCCACAGTATTTTGCCTCGTGTTATTGTGTCTTTGTACTTTGCTTGTTTGTTTGCTTATTAAATGTTTGAAGATCTGCGCTTGCTTCCAAAGTCTACCTTTGAACAGTGACAACACCAAAAAAAAATAAATAAATAACACCTAAAACAATTCAAAGATTCACTTCTATGGCATATATATATATATATATATATATATATATATATATATATATATATATATATATATATATATATATTATAATATTAAGAAAATAAGTGAGCATTCAATCTTCCGTCAGCTGAGGTGTTTGTCTACGGCTTTTAGTCGTAATTAAATGGTTAATTTTATTTGTCTTAATTCATGGCGACTGTTTAGGGAACGACTGTTTATAGCTGCTATAACGTAAGTGATAACCGGAACTAGCTTGCATCATGGATGTTCTGTAACATTAAATGTGACTAGAAATGGATAAAGTCATTTATGATTACTGGAAATGAGTATAAGCTTAAGTATTACTTCTTTTTTTAAAATATAAATGACCACCTTAGGTATATTCCCCTTCAACAAGATACTGAAATGATTTTGAATCAATAAAACATCAGATTGGCTTTTGCCTGGATTTAACAGATGGTGTTTCCATTTTGAACCTTTGCGGTGAAGCGCAAGGGAGAAATTAGTAATAAATAAATAAATAAAAAAACCTCTATGACAGTCTGGCTGTTTTTCTCACGTCGCTGACATGAGCCGTGCCTCAGATGAACGAGACGTGTGAAAAAATGCTACCTCGTTAAAAAAAAAATGAAGATAAATTTCCCTCAGCATGCGGCTCAAACAGACACGGAGCCAAGGCAGGGGTACGGAACTGCGCCGCGTAATTATTCACTAGTCTCATAAGCTAGGAGCTACTGTAGGTTCGGTGGGCTAACGCTGAACCTGCCCTTTGACCTGCTAAATGCTAAATTAGATCTTCATACCAGCGGCGAAGAAGAAACATTGAGTGTGTTTTGAGATAACATTCAAATTCATCCGTATCCGAGGTCATCGAAGCATCTACGCCGTTGCCTCGGCTACCAAATAGCGGAAACCTCTGACGGAAAGGCAAACTGTGTACGTGTTACGTATTTGGTTAAATATTTACGTCTTTGTAATTTGTCTACTTGGGGGTTCCACCCACCACCGGTTAGCCTTTGCCCCATATTAGCGACATCATGTTCCTCATTTTCCCTCAGCATTGCAACTGGCCACGAGCAGCGAAGACAACTAGAAAAAGATCACAGTTCAAAAGCAGTCAGATGGAAAATATGGAAAACAGGAGCGCTGGCCATCATCACACACTCACACACACACACACACACACACACACCACACACACCTCCTCATCCATCCCTCCCTTTCCCCGAAATGCAGCAAGCTGCCACAGTTTGACTGACAAACTGACTTTTTGCAGGAGCCCGTGCCCATTCCAGTCAGAGTTTATTGAAGGTGATTTTGATCTCCTCCACGAGGCCACAGCAGTAGCCATGCCATCTGTCACCTTGATTGCATGGTGGACTCTCGGGGGGGAGTGCTATGGCTCCTGATCGTTTACAGATTGCGCTGCTTTCGCCTCCATAAGGACCACATGCACGGAGCCAGATGGTGAGCATGCACGCTTATTATGAGTCTTTATCTCTGTGCAGGAAGGAGCGCAACCATTAGGTCTCCCCGAGGAACTTCTCTCCTCTCGCCGACCATGCTGTTCTTCCACAAATACAGTCTTCTTCAGCTGTCACTAACCTCGCTAATCAAAAACACAAACAGTCCTCCACCTTGAGCTCTTGTCCTGCAGGTACGCACGAACACGCTGCGTCGCTGGGAAATAACGAGCGCTTATTAATTGATATTTCGTTGTCGTAGAAACCCGTTCGGGAAATGTCAATGAAGACGGGTCTGTGTTTTTTTTCCGCGTATACTCAGTTTGAAAACGTACGATGATCAACATATGGTGTAATGATTCATATGGTGGAACGGTTCATTCATTCATTCATTCATTCATTCATTCATAATAAGCGAACTTTATCAAGAGCTTGTCTTATTGCTAGCATGCTAATGTTAGCCGGCTAGCTCGCTGTGTTTGTGAATCGCTGAACTGATCACGTGCAGCTCAGGATGAAATCAGTTGTTATTCATTCTGTTCTCTAATACTTTTTTAAAAAATGCTTGCTGTTGTGTCTGTGAGAAACCTGGTCTCATTCATAAAAAATAAAAACAAAGAGTCTCGTATAAATTATAAGTCGTTATAAAACGTACCCGTAATTCTACGCGTAACAATTCGAATGTTTCATACAGATATGATCACATATGATCATACATATGATCACATTTGATCCCTCGCTGCTGCGTTTCTGAATCTTCCACCCGGTCGTAGAGTTCATTTTGTAAGATCTAAACACAACACATAGCGTACGAGAGCAAACTAGCCAGCTAACACTAGCAAGCTAGCTAGCTAAAACACAAGGACAAGAGCGTTTACATGTCTCTGAGTCGCTAGTATTGAGACCGTTGACTAACATTAGCTATGTTTCAGTAGAGAAACATGGGGACCGTCTTTAGCTGTACTACTTTCAGACGTTTAACTAGGACGTATGTGAATTACCGTTAACTGCCGGTACAGAACTGTCAGTGTGACACAACGCAGCTCGTCTTCTAGTATTTTATCGCTTTAAATTACTGAACATTAGAAACGTTTGTGAGTCTGTAAACCCTACGTTGCTTTAATTAGTTCATTTCTCTCTTAAGGTAGGGTATTTTTGGCTAAACAGTGTGGTGTCTCACACATGTCATTGTCCTCCGCTGTTCCTCGTTTTCTGGCCCGAGGTAACATGGCAACGTGCTGCATTTTTAGGACAACAGCCGGCTATCTGCGAGCATGAGACCTCTCGTCAGGCTTCAGCACAGTGCACACGGTGACACATGCGAGCCTGTGGTCATAAATGTGCTTATAGCACACAGAAAGAAAAAAAAAATCATATTCATTCCATATTCAGCAATGACATCGTCCACGATCGTCCACTCGGTGATAGTGTGCGTGACGCTGAGGACTGAAGCTAATGCTAATATTAAAGCTGCAGTCTGTAAATCTCTGTTTCTTTCTAGGTGTTTCAACGTTGCGATAAACATGGCAGATTAAACAGGCGCTCTGACTGTTTACAAATGTTGTAACATATCAACGGTTCAAATAAACTCGCGTAGGTTTTTTTTTGTGATTTTCCTGTGGCTTTTTGAAAATAATAATAATAGTTTTCAGTGCGTTTTTCTTTTCTGGCGGAAAAACTACTTTCGATTTGACGAAATCGCAGTCGCGGGAAATCGTTTCGCACGTCCTTTCGCAACGATGTTTGCTGGTAAATGAGACCTTTCAGCTGTACTCGTGATCGTCACATGACGCATTATATTATGAAGTCTAGCTACAGACTTTAAGACTTTAAGTCTACAGCGCTAACTTCAACAGCGCTAAATTGAAACAAAACGTAAACGCTGAGAATGATCTTATCTATAGACATAAACTATTATCCTTAACGCTTATCCAGATCAATTTTAGTTGACGATCCTAACCAGTCTAGGCACTCGCTTATCTATCATGCTAATACGCTCATTTTTGCACGACTTTATTGGTATTTAAGTACAAAATCTGACCTTATCGCGATCGCTTGTTCAAATCGTAGACATTCCCCCTGACACCTAATGACCGAAAATCAGACGTCACGGGTCATGATGATATTTGAAAGCATTCCCGGTAACAATTCTAGTATATAAGATTAAACAACAATCTCTGAATACCGTAACTGCCTCTTTAAGGCGCGGTTATTAACCCGAGCCTGGAAAACGGCGTGCAAATCCACAGGCGGCCGTGAAAAACTGCCACAAGCACGCGGTGGCTTCAGAGCCATGATGGATCAAAGGTGTCACCCAGAAAACAGCAGTTAGCTTAACCTTCTAACTCGCAGCCCACACACCACACACACACACACACACACACACACACACACACACACACACACACACACGCTTTACAAGATGGCAGCTTTTTTCATCTGCCGGTGCGCAATCTCTATTCTTTATCCTTAATGAATCTTTAAGAAATCATGCAGAATTGTAAATTCATTCTAATGAGGGTATATAGTGTATAAAATTCATTTTAAAATAATTTACTGCCCCTCCCATTACCCCCCTTCTGCTTATATTGAGTTTTAGCTAACATCAGCTGACCACGCCGGCTTTGCTGTACATTCTGTCTTTAATCCACTTATCCTTTGTGCTGTGGAGGATTTCGACACCAAACCTGTCGGTAATTAGAGCAGGCCAACGAGGACCCCACGGCACTAAAACGCAGAGGAAATAGCCTCGGCGAGAGAAGCCGAGTTGCTTAGGAGAAGCTTTCGCGTGTATTTGCTCTGGAATGGGCCGACAGTGCAGACACTCACAGCCTCTCTCACCCTGCCGCATCAATCTGTTCCCAAGCTGTTCCCACATTTTGGTGAATTTCCCAGGCTAATTCTTTGGCACAGACGGCGTCGGAGAGTCTGATTACTTCGGTGTGAACCCCACAAGCCTTTCCAAAAACCCGTGCAGTGTGCATGTTCGGAGCACCAGAATCGCTCCTTTTGTCTGAGGCCACTTGAACACGTACTGTCTGTTTAAATTCTTTATTTAAAAAAAATATATATTTATATTATAGTTGACTATAAAGAAAATAAAAAACGTGGTCTGAATTGGGAAAAGTGACGAGTCTATAAAGGAACTGTATAATATTATAATTAAAAATGATGTTCATTGAGATTTAACATGATGAAGATTTTTGTTTTTTTTATTCAAACCTCATTATAAAGATGCGAATTTGGAAACTCTTCTCATAAACCGCAGTTTTGTGCAAATATTACTAAGCTATAAGACAGCTGTGTCCCATTAAAAATGTGTGATGGTGGCTGATTTCCTACAGCACATGGTCATCAGGCCAAATCTACAGCCGGCAATTAGGAAGATGAAATGTTTAATTGTGCTTTGATTTTGATCAAAATGTATCTGTCACCCATCCTATAATCAGGCATTTATGCTCCCAAATCAACGTCAGCGGATTTAGGCAGGGAGACATTATTCGTTTTCTGACAGACCTGCCGGCGTGTCACGTCACGACTCCACAGCTGCCGCGTCGTCCGCCGCTCGGGTTCTGTTATTATCTCGCTAGTACGCATAATGACCCTCGGAGATGATTAAAACCGCTCCGGGCTGCAAAATAATCCCGTTATTAAGAGGTACAGTAAATAATACACAGCGTCCGTACGCCGGCGTTCTTAAATTCATGATTCTGATTGGTCAGGAAGAGCCATTTTCGAGAACGGCGTTGTAATACGTCATCGTTACTAAAGTGTAAATGCTCCGTAGAATAACCTGATATCGAAACGTACGGTTATTTACAGCATGTCATCGTTAACATACTGAAGTGACGTTTTCTGTAAAGAGATCTCATTTATATTTACGGAAGGAGTCTCCAGTGTGAGCGTCGGGCAACGGTCAGTCCTTCCAGGGGTTTCGCGGGCGTGGAAACGAACGTGAAAAATGCAAGCAAACGCGGCAATATTCGGAGGAGCTTTGCGATTTGTTTCGAAATGACCGCCGATCTTCTGCGGAGACGCGTCACGTGACGTCATCACAAACAGGCAAAGCCCTCTTCGATTCACGTGAGTCGAACGTGAGTACAGCTAAAGGGTCTCGTTTACCAACAGACATCGCTGCGAAAAGCTATTTCTTACAACTGCGACTTCGCCAATTCGCCCTTCCCCCCAAAAACCTCCGTATGGACTGAACGCTCTTCTGCGTTTTTTTTTGTCTTCAAGAGAAAAGGAAAAGAGCGGAAAAGGCTCTGAAGTGATGAACATGAACAAACTTGTTTCACGGATATTCCGACGACAGTAAATGTAGCGATGAATGGATAAAAAGTGATCGAGGTGTTTGGTTTTTTAAAATGATCGGCGTGTTCCTTTCACGTGTTCCAAACAGCTTCCAGAGGCAACTTATATACACTAGACTACTAAATATATATATAATAATTTTTTCATGGCTTGTGACTTAGGATATTTCGAACATTTCTACAGCCAGTAGATTGTAAACAGGTTACAGATTGCACCTCGTGAAGCGGTCTGCAAATAACATATTTATATTAATATTTTTATATGTCATCGTCCACTGATTTGGCAACGATCGCAGTTCGATATAAGGGAAAAACAACCCTTTTTGGAGCTCAAACTCTCAGCGAGCAGCTGCACTGCCACGCAACATGCACCAGCCACAAGTGTCCTGTTTTGCGGGGGACACGACGAGTCCGTCCACTGTCCACTTCCATACGGGGACAGATGGACGGCGGAGGCAGACGAGTGGGTGAAGGTCAAGAGGAGAAAAACAAAGCCTTTCTCATGCCGCATGATGGAGTGTGATATCTCTAAGCGCAAGCCAAGAGCGTCTCAGCCAAAGCGCTGTCGAGCCTGTAGCAGTTATCAATGACGGCATGCTCGAGGGGGCACACGAAAACGCGGCGAGCAGAGGAGAAGGACGAGCACTTAACGCAATCAGCTCCATTCCACCGAGAAACAAGCCGAATGAGAGTAATGGATAGCTCTTACGGCCTGAATCCTGGGAAATCAGCTGGGAAATGCTGCATGGGCAAGTCAACCGAGTAAACACTGCGGTTTAGGCGGTGCCGACGCGCCGCATTGGTTTCCAGACGCCGTATATTTTACCGAAGAAAGCTCGGTTTAGGGCTTCCTTGGAAATTTAGGTCACTGACACGGTTCACATGAATAACCTACTGTAAGTTCAACCACAGCGCTGTTAAATTCTTGGATCTGCTACATGCGTGGATACACGTTACACAGTGTTGATTCGTTTTCTATAGGTTTGTATTAAAGCGCTCGTTCTAGTACGTCAGCGTTTCTATAGCAACGACTCGTTCACAGCGAGCTCCATAATCTAAACCTACTAATAAGAGTTTTTTTAAATTTAAATGTGGCCTATAATCGTTGATATAGTGATATCAGTTATGATGATTATTTATCATTTTATGGAAGGAGTCTCCAGTGTCAGTGCTTTGCTTTGTCACGTTTCTTTCCACCACAGTCCCGTTTCTCGGTAACACCTCGTGCTCTTACCAACCTCAAAACGGTGAAAAAAGAGCGCCGAGTAAAAGAACGCCGATTTGATGCTACTACAACGAACGTGAGAACAGGAAATAACGTCATTTCAGAGTGTTCCATAACGTTAAACGTAACTATAAATGGATACAAAGTATATGACATGCCATTTTTTAATCATTTTGAAACATGTCATTGTTGGCAAAATGCAGTCGTGTACTGTTAAAGGGAAGAAATAAACTCTTCATGGTGTGCTGTTGTAGGAAAATAATCAACTTCGGGGTGATGACAGTAACTCCGCGTCATCACACCACTTTGGCGTCGATTATTTTCCCATTACAGCATGACACGGTTTTATTTCGAAATCATACGCAGGGGTTCGGATATGCAAAAATATCATTTAATGATATTTAAAGACGATTTCCACGATACACAGTATATACTTTTGCTAAAAACTGTTGAAAAAAAGGAAAAATCTGTACATAAATCAGAATTTGTAAACATTCCATAGATTCTGACGATTGATCGTTTATTACAGAATGGATATTATATGTATATAATGATGTTAATCATAAGACTCCTGTATTGAAGGGAAACGACAGCTCGTTTCACATAAAACAGCTCAAATGAAAGCAGATTGGAATTGTGGGAGTCTGCATATTAATGACTGTTGTCCCCAGGAGGCGCCGCTTCATCCCAGGAGCCTCCCTGGAGCATTATGGGTGATTATTGTCAATTCGGTCCTGCCAGTTTATTCACCCACACACTCCACGTGAGGCACATTATTACAGAGAGAAACAGGGGGAATCAGAGACAGGGCAGGACTCCAGCCGCAGTCTTTTCTAATCACCGAGTCCAACTGTTCCCCGCTGCAGTCACTCACCCGTAATCATCTGCGTGGAGATTCTCTTTCTGTCCAGCAGTCCGACATTCCGCTTAACATGTGGCCCCCGTAATAACGAACAAAAAAGAAATGAACACATAGGATTTTTATCGGCCTTCTGCTACTCGTCACTGCCAACAATGGCCTTCGTGTTTGTACAACAGACAATTACGCCCACTCTTCTTTAGCGTGTCCTTCTCTAACAACTGTTGCGAGATTTGTCCTCTTTGGATTCGTCCGCAGGAAGTGCTCAGAGTCAGAGAGAATCTGGGCCAAAGAACGCCAGCACTGTATAATAGATAGTAAAAACGTTTTGTTTTTTTGTGGTTGTTGTTGTCTCTGAGATTACGGTTGCGACTCGATCAAATGTGAGCGGAAATTCGGTAGACTGCATCTTTGTGCTAATCTAATCTAATAAGTGAATGTCTGATGTTGACCTGATTACGTAAAAACATGGCCACTATCGGCCAATCAGCTCTCAGCGGGTATTTTACAGGATTAGCACTGTGTTACCGTCACAAAAATCGAACACTATTGTCATGCGTTATGCCTAACATAACAACTTATGGCGTTTTTGTGCCGGAAACTTCCTCAAATCTGCGAAATCGCAATCGCACTTGTCTTTCTGTCGCAGTGATGTTTGTTGTTAACCCGTTGCTAAGACCTTTAAGCTGTACTCATGTTCGACGCATGCGAATCGAAGAGCGATTCGGCTGAATGTGCGTTTGCGATGACGTCACACGACGTGTCTCGGCTCAAATCTGCAGAAAATCTGCTGTAATTTTGAAAAATTGCGCGCCGCCGAATATTACAGAGTTTGCTAGATTTCACATTCATTTCCTGTTTATCCGGGACTGGTTTCTATCTTATTATTATCTTATTATTCTATATAATATTCATGGCCACTGTTTGTGAAAGGTGCTTGGACCCCGAAAATCACTTCTTGCAGGTATATTTTTGGATTGCTTTTTATTTTTTTTTTCTTTCCAAATTTGATAATATGAAATGACAGTTTTTTTTTTCAAGCAAAATTCATTCAATTTGTGTGTGTAACTGAAATGGATACTTATTAACATAATCTATATATAACATTTGAGAATGATTTGAAAGCGATTATTTGAGGTTCACGTAAATTTACACTAACTCAGGAGCTCTTATTGTTTATGAATATAGTTTTTTTTATATAACTAACTGGATTTTGTGTGTGTGTGTGTGTGTGTGTGTGTGTGTGCGTGTGTGTGTGTGTAAATGCTCATGCGAACAATTTTACAAATAAATTGGTCCTGATCCAGTTAGATAATGGCGCCGACGCCCACAAACAGTATGGCGGTTGTTCTTCAGACTGTGATCATGAAGTGGTTTTTATAGATCACACACCGTACCAGCGGTCCCATACTGCTGGATTGACTGAGCAATTGCACGCCTTAGATTTCTCACCCAGCGCATTGATGACAGGAACTGAAAAGAAGGTGGCGTCAATAAAAGCCTCCCTCCCGTCCTTGATTTTTTTGTGTGTGTGTGTGTGTGTTCTTTGATTAAAGAAGAACATTTGCCATTTGCATTTTAAACCTTGATGATCAAAAACAATTACCGCCCCTCCTGCGTGTTTCTTACAACAAATGAATTAGATTATAGGCTTTGGTGAGCGCCGGCGTTGTATATGCCTTGTTGCGCTGACAGTATTTGAAGTTTCCTGTGGTAACTTCATTACCCGTATTTTGTCCAGAATTAGTGGAGCGTGCTGGAAATTGCTAATGACAGATGTTTCTCCACTCTGTCACACTCCTTGTATCATTTGATTTGGAAAGCAACATACGGTGTTCTGCTCTATCAGTATGTCACAGACTGTCTGCAAACAGCTGGTCATAACTCAGTTCAGTGAAAACCATTACTTTCCAATGAAGTGCTGGAGCCAGTCCAAATTGTGTTTTGGCATGGCCTCGGCACCCGTAATGCGCTCGGCCGGATGCTGCAGGTACGCAGGAGCACACGGAGAGTCGGGTACAAACAAAGCACGTTGCCAGTGTGGAAAGGGGGAGGGGGTAAAGAGGCAAAAAAAAAAAACTGCTAATGACACAAAAAACAACTGTGACGGTTTATCAAAAGGATCGAGTGAACACTGGGACATTATTTACTGTCTCGTTTTAAATAAACAGCGCAAAGACACTCGCTGTGCACTGCGCATTATCATAATCTGATCCATCAGCTATTATATACTGTCAGCTACAGTAGACTAGTTGCTACAGCAACAACTTGTACAGGAACGAAATCTAAACCTAATAACAACTTTATTTAAAATCTGTGTAATCGTTGATATGAGGACGTTTTCTGTTATTTCAAATTGACGTAAGGAGTCTCCAGCGTCAGTACGTTTTCCACCAGAGGAAAGTCTTCAAGTAAGGGAACGACTGTTTATAGCTGCTATAACTTAAGTGACAACCGGAACTGACTTCTTTTGCAGACATTCCACAACATGAAATGTAACTACTATAAATGTATATAAAAAAAAAGTATGACGTATTGTTCATATTGTTCACATATTGTGTAGTATAATCGCCGTGGTATAAGACAAACAAATCGCTTTAGTAAACAAGTAATGCTAGCTTGTCATACACTCTAGCTAGCATTGCAACAACTCCTAAAATAACATTCAGAACCATTAAGACGTCTTCAGTTGTTCCTCTGGTAAAGGTCTTTCTACAAATTAACCTGCTGGGGAAAAAAAAACAAAGAATCAATATAAACTATCACAGAAAATCTAATGGTTTTCTCTACATACATATACCATTACAAACCATCCGCTAACCATTAAAACCGTTACCGTTACCATTATTGGTCCGTAATGGTATCTACTAGATATATCACGACACCAAAAGAAGACAACAGCTTACCAGTAGAGACACACAGGGACCATTAGAGTTTCCATTAAAATCAATACAGTTCCCATTACAACCACTAAAACCAGTACAAATTATATGAGGGCTTCTGTTGTTGTTTGTTTCAGCAGGGTAGTGCTTGTCTATCAGAAAGGGTTCAATAGAAGTCCTTTTAGGAACCTAAGAACCCTTAATGACCCAGTGAAACCTTAAGGAACCCATGAGGAACCTTTATTTCTAAGAGTGCCTGTATTAACCATGGTAGAAACTCCAAATCATTGGTTCATATTTACTTCTTAATACATAGAACCTGTCAGGTCTTTAACATTTACATCAACTGTCTTGATAATTGGTTCTACAAGGGTTTTCTTAAGGGTTCGTTGGATATTTAAGAGTTCTTAGACTTTAGTAGATCTTATTCTCTAGTGACCTATAGTATAATAACGTAGGCACTATAGGGACTACACGTGATGCTGTCGACATGGCAACAGCTACATGGCTGAATGCCATGTATATGGTAAACAACACTAATATAGAGTATAAACACAGCATAGCAGTATGACAGTTTCACCAACAGCGAAGCTTTATTGTTAGGTCATTTACTGCTAGTAGTCTTTTAGTAGGCTGTTGCATTATGTTACCTATTCGGACTCATCTTTATTATGAAGACACGTCAAACGTGACCTGAAGCGTGTGGAACTGAGTGGCAGTTGGCGTACGGTTGGCAGCCTGCTGTTGGCAGCGAGACCCACAGCAGAAGTCGTCACTGCTTGAAGTTCTCGACAATGACAAGGTGGTAACGAGGAAGATGATTTCATTGCGGGCTGCGAGGAAAGAACACCACCGCACAAGCATACCAAGGAATCCTGCGTACGGTGGCGTGCAAAAGTTTGTACACCCTGAGGACAAGATCGACTTCGAACAAGTGCGTTAGGTTTCATTGTGAAACGGTTGCTTGGGGTATAAATATTCTATAATAAATGTACACCCAGATTTTACATTTAAAACGGCGTCCAATGTTTTTCATAAGTTCTGAGCAACTAAAGAAAGCGTTTTCGGTCAGCACTTTACCCTGGTCAGAGTTCTGGATCCGGAGTTTATCCTAGGAACACTAGGTGAAAGGTGGGAATTCGCCCTGGACGAGACGCCAATTCAACACAGAGCCAGATTCCTTTTGGCTAGTTTATAACTATTACAATTGAGGTTTTTTTTTATCATCCAGAAGCCCATCCATCCATCCCTCCATGCATTTTCCATACCGCTTATCCAACACAGGGAATCCATAAGGGAGTCTGGAGCCTATCCCAGGGAACTCGGGGGAACAAGGGATGAGGGGACACCTTGGATGAGGTGCCAGTTCATCTCAGGGTACAATCGCACACTACAGACAATTTTTGGAAATGCCAATCAGCCTACAACACATGTCTTTGGACTGGGGGAGGAAACCGGAGTACCCAGAGGAAACCCCCGAGGAAGCATAAGGAGAACATACAAACTCCACACCCACACAGAGCGGAGACAGGAATTGAACCCCAAACCCTTTTGGTCTCTACGTACAAATCGTGCTTATTCAAATACAGTATGTTATTGTTTCTATAGTAACACAGTCTTGTTATAGCAACAGACTTGAACGGTGAACACTAACGTATGTGGTTTTTACATTGTTTTTTTTTAAATGTGGAATCGTTGATGTGGTGACATTTTCTGTGCTTTTATTGAAGGAGTCTCCAGTGTCAGTGCTTTCTAACAGTCAGGGGTAAAGCTGTAACGTGAAGTTTTCCGACACGTGACCGTCGGAATGACAGCACGTCCTCAAGTCTTTCATTCCTGTACACATTTATTCTAATCCCTCACACTGTCTCATCGCCAGTAATCAGATTTGATAATGTCATCAGCTGCAATAAGTTTCATAATCATATTAAACTGAGGGTTTTTTTCTCCATCATACTGTAATATCTTAATGAATAGTTTAAGTAATTATTCTTAAACAAGCTTTAATTCCAGTTATTGACGGAAAACAGGTTAATAAAAAGATCCCAAAGTGGTGCTCATGCTCCGTTTTCCTCTTTGACCTCTTTGGTGTCTCGCTGCTTTATTAGATATAAAGCTCAGACGTTCATGCGTGGCAGGACTGTCTCGGTCTTGCCAATCAGCTCGGTACGCCTGAAGGATTTCCCTTATTTCACACCGAGGATCCTCCAGCAAACACAGCTGATCAGGAACAAAAGTCACATTTATCTCCGTAATTGCCAGCATCGCAGTATCCAAGTAGATAATGTGCTTGTTATTATCTCGTTCCTTTTTTTCTTCACCGCTTCACCCTTACTGTCGCCTTTCCCTTTCTTTCTTTTTTCTTCTTCTTAAAGAACGTGTCCGTGTCCGACTCAGAGACACGTAAGCACTCTGGAAAGGTAATTTAAAAGCGAGTTGAGCCATGACAAATGGGGACAGCTGGCCTAATTGAATCATTTGAGCTAAGACAGCTCAACTTGGTTATCCTCGGCGCGGCCCACAGTGATATTAGCGTGAGAATCATTAGCCATGAAATCACGTCTGCGCTATCCGACTGCATCCTTTTTTCTTTTTTTTTTATGACATGACAGCTAGCAAGGCGTTTTCATCCTCACACCAACGAGAGATTTTTCATTACGGACCAAGAGCTCACCCGACCTTTCTTCACCTTACGAAATGATTTTTGTTTTTTTTAAATCCCCATTCGTGTGTCCCCTACGAACGTTGTACAGTTCGCGTTGAACGTCGTACATTCAAGATTTCGATTTTAGCGAGAATGAATTTCATTCTCATCCGTTTATCGCGACGGCTCGCAGGAGCCGGGATGCGTGGCCTCTTTATAGTTTTGAGGCGGGAAAGGCAATCTCTGTTTTAGGCGTCGTCACACTCCAGAGCTCGTAATGAGCTGCAATTACACTCATTCCCGCAGAACGCTCGGCAGTAATGTAATCAGGTGCGCATGATGGGCTCCTTCATGGCGCTCAAGCGTCTGGGTGGCGGAGAAATCCAGCCGTTTCAGCCCCCTCACTACACCCCCCCCCCCCCAACCCCCCACACACACACACTGCATCTCTAGCCGGCTCGGGAACGCAGCCACGGCGACTCCAACCGCCTCCACACACCTGCTGGAGGGACTGACGGGATAACAGACCGGGGTGTGAGGCTCTGATTGTGTGAGATGTCTGGGAGAAGTCGATCGACTGCGTTTGGGTAAAGATATTTAAGACGTTTGAACATCAGTTTGAAGATTTCCATCATTTCTTCCATCGACGCTCTAGTCTCCATGTCATATTGCTACTGAACATCCAAAAAATGGCCCTGATGCCTGAAAACCTACAAAAGCTGCTTGGTCACTTTGGCATTTTTCTCTGAGAGAATTGTAGAACAAGTACAATATTATTTTTTACCAGCTTCTGATCTTCTACTTCCATCCATCCATCCATCTTCAACTGCTTACTCCTTTTTCAGGGTCACGGGGAACCTGGAGTCTATCCCAGGGAGCATGGGGCATAAGGCGTGGTACACCGTGGACAGGGTGCCAGTCCATCTCAGGGCACAATCACATACACACTCACACACACATTCATACACTACGGACACTTTAGACACGCCGATCAGACTACCATGCATGTCTTTGGACTGGGGGAGGAAACCGGAGTACCTGGAGGAAACCCCCGCAGCACAGGGAGAACATGCAAACTCCACACACACGGCCCTGGCGGGAATCGAAACCCGGACCCTGGAGGTGTGAGGTGAACCCTGGAGGTGTGAGGCAATATATTAACTAATATGTCGTTCCAGATGAATGATTTCACTTGGTCCACTTGCTTTTAGGCTGTACAGTAGGTCAGACTGTAATAATGATAATAATAATAATAATAATAATAATAATAATAATAATAATAATAATAATAATAATAATAATAATAATAAAAAATAATAATAACAATAATAATAATTCCTTAGATTTATATAGTACTTTTCTAGGCACTCAGAGCGCTAGTGTGATGGTTGGGGGTGTGATGGTTGGGGGTGTGATGGTTGGGGTGTGATGGTTAGGGGTGTGATGGCTGGGGGTGTGATGGTTGGGGGTGTGATGGTTAGGGATGTGATGGTTGAAGATGTGATGGTTGAGAGTGTGATGGTTGGGGGTGTGATGGTGGGGATGAAAGTGGAGGGGGGTGATGGAGGATGTGGGTGGGGGAGGAGGGGGAGAGGGGAGTGGGAGAGGTGAAAGTCATAGTAACATATATGAGAGTGATATTAAACAAAAATATAACATGAGAGATGAAGTATAGGGAAAAGTAGAGTACACAGGGTGAGGTCAGTGAGGTAAAGGATGAAGTAGTGAGGTGGGAGGGTAGAGGACAGTGTGAACAAAGTAGGTAGAGGTGAGATTGTTTTGATTAGTGATGGTTGGGGGTGTGATGGTTGGGAGTGTGATAGTTGGGAGTGTGATGATTAGGGTGTGATGGTTGGGGGTGTGATGGTTAGGGTGTGATGGTTGGGGGTGTGATGGTTGGGGGTGTGATGGTTGGGAGTGTGATGTGGTTAACCTGAGATCCTGCACTGTTTGCATTCATTTCACTTGCAGACGTGCGCCATGAACCCGATGAGACGCCTGCTTAAGCTCGGTGGTGTTAAATGATGCCCCTGAGGCCCTGATAAGCGCCGCAGAAAGACTTCTATTCACTGGATGAGCATGAGTAACACACACACACATTCAGGTCCTTAGTCAAATTTGACATGAGCAATTATTGAGACTTTTATGATGACAGGTCTATTCCAGGTCAGAGAAGAGAGAGGAGCTGACAATCTCTCTGTCTCCCTCTCTCTCTCTCTCTCCCTCTCTCACTTTGTATCTCTCTCAGTTCCTCTCTCTATCCATGTCTCTAGACCCCGCTACCCCCCACCCCCCACCCCAAGGCATGCCAAGCGTGTTGCTCTGTGGATGTTTACACATCATTAATGGCCTCTCCCTGACACTCTTTAGGAAATATGGATGTGCATCAAAAGGAGGAATCGGGAGAAAGAGACAGTGGCGCTGAAGCGTGAGCAAGCAGGAAGCTAGTGCTGTAATATCAGATTAGCGGAGAGATGAAATGGCTCCTTGACGGTGAGACGGGGAGACAGTGAGACAGAGAGACAGACAATGTCACAAGACCACAGCAGAGACGTTTTACACCAAAGACTTCATCTTACGACTCTTACAGCAGTTCAGGATAAAAGGCTGCTCTATTCTTAGATCATAATGAATAATCAAGATTTACTGTAGTTAGGAAAATAATATATATATATTATATATATATATATATATATATATATATATATATATATATATATATATATTTTATCCATCCATCCATCTTCAACCGCTTATTCCTGCTTCAGGGTCGCGGGGAACCTGGAGCCTATCCCAGGAGGCATCGGGCGGGGTACACCCTGGACAGGGTGCCAGTCCTATATATTTTATTTATTTATTTATTTATTTATTTTTAATTTTATATTTTTTAATAGTGCTGTTTATGAATATCTAAAGAGTTTTATGTTTTTAAAATATATAAGGGTATATATATATATATATATTGTCTTGAATGTTTCCATGTGATACTGTTTATGTAGTTGCTAAACAGGAAGTGGCTCAGGTGATGTCGTTACCTGGTGAAGTTTGGTCGAGGCAGCGCGGTGAGTCACGTGTGGTCTGCCACAGACATGTTAGATGACAGCGGCAATGAAGCATTGGCAGAAAGTGATAATTATTTTAATTAATGATAAT
Organism: Ameiurus melas; assembly: GCA_012411365.1. NCBI lineage: Eukaryota > Metazoa > Chordata > Actinopteri > Siluriformes > Ictaluridae > Ameiurus > Ameiurus melas. The sequence goes on along the minus strand of CM022771.1, from coordinate 2,392,393 downwards.
GGTTTTAATGATTCAACATTTTGGCTAATTGATTATGATTGATTGCACGTTAACAAACAGGGAAAGTGAATCAGGGGATAATCAGAGAGCTGCCAGTGCGGGTCAACACCGCACCATGATGGAGCTACACACTCTAATCACCACACACACACACACACACACACACACACAGAGACTGAGAGAGAGAGAGAGAGAGAGAGAGCGACTGTCTGTATATTTGTCTGTCCTTCTGTCTCTCAGCCTGTGTATTTTTCAGCCTGCTTTTCTATCCCTGTCTGTCTGTCTGTCTGTCTGTCTGTCATATTGTCTGTTTGTCTGTCTCATTGACTATCTGTCATATTGCCTGTCTTGCTATCTGTCTGGCACAGTGTCTGTCTATCTGTCTGTCTGTCGTATTGTCTGCCTGTCTATTTCAATGTTTGTCTGTCATATTGTCTGTCTGTCATATTACCTGTCTGTCTGTCTGTTATATTGCTTGTCTGTCTGTCTGTTTCAATGTTTGTCTGGCATATTGCATGTCAGTCTGCCTGTCTCATTTCTATCAGTCATACTACCTGTCTGTCTGTCTGTCTGTTTCAGTGTCTGTCTGTCTGTTTCAATGTTTGTCTGTCATATTGCCTGTCAGTCTGCCTGTCTCATTTCTTCCTGTCATATTGCCTGTCTGTCTGTCATATCGCTTGTCTGTCTGTCTGTTTCACTGTCTGTCTGCCATATTGCCTGTCTGTCTGCTGTCTCATTTTATATCTGTCATATTGCCAGTCTGTCCGTCTTTCTGTCTGCCTGCTTTTCTCAGTGTGTATATTTGTCTCACTGTCTCCAGCTTTTGCTCTGTCTGTCTGCCTGTCTGTCTGTCTGCCTCATGAAAAGAGACCAGCACTATTATGAAGACACTAATGTAATAGTAAGTGAAGTGTGAAGTGTTGGATTAATTTTCTATAAAATATTTCCTCGCAGTGCGCAGGCCTGAAGCCGCCAGTGTTTCGCTGTTTGTTTATTTTTAGATTTTAACACGTCGGCTTTTGGAAATTTAGATTCTTGGAATGAAACAAACGCAGGCTGCTGCCAAATATCTTTACACAGTAATATCTGGAACATGTTTTATACCAAAATCAGAAAGAATTCTGGCCAATGCTCCGCTCAGTGTGGAACTGCACTTACACACACACACACACACACACACACACACACACACACACACACACACACACACACAATTACTTACTAACTTACAGAAAATTCACACAAGTGAAATGTACACTAGACACTTCAAATGTTGTATTTTCAGAAGTCATTTTATTTTTTATGTGATTTTACACATGATTCAATTATTTTCTTATTTATATAAGTTTTTTGGCATGTGATTGTTACACTTTTTTTATTTACACATGTAACGTTTACATGATTAATTTATTTCCATGTGTGATTGTTACATATGATGTGGTTTTTACACAATGATCCATTTAAGGTCAGATTCTTATACGAGTCACTTATTTTCACATGAATTTTACACCTGACTCCTTTATTTTCAAATGTGATTCTTCACGATTAATTTAGATTCACGTGATTTTTACAAGTTATATTTATTTTTCGCATATGATTCTTACACATGATTCATTTATATTCTAAAGTGATTCTTACACGATTCATTTATTTTCATGTGATTCTTACAATTAATTTCCCATGTGATTTTTAAATGCTTCGTATATTTCGCGTATCCTTATGATTCATTTCTTTTCGCATGTGATTCTTATACGATTCGTTTAATTTCACACGATCTTTACACACAATACATTTTTTTCCACGTGATTTTTACAACTGATTCATTTATTTTCAAGTGATTGACACATTATTCATTTATTTTCACGCGATTCTTATACGCAATTCATTTATCTTCACATGTGATTCTTACACGATTCATTTCTCTTCACGTGATTCCTAAACATGATTAGTTTCTTTTCACGTGATTCGTACATGATTCGTTTATCTTTCACATGCGATTGTGACGAGAGTCGTTCGTTCACGTTTTCAGATGTGATTTGTCTCATACACAGTAAACATGTCTCACACGTGATCACGTCTCGTTCACGATGATGTCGCACGCTTATTTGAGCTCATGGGTGCGATTTCAGAGGATAACGCTGAATGCGGAACACACAGCTTTGCATGCCTCACGTCATCACGGCCCTGTCAAAAATCCTTACGCGTGCCGATCTCGCACGCTCTTCACGTGAGCACACGTGGAGAAACTCATGATCGCACTTGAAACGCATGTGACTTTCTTTGTGTGATGTCATTTTCGTGATTCCATCTTGTACACTTTTCTGACTCGTGGCAGGAGAACCCTTCACACGCTCAGACGATTCAATCCGAAACACCTGACCCGGGATCTAATCGTCTGTTCGTCCTTCCTGCACTCACGCCGCTGTTCACGGTGCCGAGAGGACACTTGTGTGGCGATGGCCGACCCCTAAAACCTCTAAAAACTCTCACATGCAAATGTCCTCTTGTCGTTCATTTCACTTTGGAGAGGCGATGAGTAAACCGGCGCCGCTCTTCTTTTCCCTCATCTCTCCACCACTCATCCCACAGCGCTCTAGCTGTCGCTCCTCTTTTGGACTTAGAACTGTAATTAATGACATGTATGATAATGTGATTTCTTTAATACAATAATAGAATGACCGACTAATGGTGTTGTCTTGATTATGATTAATACACTGCTTTACTACGTGAAAGCCTCCTGCCAAGAGCTTTCTATCTTTCGTGCGTGTGTGTGTGTGTGTGTGTCTCAAATCTCTAAGAGTTCCTCAAAACTTTCCTTCCAGATTTTTCAGGGTCAACCCAAGGAGACATGCAAAGTGCTTTTGAGGTTGTTGGGGAGTTTTTTTGTTTAGTTTTTTTGCAGGCGACCGCGCCGGAGCATTTGTCACTCAGATACCAAGCGAATTCGATAATTAATACCGTAATTCGAAGTAAATCCGCTCGGCGAGAGCCGTAATGAAAACTGATGTAGCTACTTAGCACATCGTGCATCACAGGTGGGCCCAAATTAACGCGCAAATAGAGCTAAATTGCCTGCGCTCAGTGTTTTCGTCAGCGTCGTTTCAGTTTGGGGGAGGCTTCCGTAATTAATTCTGATATAACAAAGCCGTAAATCTAAGGTTAAACGCGCGAGTTAAACCTTGGGGGTGGGGTGGCGGGGTTGGGGGGGATCTCGTCGCAGAGTCCCAGCTGGGACTGAAATCTCGAGCGTTTTAGCGACACAGAGACACGACAACTGTTATAAACGCTGTCGACTTCATTTAAGAGACGGGAAAACACCGGTAACGCAGCGGACGTCCACAACGGCGATCAAAATCTGTTAGCGTTCCTCTAAGCAGATTTGATTGCAAATGCAAAAAAAAAAAAAAATGATTTAGGCGAGATCGTGAAAACGCTCGTTTATATTTCACGTCGACTTGAAATGATTTTGGGGGGGGGACGACGAAAAGGGGGTGTACAAACTTTTAACACCGTGCTGTTTCCCGCCTCGCACTGTGCAACTCCACTTTCCTTTAATGAACACGGTGGTTGAGACCAAACCTCAGACAAATCAGAGAAAATAATCACACATTTATGAATATTTAATATCATAGTCACGGCAAATAAGGGGTGTAATTAGTGGTTTCCATAAATTTGCAAATTGTTATTTCATGTTAATGAAAGAGCTGCGGTTTTGCCTCATGAATTATTCATACGCCAACAAGAAGAAAACAAAAAAAAAAAAAAAGTTTGAGTGAAAGAAGCGGAAAAGAGGTGCGAGACACCAAAACTCCAGTGAAGGGGATGGATTTAAACGCAAACACGTCACGTGTCGGTTTATCCGCAGCTTGGATTCTTATCGCTCTTACAGTTTGTAGGAGATTACGATACGTGATAAATTCATTTTTACGTCTTACGTAAAAATCATCTGAGGCCTTCGCTTCAAAGCTCAAATCGGTGAATATTTCCATGCATTTGATCTTTATATAGGCCTATTTATATCACAACACTGTTGGATTCTCGAATCTGATTGGTCGGCTGGTCGTCGATTCGGTCTCTGTAACAAGCAGCTTCGATCTGTGATAGAATACAAAAAATGACTGAGTCAAGAACAGACAGGCTGGTGAGGGAAAAACTGTACGTAGCTGCTATAACGTAATCGAGAACAGAAACATCATACAACCTTGAAAGTAACCGTAAACGGATAAAAAGTACCATGTGTCGTTCTTTAATAGAAAAAAAATGCGAAATTACTGTTGTTTAAGAGGAAGAAAACGTTTTACGGTAGCGACAGTGACTCCGGTTCATCACACCAGTCCGTTGTTGATTCATTTCCCGTAACGGAACACCCCCCGAGGGGTTTTACCCTAGGAACAGGGTATATATTTGGTGATATATGGTACGTTCGAAACAAAATCCGTCTGAGAGATGGATAAAAGTGGGACCAGACGCCAAAAACGCAGCAGCTCAGTTCGAAACAGTGTGTAAAACCAAAACGGCAGAGGAGGGGGGCTCGAGATCAGGGGTTAACGTCTCGATGGAGGGGGTAAAGAGGCAGCGAGTCAGAAAACGGGGAACTAAACAAACCTGTGATCTGGAACTTCCTAAGCACCCACTCAGGAGGGATTAATGAGGAGTGCGCTGGTGTGAAATTACGTGCCCTTTCGAGTCTGGAAAATAGTCCTAGTGGTGCATGACCTTGAAATGAGGTGAAACAAACTTCACCTGATCCACAATTAACGACGTTACACGCCGATAACGGGGGAAGATGCAAGGACTGCGACGAGAGATGATAGGTGAAGAATACGAGGTTGTAAATCAGTCATGTTTGCGACATCTATACCTACACACGATTTATTTTTATTTTATTTTTTTAAGGGGGGCGGCGGGTTACAGAAGAGGAAAACGCTCCTTTGTCGTCTGGTGGCCGCATTCAATCTTTGTGTAAATTCTCCATCTGATGAAATGTGCTTAAAAAGATGAATTGGGATCGGAGGAGCTGTCCTGACATGATTATGAAGGATTCATCTGGAGCCATCTGCCATCGTTATGAAAGGAAAGGGGGGGGGTGAGGATGGGTTAGTCGTGAGAGCGCACCGAGACAGCAGACCTTCTGTTCAGCAGCCATGCCACTAGCACACAATAGACATGCAGAATTAATAAACCCACCTCCAAATAAGCATTCTGAAACAGACATAAGATATATATAGATATACACACACACACACACACACACACACATCTTCACTTCACTTCAAATGCACATTGCTTTACATTGATCGAGAAGATTCCACGAGGAACGAATATATCAAATATACGTCGCGTTCACACATCAGCTGCAGAAATGTCAGCAGCAGATGGGTGCCGTTGCTCATCAACGCGTCCGGTTGTACTAAAAAGAAAAAAAGGAAACCGGAAACGGAGCCGGATTGGTCTCGAAATCATGATACAGGTATCGGACATTGTTTTCCTCGCACAATGCTTTGCGGAGGTGGGAGTTTAGTTGCTTGTTGTAACTCAGGCCAAAATCATGTCCTCATACACAGGGATTGTTGTATCAGAGGAACACATCATACAACAATGTGATTGTGCCCTGCGATGGACTGGCACCCTGTCCAGGGTGTACCCCGCCTCGTGCCTAATGATTCCTGGCATAGGCTCCAGGTTCCCCCAGTGACCCTGAAGAAGGAGTAAGTGGTAGAAGATGGATGGATGGATGGACATCATACAACAATTTTTTGCTCAAGAGAGCATTTTCCGATTTGTAAATGTATTATTATTTTTGATTTGTTTGTTTAAACAGAAAGACAGGTCTTACAATGTAATAACGATACACTAATGCACCGTATGGTCAAATTTAGATAGATGTACCAAATTGCAGACATTTTCCAATCAATGGGAAAAGTTAGTAGCAGTTACGGGGCAGCGTTGACTTGATGGTTAAGGCTTTGGATTCAAGGTCGGGGGTTCGAGGTCCAGCACTGCCAAACTGCCACTGTTGGGCCCTTGAGCAAGGCCCTTAACTGTCTCAGCTCCAGGAGCGCCGTGACCCCAACATCTTGACATGCTGGGGTATGAAGAAAAAAAAAAGTCACTGTGCTGTAATGTATGTGTGACCAATAAAGGCTCATTATCATTAAAAGTAAAACAAGTATCTATTTTGTCATCTGTATACAAATACAGAATTACAAGAATGTTCAAAGTGAAACTTGGGTAGGACGATCCAGATAGAAGTTTTGCCCTTACGTCTGCAAATATTACATTAAACCTGAGATTCCGGACACTGTACGAGAGGCAGGAAAATGGAGGGAAAGAAGTTATTATTGAATATTTATGTGTATAAATGTGGGTCTTCTTCATGTTGTTCAAAGGGTATGTAAACTTTTATACTTGACTGTAAATATCACTTTAAAGGAACAACAGTGGAATTGATTCTTACACACGATTCATTTATTTTCATGTGATTCTTACACACAATTCATTTATTTTCATGTGATTCTTACACACAATTCATTTTTCTCATGATTCTTACACACAATTCACTTATTTTCACCTGATTCTTACACACTATCCATTTAATTTCACGTGATTCTTACACACGATTCATTTATTTTCACGTGATTCTTACACACTATCCATTTATTTTGTCGTGATTCTTACACACGATTCATTTATTTTGACATGATTCTTACACACGATTCATTTATTTTCCCGTCATTCTTACACACAATTCATTCATTTTCACGCGATTCTTACACACTATCCATTTATTTTGTCGTGATTCTTACAGATGATTCATTTATTTTCACGCGATTCTTACACACTATCCATTTATTTTGTCGTGATTCTTACACACAATTCATTTATTTTCACGCGATTCTTACACACTATCCATTTATTTTGTTGTGATTCTTACAGACGACTAATTTATTTTCACGCGATTCTTACACACGATTCATTTATTTTCACGCGATTCTTACACATGATTCATTTATTTTCACGCGATTCTTACACACGATTCATTTATTTTCACGCGATTCTTACACACGATTCATTTATTTTCACGCGATTCTTACACACGATTCATTTATTTTCACGCGATTCTTACACATGATTCATTTATTTTCACGTGATTCTTACACACAAGTCATTTATTTTCGAATGTGATTCTTGCACAGGATTCATTTATTTTCTAGAGATTCTTACGATTCGTTGCACATAATTCTAACACACGACTCGTTTATTTAAACATGAATCTTACACACGAGTCATTCGTTTCCAAATGATTCATTTCTTTTCAAGTGTGATTCGTACACGACTCAGTTATTTTAATGTAATTTGTTTCCACATATATAACGTGATCAAATGATAAAACACTGAAATGTAAAGGAGCTGTTCAAAACCTGACTAAAACGTGTCTCTTCTTGTTTTCCCGTTCCTGAGCACATTCCTATCAGGTCATCTCAGAGTTCTCAGAAATCACACTGGGCTGTATTTCGCCTCAGACAGTCGCTGTCTCCCGTGTCCGGTGCGATCAGCCGAGCAGCACGGTGATCCCCGTAACCTCCGAGCGAAGCGGTCAGAAATCGCAGCGCCGTTCCTAACATCTTTATGACAGGCCGTTACAAAGATAAACCTGGCGAGAGCTCGTGTAAAATAATCCCAGACGATCCGCGGAGGAACTCCCGTCGCCCCTGCTGCTTCAACCCAGCGCCTGTTTCATTCCCCTCTATTACAATCCTGCCATCACTTCCCATTCCAGGTCAAAGTTATGGTGCTTAATTATATGCCGGCTGCTCTCGCCTTCTAATAACCTGTCATTTGGGGCAAATTTGAATGTCACACCATATTGTAGAGGCGTAATGGTGTCCGGCAGATCCACTGATGGGACATTTTAGGACAATTATAGTGGAATATTCAAATCGCAGGTGGGATATTGAGCTCCCTCTCTCACATCCCTCCCTCTCTCTCATACACTCTCTATCACATCTTGACCCCTGCACCCGACGTTGACAAAATGAACGTCCCCGCTCACAGAAACCGTTTTAACTGTAGCTTGATCGTTTTTATTATCCTCCCTAATCCACATACCACATATTTCATCAGCGGCGGAAGATATGCACATCATGAATTATTTTGACACCGGGACCTTTTCATTTTCTCCGGCAATATTTCATCTTGCCAATCAGGGGCTGAGATGCTGCAGCGATGCGGTGGTGGTGTCGGATAAAGGCCACATTGACCAGCACCATATCCATCACCGCCACCTAAACTTCACCACCAACACCACCTTCACTATCACCACCAACACTACTTTCACCACCACCTTCACCATTACCACTTTCAACACCACCACCACCCGCACCACCCCCTTCAAGCACCATCACCACTTTCCCCACCAACACCACCTTTACTATCACCACCAACACTACCTTCACCACCTTTACCACCACCTTCAACACCACCACCAACACTACCTTCACCACCTACACCACCACCACCACCACTTTTCCCACCTTCACTATCACCACCAACACTACCTTCACCACCTTCACCACCACCACCACTTTCCCACCAACACTACCTTCACTATCACCACCAACACTACCTTCACCACCACCTTCAACACCACCTTCACGATCACCACCAACAATACCTTAACCACCTTTACCACCAACACCACCACCTTCACTATCACCACCAACACTACCTTCACCACCACCTTCACGATCACCACCAACAATACCTTCACCACTTTTACCACCAACACCACCACTTTCCCCACCAACACTACCTTCACTATCACCACCAACACTACCTTCACCACCTTTACCACCAACACCACCACCTTCACTATCACCACCAACACTACCTTCACGATCACCACCAACAATACCTTCACCACCTTTACCACCAACACCACCACCTTCACTATCACCACCAACACTACCTTCACGATCACCACCAACAATACCTTCACCACCTTTACCACCAACACCACCACCTTCACTATCACCACCAACACTACCTTCAACACCACTTTCCCAACCACCACCTTCAACACCACTTTCCCCACCACCACCTTCACCACCACCACCAGTAAAACCACCACCACCACCTTCACCACCTTCACTATCACCTTCATCACCACCACAACCACCTTCATTTCACTTCACCATCCCACCTCCAATCCAGCACCACCATGCCTCCAAATCATCTGGGAGTTTTAACGAGGTAAAGTCACAATTACTCTCCGCTCCTGTGCTCACGCATTTCATTAACTCAGCCGTGGACTGCAACACACACAGAGCACAGCATTTGGAAACAGCTTCCTGCATAAGTATTCAGCCCTCTTGAACTTTCTAGTGCTCTCCAACAGGCAGTGTCAAGGTTATTCCACATCCTTTCCACTTTTTTAAATAATGGATTTAACGTCACACTGTTGGATGTTCTAAATTTTGAATGCATTTGATAACCAAACGCTGATCGATACTCTTCCAAAACTTTGTCCCGGATTTGTTCTGATAGCTTGTTCTTCATCCTGCTGTTTGTTTACGAACGATCTCTAGAAAACAGATGTATAATTCTTGAGATCAGGGGACACTTTAATTACACGAAGATTGACTAATGACACACAGTACTAACTAATTGCATCACTTCTGATAGCAACTGATTTAAGGGTTTCCCAATACACCCACCTCACCCCCAGCGTTCCGGGGGCAAGTGGTTACCGAAGATGAATTAATGAACGAATGTTCATCAAATATATTCTATTATATAGGCCCATTAAAATATTTTATCTGAAACCATTAAAACACACAATTAAATTAATTGATAAAGCACTTACTGAAGATGAACGAACGGCACTAAATTATACCAAACAGTACGATCACTTGTCACTGAAAAGCGCGTTATGGTTTCTTTTAAAATGCTCCTTTAAAGCAATTTCCACATGGTGATGCAAGTTGAAGGGATGTTTCCAGGTCTGCAACAACACACTTGCATCCCAGGAATCGGTCAAAGGCAAGAATATCCCGTTTCCAAGGATGACAATTTGTACCGAAGGTGCCAATACTTTTGACACAAACGTTTCGGCAAGAAACCGCACCCGCTTTTAAACACCGACGTCCTTATGAGAATTACTTTCTGGGCAGAACAAACTTCACCAGTTGTTCGGATTCATTTGTAGTGCATGTAATACAGTGATGTATTTTATATAGTCATTCTAAAGAGTGCCAATAATTATACACACCACTCCCAAGTACACACAATCAAAGCACTATATACTCCATATATATATATATATATATATATATATATATATATATATAACGTCGTACATACACCCTAGCACACAGAATAGTTCATATTAGCTGGTTTTAATCATGTTTGTCATGTCTCGAGTCCTCTATAGAGTCGCATCAGATTTGATCTCGATGGCCTCCGACTTTCTCCCTCCACGTTCAGAGTGACTTAAAGACCCCGTCGCTCTCTACAAAACCTCCACCCCTCCCCAGAGCTCCATCATCCCAAACGATAAAGAAAAACGTTTCAATTAAACCTCTACCCGGCTCCGGCGCCGAAGACTCATTGCATCCGATCTCGCCACTTTTACGTCCTCGGAAGTTATTTGATGTAAATTACAGGTGTCACATCATTTCTCCGGCGCACACTGGTTGTAATTTACTGGCTGGGAGTCGCAGACTCGCAGGGACGCACCTTTCTCTCTCTCTATCTATCTCTCGATCTTCTATCAGCCCTGCAGATTAACCATGCAAATACACGTGACACATTCACGCACAGACATGCGAGGCTGAGTGATATCTCCGAGAGCCAGGCCAGGACGTGGCTCTTTACCGGTTCCTCTGGAGTCACTAGATGTGCACGATAGAGTACGTAAGCAGTGACGCACTCCGTGTTGTGCTGTTAAAGGAAAAATAATCAACGAAATGCTCAGGGTGGGGATGTTAGGGAGGGGAGGGGCACTGATACTGGAGACTCCTTCCAGAAATGTTTCAAATAAACGTCTCCTTAGATAAAACTTAATTTCTCCGTTAAGGATCAGCACGCAAGCGTTGATACGTGAGGCGTTTAATACAAAGCTTGTAGCTACAATGGTGTAGGATTTAGACGACGGCTTGTTTGTAAATGGTGTTCAGAGACTGTGGAGGACTGAGAACAGACGTGTGTAACGGGAGGACAGGGAATTTCCTAACGAGCGAGGCGTATGAACACTACAGTGGCTCTATTGTCAGCACTATTGTAAAGTGTATTGTTTATAACATTCCTTATTTGTTCCCTGGTGTCATAACTAAGCTGTATTCACACAGTCGAGTGCAAAAGTTTGTATTCCCAACTGGTTTTTCAACGGAAACAAGGGATAAAAAAAATTAAAAAAATAAAAAAAATTCAAAAAAAGTTTACTTGCAAAAGAATAGAAGTCCAAAATGGCGAAATTAACAGAGGGAAAAAAATGAAGGCGAAATCAAGAGAACAAATATTTTTTTTAAATGGCTCCTGGCGTGTCGTGACTCTTCCAGTCTCTGGAACTGATAAGTTAATAGAGAGTATTTATATCATAAGCAAGATTATTAATATCACCATTTCAAATTGATTAATTAATCATTGTATAAATAAATTTAAAATATTGTTGGATAAATTATTATACATTATATAAACTAGGGATGGTCCGATCGATCACGTTCTAGGACTCCAACGGCAGTCTCTAAACTTGTCCGATCTCACGAACCGATGACGTTAAACTTTAGCGCTGCGGTCATGTCACCGCCAGTGTGGAATTATTACGAGGTCTCGATAAACAGTGAAAAATGCGACGTTTGCTGTGTATTTTTAAAGGCCTATTAAAATGTTCATTGTAAAATGAAGATTTCTTGCGCTTATTTATTTGATTCCCAATTAAAACAACAATCTTCTAATAATCTAATCTAAGAATATAAGCAAGGGAACGTCTGTGGTATTACTTTATTTGGAAAAAAAAAAAAAAAAAAAGGTTAACAGTGATGGTCACTTATATAAAGCTCGAATGATCGGAATCGATGGATCATGATGACCAAAAAATCGGTCATCGGCTGCAAAAATCCAGATCGGAGAATCCCTAATATAAACATATTAAGAAAATATTAGTATATTAAAAAAAAATATTTAATAATGACTTTTACTCATATGTTAACAGTAAGATTGGCCCATAATTGTCACTTGTAACAATTACATTTGATATCTTATGTAATAATGAGGTTGTTGGGGTTTTTTTGCGCTATGGGGTGTACATACTTTTGCACTGACTTTTATAGTGGGGTGTAATACTGAAAAATGTCTCTAAATACTTTGACACAAGAAATATGAGTAGAAGTATATAAATGTCTTATAATATAGTGTGTATATATATGCTAATATTTATGCATATTAATAATTTTCTATGAAATGAATGGCAAGGTGTGTTTCAGGTTCGACCTGCATGATTTTATTTGACATATTTAAATATTAAATATGTATTTTATATTTGTTATTGTATTATAATAATTATTATTAGTTATTAATACTAATAATAATACTACTACTAATAATAATAATAATAATAATAATAATAATAATAATAATAAAGGAAGATTCAAGGATATCACAGCTGACTCACGCCCCCTAGTGGTCTCTCCAGCCATCACCGACAGCGGGCCTCAGTCTGGCCCGGCGTTCCCCTCGACTCTGTTGGCTCATGTGACACTAAACGCCATTCAGACACACACCTCTCCCACTGTACTGGGCATATGGACCCCTGACTCCATATGGGCACGGCGCGCAGGCCACTAGCGAAGGGTCTTCCAGGAGCAAAGCCCTACCGAAGAGGCTGACCTACTTCACCGGCTGCCGGAGGGGTGGAGGTGAAGGAGCAGCTCTACTGGACACCACGCTGTTCAAGCACGTTGGGAAGATTGATGGATTTCCCTCCAGCTGTCTGAGCTCGGCCTGGTCTTGGAAGGATTTCCTCCTGCATGCTGCCAGCGGAGAGGTGAGGTGATGGGAGGAGTACAGCTGGAGGTTTGTCAAAGACAGGAGGGGAAAATGTGATGTTAAATTAATAAAGTAATTATTCAACGTCAGTGCAGGATACCCGGGTCGGGTGAACTCTCAGGCTGAACTCCAGCCCCTAGAGGAAAAATGTCAAAGAATGCTTAAAGAAAATCACTGAAAGGTAGTCGAACAGCCGAGATACGATCGGTGCCTGACTAGTTCGAGTTGAAATTCAGGTTTATTAGCGCATGAAATGAATGAAACAATGTTTTATACGATTAAGAAAGACACCTAGTAAGAAAAATTTAATAAATATGAGTATGAGCAATGTCATTTATATGATTTATATACATGTACATGTACAATCTCATTATTATAGAAACAAACTGTTAAAAATGTGATATTTGATAACCGATATTTAAAAGTCCAGTTAAAATGAGGAGTTAACTAACAAGTAATTATAATCAATCAATCCCGGTTCTGAATGTGGTTTAGGACCATTTTTTTCCTTTACAACATTTGGGTAGATCTTCACCCCCTAGGACCCACCCACCAAATAAATACATTTAAAATATTTTATACTATAACTACACACAGCTTTCATTTATAATGCAAGAATGGTGGTGTTGTTGTTGTTCTTTTTCTCAGGTCCAAGTGTAACATCTCTCTCCATCATCTGAAACGAATTGGTAGAGCAAGGTCACTTCATTTGTTTTGGTTTTTTTTCACAGCTCTCAGAGTGTTTCTGTCATCAACTGTCGTCGTTTTTCTTGGCAGACTGTTCAACGTCTGGTTGTTACTGAACCACCGGTTCCTTTCTTTTTCAGGAATTCCAAATTGTCGTATTGGCTATGCCCAATGCTTGAGCAATGGCTCTGATAGACTGACTTTCTTCTCTCAGATTCAAAATGGCTCACTTTTCTCCCATAGAGAGCTCTCTGGTCTTCATGTTGGTTTATCCTTTCTCAAAAACAAACGCAGTCTCACAGGCGAAACCCAGGGCTCGAATTTCCACAAAGAATGTATTTCCCCAAAACATAATGTTCAGTAGTTCATGTACTGATACACTCTTTAGACTTCTAGAGAGTTCTATTTTTATTTATATATATATATATATATATATATATATATATATATATATATATATATATATATATATATATATATATATATATATATATATATATATATATATATATATATATATATATATATAAAAAAATAAACACACACTCATATATATATATATGAGAGAAAAATAAAATTAGTTCATGGCTAGTGGACATGGTGTATGAGCTGCAGTACAGAGGCTTCGTGTCATTTCGGGATTATGCAATCACAGTTCAGACAAAGCTGAGCCAAAAAACTGAACGTCACCTGGTGTGCTTTAAAAATGGTTCAGTCCTGCTGTAATTGTATAACCTGTCTAAATGTGTTCTCCAGTGACATGCCATAAGGCAGACGCAGACACACACAGTCTGTCTGATGTGGTCTATAAACATGTGGGTGTAGAAAAGTCTACCCATGTTTACGTTCATCAACATGAGGAAACGACAAAACTGTGTTTTGATCAGGATGTGATGCAGATTTCGTCATTAATTTCCGCTGAAGTGTGTGTTCAGGACGTACAGCAGAGTTCCAGCAGCAGAAATTACTGATTAAGACTGCAAATCAGACTCGCACAGTAAATCCTGCTGAACATAGAGCTCCAGTACGCGGAGTACATCGTCATAATGGGAACATTTTTTGAACATTGACGCCTTAACAGTATATTTAAAAAATAAAAAATAAAAATTATAAACACTTTTTTAAATTCAAGACCCCAGCAGTACAAATACGGGCTGGGCGATAGGACAAAAACACCAGGTCAGAGACATTTCTACCATACATATGCACAATATTTAGGTTTTTCCTTTTTTCTTTAAATTCCTGAACTTTCCACCAACAGAACACATTAGATCCAATTTGACATTTGATTAAGGTTTGGATTGAACCCATTCATTTCCAGGCTAATCTCTAACGATCAATTATAAATAAATAAAACGATCAATTATAAATAAAAACTGCTTCGATACTCGTGGATTGTGATGTCCAGAACTGTAAAGAAACCTATCACAGACCTCCTGGCTAGGCTTCATGGACTCAATTCGGAGTTGAAAAAACGCCAGGATTTAATATACAGAATTTATCATGGATTTTTAAAGACTTCCCACCAAACAAAACCTCTCATTTTTCCACGCAGATAAAACTTCAGTTCAGTGGATAATCCCATGTTTGACTCCAGTTCTTCCTCGACTTCAGGAACTTTTGGGGTGAAATGGGTCTTACATAAGAAACTAAGCCAAAATCTCTCCGCAGCCCCCCTGCTGTTTACAATGACAGCCAAGCCAATGTGTTTGGGTCTGTAAACATTAATTAAGAAAATTTTTCTGGACAAATTCTGAGAAATTTGAATGCAACACAACCACCTAACTTTTCACACGAGGACGACCCGTGGAGTAGTTTATAGGAAGAACTGAAATAGTTTCGCAAACAATTTAAATAAATTGAATAACTCTTTCCTCCAAAGTCATGTTGTTGTCGAATAATCTGACTGGTTGCGATTATGATTGTGGTTATAATCGTTATAACTATCTGAAAAAGAGCGAAGTCATAATAAAATAATTAGCAGCGATTTAACTCTAACTACCACCAAAAATGTCCAAAGCCAGTTTTACTAAAGTTTCTTTAAGCTTTTAGCTTCTGATATTGTTTGCTCAAATACCCCTTCAGCTGATAAAATGTTTCTAAACTGCTGTTACTAGCCACAGGTTTAGCTAGCATCACTGCCTCAGCAGGAGCAGCTATAGTGAAATGTAGCTTTTCATGAAAGCTAGCTAACGTTAGCATGAGGAGAAAGCAGTTCGTCCTCAAACGCAAACATGCAGATTTACAGCAAAAGTATGTGCACTATGACGGTTTTTCGGAGACATATGACGCCATTTCATAAAAAAATATATAGCACTTTTCTGGAAATTCTTTACATGAAAACTTCTAGAAGGTCGTAAGAAGGTATAAATTGCGAAGTATGTTAAAGATCTAACGTAAGTAACTAACGATTAGACTGTAAATCTATCCCCAAATTCTCTGCAAAATCCAAAGATGTTACATTAAAACAAGTAAGATCAGGTAACGTCAGGTAAACTGGGCCGTTTTGTAGCAGGCGCTTTTCTTCACCAGTCTCCAAATAAGGTCGTGTCACGCCCACTTTTGACCAAATGTAATGCTCTGATCCGTGTCAGATAACGTTATGGCAATAGTATACGCAGAAATGGGTTTTGAAAATTCTTCGGAAAGAACATCCGACGCTTCAGAATTAGTGCATCTGCTTTACGTTACCTGACTCATCATCCTGTTCAAAAGTTTACACCCCCATCGTGCTCTTAACGTATCGTGTCGCCTTCTTGAGCGTCAGTGAATGTTTGCACCTTTTGTAATAATCGTATACGAGTCCCTCGGTTGTCCTCGGTGTGAAAAGATGGATCTCGAAATCATATAGCGACTGTTGGAAAGGGCTCGAATATGAAGATGATGCTGTAAAAGCAAAGAATGTGCAGAACCCTGGAGGATTTTTCAGAGGAAAAAAAAACAAAAAAAAAAAACAACAACATTCAACATGAAGTGCTAAATTTAAAAAAAAAAAAAAACATCATGCAATTTGAATGATCCCTCTCAGATATAAATTATTGACATGATGCAGATTCTGCAACGCGCATGTAAACTTATGACCTCAACTGTTTCTGAACACCTGGTACCAGGTCTGGGGGGGAAAAAACAAGACGCAAAAATTTACCCAAGAACCTCAGACTTTCTTTTCCCTTTTGAAGATGTAAGCTGTTGCGTTTGTCTAAACTAGAAAAAACCAACAAAAAAAACTTCCTTACAAAGACAGTCAGATATCAACACATCACCTCAACCAATCTGCTGTAGAAGGAATTTCTTATTTTATCCGTTCCTCAGATGCGAAGTCATCTTAGAGATCGGATTTGAAAGGAAAACAAAAGGACAAACCCGTATCTCAGATTACACCGACGTATAGCTTTCGCTTTCGAAGCGTAATGAAGTTGCAGTTGGACTGAACACCCGTCATCGCTGTTCATCAGATTCATCAGAAATTACCCTCTGAAGAAAAAGAAATGGAAAAACACGACGAACACGTTGTAATGTTTCATATATTTAATAATGTCGTTACTGTGAACAGGCAATAACTCCATGGTCTGAAAGTCTTTACACACGTAACAGCGGACGTATTCTGTACAGGAGAAGCTTCTACATCTACACGTGTGCTACGGTCTCGAACAGCCTTCCTGATGTCACGGACGTTACCTGGGGTCAATCGAAAAGCTAATCGGTTCACTCGACAAACTAAAACACCGTTTAAATGCTTTTAAAAAAAAAAGAAGAGAAAAGGGAAAAAAAAAAGAGAGAAATCACTCAAGTACAACAGTACAAGAGATATTCAGCGATTATTCCGTCGATCTGATGCTGCGTTTAAAATAACACTGTTGGTGATTTTTCCCCTCGTCTTTTTGTTCATATACTCGAGACATTACTCGATTATCACGCAGGAGTAACAGGCACTGATTGTGCGTTTTAATGGTTTTTTTGGCGATAAGATCGGGCTCAGACGAAGCCCGATGAAATTCCCGACTATACCGCTTTAATAACCGGAGTATTCGAGACCGCTAATACGCGCTTTACAGGCAGTCGATAATGAAGAAAAAGTATACGCAAAAAAAAACTAAAGCTCCCAAACGAACCTAGCCTTCCGATTCAAATTCAGTCATCAGCTCTACATTATTAATCTTCAGAGCGCTTATGATAGCGGTTGGCACGTAGCGTGAGAAACCGATAGTAGTCCGAGTAGCAATAGCGTGGGGGGGTATTTTTTTCCCCTTTTTCCCCCCCTGCATGCATCGATGAGTCGTTAGTTTATAAAGCTTTGCTCAATGACTCTACAGCAGCCATCGCTGGTGTTTCTCCTGTTCCCTTGGTGTTATATGACAATATATGAATAAGGATGTGGTTTAAATCATCAGAAGTTGAGATGAGAACAAGAAAGCGCACTGCAAAGTCACACACACACTTGCTAAAGAAGATGGAAAAGGCATCGAGTAAAGCAGACAATCTCGAGTGGTTTTCTTCAAGTTAGCAAAGAGCGAGTACGGCGGTAAGTGACACGAGAAGTGAGACGCGAAGGCAAAATACAGGAAAAAGATTGGAAACCCAAGCACTCAAACTTCATGCAGGAGAAAAAGTTCCTTCGTACAAAACCGAAAATCCATCGCCAGGATGATTATGCAACCTGGCAGAGCACTGAGTGTCCTAAAAATATTTGAAAATAAAATAAAAAGAAATACACAAATACCCGATGCTGTTTGGTATCACACATGGACCCATGAGGAGGAACTGGACCAAACTGTCTTTAAAAAAAAAAAAAAAAAAACATCTTCTGGCTGAAGGGAAAGCTGAACGAGCGAGTGAGAGAAAGAGAGAGAGAGAGAGAGAGAGAGAGGGAGGGAGCAGCTACGGAGGAGACGTTCGTCGTGAAAGCCGTCTTTGTTGTTCTATGGCTTGATGTCTCTTGGGTGCTAACATGAGCTTTAGGTGGACTGGAGTTAGTTTGCAGCAGCCTGCAGTAGTGTTTCTGCACTCGGTGCGGAGGAGGTGATGGCCCGGGGTCACCAGTAGAACGAGCGGGACAGGAAGTTGGCGGCCGTGTTCAGCCAGCCCACACCGTCCTGCATGGAGCCCAGGCGAGACACGGCTTTGTGCTGCTCCTGACCCGGACTCTCGTCCTCGGGGAGGTACTCCGGCAAGTCCATGTTCTGCTCCATCTCCATGTCCGAATCCTCCTGCAACGGGATTACCATCTACACGAGACACGGATAAACAAAACGGTGCGATTCACCAGGACTGCACAGAGACGGACAACGCAGCAGCTCAGATTTCATTTAGTCATAGTTTCCAGACACAGACGAAATAAATAAATAAACAAATTAAAGGGGAACTATTATGCAAAATTAATTTTTAAAAGGTGTTTGAACATAAACATGTCGGCAGAGGGTGTACTCATCATAAAAAAAATCATAAACAGTGTCTCAAAATGAGCCGTTTTCATTTTCGCACTAAAGTGATGTCACCTTGGAACAAGCCCCACCCACAGACTCTGCCCTATTAGCATAGCACCTCCCCAAGAGTGAGTATCCAAAAGCATGGGGAAAGGGGGCGGGGATCAGCAGCTCATTTGCATTTAAAGAGACACACACCAAAACGTCGTGTTTTTGCTTCCACACAAAAAAGGGGCATTTACAGCAGGGTATAATAAATGACCCGTGGGGTATCTTGAGCCGAGACTTCACAGACACATTCTGGGGACACCACATCTTGTAAAAAGGCTTAAAATAAGTCTCCTTTAGATCAATGGGAAAGGAAAACAACGTGAACCGTGATGCCACCTGCTGTACGGCAGAGGAACGGCGGAACAAGCTATTATAGGTCATGAGTGTGTAGCTGCAAGTAAAGAACACCCTTCCAATTCTGGGAGAGAGGTCATGTCTCTTAATCAGCACACACGACCTGTTTAACCATATGCTGTGTGTGTGTGCGTGTGTGTTTGTGTACACAGACTCCAAACATTAAAACGTGTGTCTGGGGTATAATTGAGCAGATCTGGGAAAGCCGTGTGTATTTATTGTGTGTGTTTATTGAGTGTTAGGGAGAGGGAGAGAAAGAGAGAGAGAGAGAGAGAGAGAGAGAGCACCCGAACCATTCAGGGCTTATTTTAATGTAGTAATTGGTTCCGTGTGTCACGTTTGCTCACCTCACTACCGTCTTCTCCCTTCACCACCTGCTGCGCTTTCATCACTTTAGTGGACGCGATGGCTGTTCCCAGAGCCTGCAGATAAAAACTTGAGCTGTTTGTATTTATAAAAAAATAAAAAAATAAAAAAAAAGACTACAATCTCATTCAAAGCGGTTCTCTCATATTTTATAAGCCTCACCTCGGCCTTCAGGTCGGAGCGGATCCTGACCACACACCTCTTAACGGCCATCTGGAAGGTGAAGCTGATGACGCCGCGGATTTTCAGCAAAGCCTCCTCACACAGGCTCCTCCGGGTCTGATACGCACCCAGAACAGGACGACAAAAATAACAGCAACGAATACAAGACTTCAATCGACATGCCAGATACTGGATAAAGACTCTGGGAAATGTGTCCTCACCGGGTCGTCCAAGCCGTCGATCTGCAGCACCACGGTCTTGGCCCGCTTGTTGGTGGAACCCAGGAAGAACTGAGCCTTACGGCGGCACGAGGCGGCCGCTTCGGCCTGTTCGGCTTCAGCGTTGCTCGCGTTCTGTAGGATCTCGTAGATTTCCGAAGCCAACAGTTTGGTCTCCCCGGGGGATGTGCTCCTGAACACATAAATATCAGAACGATCAGATGTGGTATTATATTAAAACACACAAGCGCGCACACACACACGCACGCACACACACACGCACACACACACGACAGGCTAGAAATACAGCTCGGTGTAACTGGGGCTATTTTATTTAAAAACAATCTCCGATATGAAGATTGAGATGAAAGAGCTAAAAACTGAATTTCATAACGAACAGAAAGCGAAGCAACAGAATTCTACTCAAAATTCTTAAACGGCACAAAACATTTAAAAAAAAAAACTTGTAAACATAAAGAACTTACACACCACTTTAAAGTACATTCCCAGCTCTTGATTTGATTTTCACCAGCTCTAACCCGCGAGAACGCCGCTGTGATCCAAATCACAAGGTTTAATCGGTGATTAATTGGCGCCCCCTAGTGCCCACAGTGTGTGTGGTGACGGGGGCAAAATGATCACGAGGGCGATTTGAGAGACTTACTTCTGCATGACGTTCTGCAGACTCAGCATCATTCCCAGAACGCCCTTCAGCTTCTCCCTGTTGGCTCGACATTCTGCCAGGTAGCGCACGGCCTGATGGGACACACACACACACACACACACACAAAGGTCATTTAAAGACTGATCACTGCCTTGTACGGTACTGCTGTGTTTACATGTGCATGAAAAGAACAGAAGCACTTAACAGCTGCACACACACCTGATTACTGGCAGGTGTGCCAATACTTTTAATCCTGAGTGAAAACAATAAGTTCTTGACGTTGTGCGTAAAAACTTTGGTAAAATGTCTAACCGAAACGCAATAACGAATGTAAAAACACACAGTACGCAACAGAAAAGACTGTACACGCCTTTAGGCAAAAAATATTGGCACCACTTAACTATTTCTTTGGTGCATCTAGATACGGTTGAATTGAGTTGACTCTATTTAAGTCTTAACGGATTATTCATGAGCGCAGTAAGTTTACGATGAAAGCAGAAATTTAAATAAAATTCGACGACGTCTACTGGCCAGTATCGCAGAAGATTCTAACTTCCGCCCCACGTTCGTTCGCTATAAACTGGTATACGCTATTAAAATGTGAACGTGATTAATGTTTAAAAGACATTTTTGTCTCTTCTCTTCGCCTTTAAGAAACAAAAAAAACCACATACACACTCCTCTTCTGTTAATCGAAATCTTTTGAAAAAAAGACCTACACTTTTACTAAAGGAAGCGAACAGAATTCAGATAGGAGACCAAATCCCAAAGAAACAATTAGGAAAACATTAACGTCGTATTAAGACAACGTGCGAGTGAAGTGGTGTGGTGTAAGCGCAACAGCCGAATTAGAACGTGTGAGACGGTCACGTGACACAGAAACGCTCCTCGCTCATCCTGACCTACTCGAACGGTTATCCCGGTTGCCGAGCGACCGCCGACGAGGAGTGCGCAGCATCACCTTGAGGACCGCCTCCGTCTAGGAGACCCGAGCGGTCGGTTCCACTAACTCCACCCCACGTGGCACCCTGCGTCTATCTGATCTACGAGGATCTCACCAGCAGTGCCGAGTAGACGACTTGCGGGTTGTGGTGATCGAGGAAGAGGATGAGGCCTGGCAGGCAGCCCTGATCTTCGACGATAGCGCGCCTGTTCAGCGGGTCAGCGGCTAAATCTCGGAGCTGGTTGACCACAGCCAAGGCGTCCGGCTCGCCGCTCATGGTGCAGCCGCATGCAGTGCCATGTACACCGGGGGACCTTCCTGAGCTGTGGATGAAATAAACACACATACACAATCTAAATGCTTGCAAATCTAATCAGACACAAAAACTGGTGATCAGGGACATCAGCAGCCATGAAGCGCGGGCAGTAATGACGTCACAAGCTATTAGACCTTGTAATAATTCTATCCAGACGTGGAGGCCTGTCTTGGCATGCTAACAACAATTTAGCCATCTTTTTTCACTCTTAATTGCCTTTAGCTTACAAGCTAGCAAGCTGTTGTTTATTGATTCTGGATTATTGGAGTGTCAGGTTCACTTAGCTATCTGTTTTTCCTAAATAGTAATCATCAACAACAACAACAACAACAACAATGTCGCGCAAATAAAACGTCATCAATTCAGCTACGTGCAACATTAACATTACTGCCCAAAAAAAGCACTGTTTGTGCTGTATTTAACCTTGACCACTGTTCCACTTTTGTAGCACTGACTGCTGTCCACGCATAACCTTACAAAACACAGCCAGGGTATGCTAAGCTAACTTGCTAAGCTAAGTTAAGCTAAAATAAGCTAAGCTACGTCTTGCTAGCTAACTGGGTCGTTACCTCGCGCTAGACGGTCTCGACGTCCTCCAGAAATCCAAGTAACCGTTTTTTAATGGTCTATATAAGTGTGTGGGTTTATGACAGGGTTAAAAACACGCATAACTATCTTATAACTTAGCTACAAAGATGGCTAATAGCGACTAAGGGGAAATCTTCACTTGACCATTTTCTAGCCCCCCGTCCATGAAACACAGAGGAGCACGCCCTGGAGTTCCTCACGCTGATTGGACAATAAGCCTGGCGGGTCCAGCCAATAAGAAAGGCTCTTGTTAGAAAAGAAACCCGCCGTTTATTAAAAGTGCGGTTGTTATGTATTATGGACACGTTTTTAAAAAATGATATTCTATTAAAATAAGCGTGTGTGCGTTTAATATGTTCTGGTCATTCACATCACGGCGCAAGGAAAGTATATAATTCATTTTATCGGCCCGTTGAGCTGCTCGTCAGTCTCTGTGGTCCAATAGTCAAATAATATTTTATGTTCCCGCCCTCTACCTCGAAGCTTATTGGCTGTTGGGTGACGCTTCCGGCCAGTTTTAGGAAACAGTTCTTCGTAAGTAGTCAGAGGTCTTGTTGAGTTACTGAACTGAAAGAAGACAAAATCGGCTCCAGAAATGGAGCTAAACCGATTGTAGCAGTTCGACTCCGGGTCAGTTCGAAGATTAGACGAGTTTGTAAGTCAAACTTAATACCATATTTACGCAGTTAATACTAACTTTTACAGTTAGCTTAGCCACCCGGCGGGATGGTAGGTTACGGCAGGGACGCGTTCCAAACGGATCTATACTGTCTACATAGGGGCACTTCGTTGGTATGGAACACGCAGCTGATGTAGTGCACTATGAGTCTGTCAGGGAGGCGTTTGGGATCGAGTCCGAGTGAGTTGGATTGAGAAAGGTGTCAGTGGGGGGGATTTTGGCCTCGGGCAGCTGGTGGAGTGGAGAGAAGTTAAAATAGTCCAATTTGAATTGTATAAATATTACTCTGAGCTAAATGTGTAGGAGGTTCAACTGAGACGGAGCTAACTGCTAACGGCTCGGTCAGAGGTCAAGTGTCCAAGGTGGCTGGCTAGCAAGGGAAATGTTTCATTTTGAACAACTCCATAAGTTTGTGTTATATATATATATATATATATATATATATATATATATATATATATATATATATTATAGTTATTGTGATAATTTACTTTAGTTGTTTTTTTAAAACGTTTTTTTTTTTTTAACTTCTTGCCTGCACCTTCCCTTTCTCTCTTACCTTCACCTGCATGTTATATTTCCTTTTAAATTTTCTTTCCTTCATCCCCTCTTTTCGGTCTCCTTCGTCTCCCCCGTCCCCTCCAACAGTCTCCCCCGTCCCCTCCAACAGTCTCCCCCGTCCCCTCCAACAGTCTCCCTCGTCCCCTCCAACCGTCTCCCCCGTCCCCTCCAACCGTCTCCCCCGTCCCCCGCTTCTCGTCCCCTTTGTCCCCCGCTTCTCGTCCCCTTTGTCCCCCGCTTCTCGTCCCCTTTTCGTCCCCTTTGTCCCCCGCTTCTCGTCTCCTTCGTTCCCTCTTCTCGTCCCCCGGTTCTCGTCTCTTTTGTCCCCCGCTTCTCGTCCCCGCGCTTCTCGTCTCCTTCGTCCCCCGCTTCTCGTCCTCGCTTTTTGTCTCCTTCATCCTCTCATGTAGTTTCCTTCTTCCTTCCTTTTCATCATCTTTCCGTTGTATACTGTTTATCTTGTTTTCCCTTCCTCTTCCCTCAACATGTTTTCCTTTCATTTATTTTTTCTTTCTCTGTTTTTAAACCATTGTCCAACTTTTTTTTTTTATGTATATAATCCGTGTATCATTTCTTGTTTATAACGCAGTAATGTCCTCCGTGTGTGTGTGTGTGTGTGCGTGCATGCAGGTGATTTAAGGTGAGGCGCTCAGCATGGCGGAATATCCCCGAGCAGTTTTCAGTGACTGGGTCTGACGATGAGCAGGAAGGATGCGAGGATAGAAATGGACCTGGTCTGTTCATCTCATCAGTCGTCTGTAACGCATCAGTCATGGCTGTGTGATCCGATCCAATCTGATCTGTTTTCCTGCCTGTAGATTTTTGCTGTGTTTGCTCAATTGCTTGCTCACGGCTCTTCACTCTGCAGGCTTATGGATCAGCGAAACCGTACGGGTCGTCTCGCAGCATCGTCAGAAGGATCGGCTCGACCCTCCCTCTCGCGCCATGCCCTCGGGTCCGCTTTCAGGTACCTGTGTGTGTGTGTGTGTGTGTGTGCTGTGACTTTCAGTTTCCCCTTCCTCTGAGTGTGTTTACACTGTAAATAAACAGGATTTGTCATTGCTGCATGTGTGGAGGATTTTAGCAGGTCCTACACGTTTACCTTCCGTATCGGATTAGAGTTCAAGCTCAATTCGTCCGGGATAAAAAAAAAAAAACCTCAGGAATTTCTTCTTTGGGGGGAAAACTACATAATTTCCAAGAGAAGCTGTAGATTTACAATAAGAAGCAGATGAAAGTGTTCTGCACACGTGATCTACTTGTCAGCGCAAAGGGGGCTCTAGAGACTGCAATTTTCTACACACACCAAAAAACAGTCAAGAGTAAACACTAGATACGTAGATAAAGTTAGCTAGCAACACGCGCAAAGTATAAAGCCTATTAGTTATTATTTCAAAAGACAGAGCGCGACAGGAACTGAATTTCCGACCGGAACAGGAAGTCAGCGCGGGACAAATCGAGTGGCTCCTCCCTCTTTTTAGTTAGCAAATCATCAGCAATGTGATTTAAAAAAAAAAAAAAAAAATTTCAACAACGTTGTGGGCAGAACATTTCAGATACTAGAGAGCGAAGTGCAAAATGATGTCATCAAACCTGTTGATCCGTATGAGTGGTAGAGCGAGACGGTACGCTTGAACGTATATATGTTCTACATGTGAATTTTGTCACTGTTTTGGAGCGCACTAGTTTATAGAGAACCTTCTCTTATACAGAAGGATGACCTAGTCGTACTTAAAGGCACGAAACATCCATTTTGATTTCATGGGGATTTCATGACCCCCAGCAGTGACACCAGGTAGGTGTTTATATAGTTCATGCAGTTTAAAGTGTAAATAACTGCATGAATATGAAATAAATACAGTTTGAAGTAGGGCTGGGCGATATATCGGTATAATATCAATATCGTGATAAATGATTTTCGGAGATATCGTTGGTATGATGTGTTTTTTTTTTTTTTACTTTTCCAGTAAATACTAATTAAATTCTACCGAATGGTTTCTGTTGATTTGAATACTTTTTTTTTTTTCTTTATTGAATTTGATATAAAACACGTGGTAGACAGGGGGGGAAATAGACCAGGTGTGAATGCACCCTGACATTTAAACCAGTCTTTTGTCTTTAGACGTAAGGCCGATGATCAAACGGTGATCCGTCGACGAGGGTTGTGTGTAGCGAGAGCGCGTGATTGAGTCAGTAAACGTTGTGTTTTGGGCCTTGTGTGTGCGCTGCCGGTTTTATTTGAACCTTCAGGACGTAGGCAGATGTGAGTCATGCTAAAATAACCCTCTGTGAGTAAGTGGTGTCGCGTGTGTGTGTGTGTGTGTGTGTGTGTGTGTACAAGGCATGGAAAATCATTTCCGAAAAAATACCGAATGCATACGTTTCCACCCAGTGCAGTGCTGTGAAGCAGGTTTAGACATACAGTTACAGAAATGCCTGTCTCTCTCGTTCATTCATTCATATATATTTATACTACCGGTCAAAAGTTTACACACCCATTCTTTATTTTAATTTATTCCCTCCACGCTTTAGAATAATAATAAAGTAATTAAAACTCTGGAGCAGCACAAATGGTACTATGGGAATTATGTTGTGATAAAAAATCCAAAATAAATCCAAATAATTGAGTATTGAGTAATAATTTAATACCATATTTACACAGTAATAATGTCGCATCTTCAAAGTAGACACGCTTTTCGCCTAAGATTTCCAGAAGTGTATTCTTGGCGTTTTCTCACCCGATTTCTTGAGGAATTTCCTCGAGATGCTTTTTAAACAGTATTAAAGGAGTTCCCACCTGCGCTGGACGGCTGCTTTTTGGAATATTTCACTCCGAGTCGTCCATTTTAATAAAAAAGATTTTTTGTAAATAAAATGTTAGTTTTCTACTGAAAGAAACGAATACGTCGGCACGATTGATATTTTTGTCTACGACACCGATTTCAGACGTTTAATCATACACACCTTTCAGATCAAATGGTTTTTACGACCACGAGAAATATTTCAATCGAGCGTCCACAAACTTTTGACTGGTAGTGTGTGTGTGTGTGTGTGTGTATATAATGTATATATTTTATTTTCTATCTCCAGTGATTTGAGTTTATCATAAGCAAGTGAATCATAGGACGGTCCTGACCAACTCTCTTATTGTGAAATGTAACATTTAACAAGAAATAAATGTATAATGGCACTGTTTTTTTCTCTCTCTCTCTCCTTGTCCTTCCTCCTTTTCCAGCTGTCCCCTTTAAGGAATGCAGCTTGTCTGCTTTAGGTTAGTTTATTGCCTACCTGTCTGAAACATTTCCTCAGGTAAATCGACGCCTGCAAGATGTTTAACGGCTTAAATACAGAACGAGTTCTGAACATAAGCACATGCATCCTCCAGAAACACTGTGTTCCTTTAACTCGAACAAACCACGAACATCAGCGTTAATACACCGTTGCGTGTTTGTACCGTATTCGTAAACATTACTTGCGACTTATTAATGCTGAAGTTTATTCGTGCAGGAAATATTGTTATTTAAGGAACCTCAGTGATCCCTTAAAGCGTTACCCGTTTCGTGTCGGCAAAACTGCTTCTCGATGCCATTTCCCGTCACTAATCTGACAGAACTATCCGAGAACATGTAATCCTGTAACACATTCCTAGCAGGTGAGTTTCTCTGACAAATCGTTGCACAAGCAAGTCGGCCGAAACGCTCGTCTCCACCTGGAACCTCAGTGTTTAGGGTGGAGTTCATTATTCCTGTCCTGAGCACATCCTGACACGAGTCTGTTTGGTTTTTTTTGCCAGGCCTCCACCACAAATATGTTGAATATACTCTTCAGCATGCTGTTTCAACAATAACGCAGGGGTGAACAAATCCACACGCCTGAGACGAGCAGACGTCATGTCTGGGTTAGCAGGGAGTTTGGGGTTTAGCTTAATAGACGAGTAGGTTCAATAACCAGAGAGAAAGAAAATGAATTGTACTCCGTATTGACTTTTGCAAAACGAACCCCACAGCCCCACAGGTCATTTAGAAAAAAAATAAAAATCATCCTCCACCCAGGAATTTCTCTACTCCTCCCTAGTTTCAAGCTTAACGTACGTCGGTTGCTTTATGCTAGCTGCTAGAGGTCGACTGTGGATTTTACCAATACCACTGACTAAGTTGGTCAGTACTGTCATATAAATAAACAGTACTGACTGTACAACAAGAATGTACCGTACTTTAAAAAAAAAGTTAAACAATATATGAACTATTAATAAATATTAAACACGTCCAAAATGAATCAAAAAACACTTCAAATAACTCGACAAAATTTCAGTGATGTTTTTTTATTTCGCCACTAGAGGCCGCTCTCGTAGCGTATAATGACGGTGGCTCAGCCGCTCCGCAATCGGGAAAAACTATCGATGTGGAGTTTTGCCGATAACCGATGGTTCCGGCAAACTGCGCCGATTAATCGGTACAACCGATCAATCAGTCGACCTCTAGCAGCTCCGAAATTTTAGCCTGGGACAGCACACTACACATTCACTTTATCATTTATCCATCTCTAAAACATAACTGCTTTCATTTAGAGACTTCTGGACTCATTCACTAACATCGCACAGCAGGAACGTACCAGTAATAAGGCTTAAAATCTTCATAAAAATGCTGATAGATCATGCGTATTACAGGCTTTGAGTGTATATTTATATAAATTTTTTTAAATTTTATTTCCTCTGCTTGACCTCATGCTTTGCTAACTCGAGGTTAAATTAATGGCATGCTTTGCTTTTTTTAGTTTCCATCTAGTGCGTGTTCACGTGGTCCTTCTTTGTCATATACATTAAAGGATTTTTCTGTTCAATTGCGTAGCTCGAGACGTTCACTGCAGGAGGCGTGGGCGGTTCAGCAGGACACGGCGGGGTCGTAGCATCACTAGCTGACGTAGGGTGGATCGAGCAAGAGGAGAACGATGTGTCTGGGAGACGGCAGTAAGTGTGGGGTTAACGTCATGAAATAAACATTATGAAGCAGGTGATTCATGATTAATCATTCGTATTGCGCCAGAATAACACATTAAGCACCAGCCAGAGGCCATTTTTGGGTCAAACTTGTTTAAAAAAAAAAAAAAAAAACAGCAAAAAGTATTTGATGTCTCTCTAGGTTGGAGACAGACTCGGGACTGGCGTTTCGCACTCAGCAGTGCGCACCTCTCAGACGCCGGCGCTCTTTACCCAGCATGCACCAGGCCGTGCTCGCTCCGCAGAGCCAGACACTCGTCAGCCAGCAGGCCATTCAGAAGATCAGCGCTCTGGAGAACGAGCTGGCTAAACTGCGAACACAGATAGCTCAGATCGTACAGGCCCAGGAGCGGAACGCACAGTCTGCGGGTAAACACGCCGCATCGGACGCGCTTGAAATACTTCCTGTGTCTGAAATGTCTCCAAGCTTACGTTACTTACATTAGTAATGCACCCTTTGTTTATTTAAATGTCATCAGCTCCTGCTCCAGGTGGTCCTCCTCCTCCACCCTCAGCACCTCCTCTTGCGCCTCCTCCTCCTCCACCACCGCCACCTCCTCCACCTCCAGGCCCAGGCATGCAGAGGAGCGTTTCTGCTATTGACCTCATCAGAGAGCGGCGCAGTAAAAAGTCCGATCAGCACACGGTGTTGGAGGCGGGGCCTAAACAGCCCGAGATGCCGAACATGTTAGACGTGTTGAAAGACATGGGCAAAGTGAAGTTACGCTCCGTTAAAAAGTGCGTATGGCTGTCGCGTAGTGCTTTTTGTTTTTCAATAATAAACGTAGCATGCTAATCCTGTTATAAATATGGTACTTTATAGATGTTGCAGTTTACCCTAAAGCTAACTAACATGACTGGCCATAAAGTGGAACTTCATACAGAAATGAAATGCACATATTTTTATTATTAGAATTGTTAGGGGTCCAAGCAGAACGAATGACCAACTGGAGATGTGTAACTTAGTCAATAGATAGTACTCTCTCCTGCTACTCAAGCGAGCGAGATGGGCACGGTCAGCCTTATGGTGGCGCTGTAACACCATGTTTTATGCTTTGGCCCATATTTCATGAACCAGAGCAAATTTTGGAGCAAATACAAACGTAAAATTCAGCTGATTGTGGTTAGAAGGTGCAACAGGTTTATTTGCAGCTTCCTGTCTAATCAAGTGTACACATTCGCGCTTTCCCACTTGCAGTCGTCTTGAAGATCACACCAAGACTAAAGCCGGCGAACCCACAGACCCCACTGCTCTCATCGCCGAGGCTCTGAAGCGCAAGTTCGCCCATCGCTACCGCAACGAGAGCGAGAGCGAGAGCAGCTTCAGTCTCCCTGCTCGAGAGTCCAAACCGCACTCGGAGACGCCTGCGGTAAGATCCACCTTCGTATCTGATCCTATTACTTTACTTTACTTGCCCGAATCGTCTCATCTTGCACGTTTACGTTTATTTCAGTGCGATTTAATAGTACGACCGAACGCAAACGTAGAGCAGTAACCGCTCAGTTCAGTAGGAAGCGCTGTCGTTCACTAATCATTAGAAAGAAAATGAATGTAATCATTGGCAAATTGCTGTGGTAGAAGAGGAATAAAACGCTTCGGGGTGTCGTTAACGTGTTCGAACGAGCGCGTTTAATAGAAACCAGTTATAGAAAATTAATCAACACTTTCTGACCAATCAGAATCGAGAATTCAACAGCACTGCGGTGTAAACTGGTCCATTTCTACCACTGATGGTGTGTGATCTTGTGTCCTATTTTGTGTTTGTGTTCTTGTGGCTCTGCAGTTCGGACAGCACATGTTGAAATCAACAGGAACAAGAAAACTCGTGTGACGGCGGATCTGCGGGCTGAACGTGGAGCTCGCGCACACAGGAACTGGTTTCCTGCACCCGCGGCCCGTTTTTATTCCTCGTTTATGTAAAGTTCACGTCACGTCGGAATTACAGTAACGCAAACACAACTCGTTGAGAATTTTATCCCCCCCCCCTCTTTTCTGTGGCAACTTGCACAACGTCGAAAAGGACTCACGCTAGCTAGGAATTAGCAAAACGTCATTTCCATGTTTCATTACGCAGTAAACACTAAAAAGCTCAGTTCTTATTTTCCGAACTCTGACGTGACGTGAGCGATGAATCAAGAGCATTGGAATTTTATAAACGTTTCGACATGTTCTTTTATTATTGTTCTTCCTTTCTTAAAATTGAACTAAGATCTATCGAAAAAAAAAGTGTGCTGATAAATGTTCCTGATCTACAAACACACACACACGCATTACTATTAAACCCGGTTCCTCTCAGTTCAGCGTTACGCGACAGAAATACGTTTATATACGTGACATAAGCACTTTATAAATTCTCCTTAGTTCCTGTTAGTGTTCATTTATAAAGCGTGTGTAGGGCGGGGTATTTATGTTTGATTTTAGATATTAATAATTTAGTCTTGTTAATAGGATGTCGTTTGAATTATGTTCGTTGCTGCTGGTTATAAACACGCACTACAGATCATTCTTTTAATTATTTAATTCACTTTTTTTTTTTTTTCTCCCCTCGTTGATGTCGAACGCAGTTCGGCTTGCTAGGAGGTGTGTGTTAGCTTTTCAGTAGCGCCACACACACACACACGCCAGTGTTTAAGATAAGACTTTATTAATCCCCAGATGGACAAATCAGGGATTTAATTTTATTCCTTATGTCTTGTCGCCAAGACGA
This sequence comes from Ameiurus melas, assembly GCA_012411365.1. NCBI lineage: Eukaryota > Metazoa > Chordata > Actinopteri > Siluriformes > Ictaluridae > Ameiurus > Ameiurus melas. The sequence continues at coordinate 2,360,633 of CM022771.1, read as the reverse complement.
CAAATCCAGAAACTCAAACGTGCTCAGAGCGGCTTATTTAAGGTAAACAAGCTTAGAGCATGCCTGGTAAAGCGCTTAATAAATACAGAATGTTTTATAACTAAATAAATCACTTGATTAACTAAATCGGCGTAATCTATACGCTAGAGCGAGTCTTAATTTTTTTTTATTGTTCTCATTTAAAGAATTTAAATAAACTCATGAGTTCATGAGTCTCTGTTGCTTAAGTTTAATAACAGTCCCATGTGAGGAGTGTCACAGAACAATAAACTTACACAGTACACTGTTTTTTGGACCAGCATTATTCCTCAGTAACATGTCGCTAATTAGATATATACATCATCACACTAGATTTTTCTTTTGTTTTTGCGATATGGTCCATCCATGTTCCACTATTTAGAACACTAATACAGTTTATTAAACTCTGACTGAAGCATTTCGATGAAGTAAAGGGTTCGGTATGAGGTACGCTCGGAGCTCGACATCCGAGTATTAAAGGGAATCGGGATGAAACATTCCCGTTGTTGTAATACCTTATCGAATCAACTGGAATAAAGAGTTTCATCAACAAAATGTTTCAATTCTCATTTGTGGATGGCGACATTTTGTTTTTCAATCTGCAAGTTTTATTAAAACTATAATACCACAACCTGCTGTTATTTTTACTATTAGAGAATCATTACACTACTCCGAAATTATTTCCACTGTTGTACAATCAATCGTTACAACTACTGGAAAAAAAATTTTCTATTGGAGAATCATTAAGCTATTGGAGAATCATTTCTCTGGTAGAGATTCATTTCCACTATTGGAGAATCATTTCTGCGGTAGAGCCGTTTCCACAGTAGAGAGTCATTTCCACTGTTGGAGAATCATTTCTCAATTAGCAAATCATTACACTATTGGAGAATCATTTCTCTGCTAGAGAATCATTTGCACTATTGGAGAATCATTAAGCTATTGGAGAATCATTTCTCTGGTAGAGCCGTTTCCACAGTAGAGAGTCATTTCCACTGTTGGAGAATCATTACACTATTGGAGAATCATTTCTCCGGTAGAGCCGTTTCCACAGTAGAGAGTCATTTCCACTGTTGGAGAATCATTTCTAAATTAGCAAATCATTACACTATTGGAGAATCATTTCTCCGGTAGAGAATCATTACACTACCATTTCCACTATTAGACAATTATGAGTCTGAAGAATCACTCTTACACTTTTACTATTGGAGAATCGTTTGCACTATTAACGAATCATTATACTGTTGAATCATTTCCTCTAGTGGAGAATAATTGGAGAATCATTTTCAGTAATGGAGAATCGTTTCCACCACTATTGGAGAAAATGGGCTCCCATTTTATAAATAAATAAATAAACAATCGTCATAAAATCTCATGAGAATCTGACTCAAAATATTCCATATCGATTAGTGAGGTCCAGGAAAAGTTTCATGTTGGGCTTGAGCGAACATGTATCCATGTTACCATTCACTTTTACATAGCTGTATCAGTATTATACAGGAAAGAGCATACCGAGATCCGACGGTAACGGCTCATCGGGAGCTGTTTTAGTTCAGTGTTATGTGTAGTGTTGATACTTTACCAGTACTGTAACTTGACTTGTAGATCGCTCGATAAGTACAGTCCAATTCATGTCCAATCCTTAGGAATGACCTAGATCTTGGAACACAGGTCAGCTGACCATAAATGAAAATGTTCAAATGCAGGATATTGACGTCTGGTCTGAGGAACGTGACGAATGTGGAATGTGACGTCATACTTTATACAAAAAACCAACATGAACCCGAGCTGGATGCTCTGGAAGGTAATTTGGTGGTTTTGTCTTACTAAAGAAGTTTGTTTCATTGAGCATTAGTATTTTCCTCTAAGCAAGTAGTTGCAGTTTGTCTTCTCGATGTCAGTCGTCAGCCTGTAGGGGGCGATATGCAACAGCAGCTACAGAGAGAAAGAAAGAAAATCGAACAGACCCGAAATCTTGTCATTATGTACCATGAAACGTCATGTCAACGATTTTTATTCATCAAAAATGCAACTGCAACAAGCATGTATCAAAAAGTCCGTACGACAAAGCCTTTACAAAATGGCTTGACATGTAAGTCTTCTCCCCAAAATGGCTGTTACAACAAATTGTAAACAGTTTTTTTGAAACAGTCTTACAGCACTTACAACAAAAATACAAATCAGCTAACATAAGAAGAAAAAAAAGAAAAAAAAAGCACCTGCTCTCTTTCGAACTGGAAAGAGACGCGCCAAGAAAAACAAAAAAACACAACAACTGCACCATCTGTACAGAGTAAAATAAACAAAAATGGAATGTTCAATGTTAAAAAAAACCAACAACAACAAATTATTGAATCAATTTATCCACCATATATTTTTTTTTTATTTTTTATATTCTCCCATGAAAGAAGGCAAAGGGCTGGACGAGAATGAAACGGACGTGATGATGCGCTTTAATGTAAATACAAGCTGTTTGGTCACTTAGCTTTGTGCATAGTTTTAAGGCATCATTTTGAAGCAGTCTTCCAGATGGAGAGCTCGACTGCGGCTGAGACGCATTCTGAAAGGGAGTCTAGACCTATGTCTGTCGTCTGCAGTTACCAGACGGCGGGGGAGAGGACAGCGACCTATAAAAGGCACCTTTCGCTTCCTCTTTCTTTCCAGTGGCGTGATGAGCAGGTTTGCGAGACCCTGAGCGAGATCCGTGGAGATTCCAGTCACCTACATGTCCTGTGCGGCACGAGGCTTGATCCAGGGCTCAGGAGGATAAGTGGGCGGAGTGACCGAGGGGGAAAGGGAGGGACAGAGGGCGGAGTGACCGAGGGGAAAGGGAAAGTCAGAGGGTGGAGTGACAGAGAGGGAGTGACCGAGGGGAAAGGGAGAGTGTCAGAGGGCGGAGGGACAGAAGGGAAAGGGAGGGACAGAGGAAAAAAAAAAAAAAGAGGAGGAAAAAAAAAAAAAAAAAAAAAAAAAAAAAGAAAAAAAAAAAAAAAAAAAAAAAAAAAAAAAGGAAAAAAAAAAAAAAAAAAAAAAAAAAAAAAAAAAAGTGGAGGGACAGAGGGGAAAGGGAGGGGTGGAGGGACAGAGGGGAAAGGGAGGGACAGAGGGCGGAGTGACGGAGAGGGAGTGACCAAGGGGAAAGGGAGTGTCAAAGTGTGGAGGGACAGAGGGGAAAGGGAGGGACAGAGGGCAAAGTGATAGAAGGGGAAGAGAGGATCAATGGTGAGGTGGTGGAGTGACAGGGGAAAGGTAGGGTCAGAGGATAGTGACGGGGGAAAGGGAGGGTCAGAGGATAGTGACGGGGGAAAGGGAGGGTCAGAGGGTGGAGTGATAGAAGGGGAAGAGAGGATCAATGGTAAGGTGGTGGAATGACGTAGGGGAAAGGGAAGACTAGTGGGTGGGGTGATTGAGGGGAAGTAAGGGTCAGAGGGTGGAGTGATGGAGGAGAAATAGAGAGTCAGTGGGCAAGTAAAGCAGGGGAAATGGAGGACAGACAGGGCGGAGTAATGAAAGTAAAAGGGAGGATGGAGTAGAAAGGGACGATCGGTGGCAATAAGAAAGAGGGGAATAGAGGCTTGAATGAGTGGAGTGCTGGAAGGGAAAAGCAGGATCAGGAGGGAAGGGAGGAAAGCTGGTCCCTGGTCTTTTCACAACAGAAGCAGCTGCATGTCCGAATCATGTGGCACCAGAATCTGGAGTGCAGGGAGAAAATTTCACAACAGAGCACAAGGCGCTTGTATGGCATCTGGCGTTTCAGACTGACTCAAGTGCAGTCCCTTGGATGGGTTTTTTTTGTTTGTTTGTTTTTCTGTTTTCTTTTTTTTTGTTTTTTTTGTTCAGTACATCAGCAGTAACACAACAGTTCAAAACATGTAAAAGTGGTTCTTCACATCTGTGCTTAAAGGCAAAAGAAAAAAGAAAGGAGAAAAAAAAAAATCACAGAACCAACATGATTCATTTATAACAATGACAACAACAAAAAAAAGACGATCTGTAAACAGTCTTCGTAGAGGCAGCAAATGACTGGGCTCTTCACATTTGTCTTTTTTTTCTCTTTCAGTTTTGTACACAAGGAAGAAGATTCGTTTGCAAAATACACCGACACATGCACACTTACACACACACACTCTCTCTCACACACACACACACACACACACACACACCGTCGCTTGGCGCAGTCATTTAAAAACTTGTCGCATGAATACTCTCGGTGTTTGAGTGATTCCATAAGGGGTGGGGGAAAAAATGGCACTTTTGACCCAGCAGAAGAGATCCGTCGGGTTCAGCGTTTTCCCAGTCCTTGGTCGAGTTCGATTAGCAGTTAAGCAACGCTCCCCCCCGGGAGGAAAAAAAAAAAACCCTCAAAAATGTAAATAAATAAAATATGACATAAAAAAAAAAAAAAAACGAAAAAAAAAACTTAAACGCAAGAATGAAAATCGCAGCAGTAGCTGAATGAGGTATCCATGTATTGCTCAATGTCAAAGTGAAAAATAAAAGGCTGTTAAAATTAAATAAATTAAATAAATCAGTGGTTGGTTTGAGGTGAGCAAATCAGAAGTGATTGAAGCTTGAGGGCGGGGCGGGGGCGGGGCGGGGGCGGGGCGAGGCAGTGTCAGGACTCGACGCTTCCCTGAGGTAAGGCTCTGGAGCCGCCGTCCTGCTCGAACTCGGCCTCCTCGGGCTGCAGGGCCTTCCAGCTGGCTTTGTTCAGGCACAGGTGACCCAGCATGGTCTGAGAGAGCCGCGTGTCCGAGAAACGAGCCCACTCGGCGAACAGCGGCTCCACGACGTACGTCATGAAACCTGCACGGTTACAAAGAGAGAGAAATCAAGCTGGTCATGTAGATTCATCTCATCAATAATAATGTAACCATTACAGCTTGGAAAGTTTGTGACACCCTGATTACATATCTGCGAGTGGCAAAAGGATGTGAACCGCTAGGACCACAGGGTTTTTATCAAAGTCTGATCTTCACGGCACCTCAGAAAAAGAGTTGTCGCTGCTCATCAGGCTGGGAAAGGGAACAAACCCATCTCTAAAGAATGTGGACTAAACCAATCCAGTCAGACAGATTGTGTAGAAATGGAAAAGGACGCCAAGTGGAAATCCAATGACCTTAATCCGATAGAAATGTTGTGGAAGGACCTGAAGCGAGCGGTTCATTTGAGGACGAAACCCACCAACGTCCCCGAGTTGAAGCTGTTCTGTACTGAGGAACGGGCTAAAATGCCTCCAAGCCGACGTGCAGGACCGATCGACAGTAAAGGGGTCACACCAGATACTGAAAGCAAAAGGTGCACATACTTTTGCCAGTCACAGATATGTAATATCGGATTCATTTTCCTCGATAAATAAATGACCAAGTATAATATTTTCATCTCGTTTGTTTAAACGGGGTTGTCTTTATCTACTTTTAGGGTTAGGGTAAAATCCTGAGCGAGATGAAGCGCTTACTGTAGATTTTTACGTTCACGCCCTTATCCAGAGCGACTTACGTTTATCGCGTATATACAACCGAGCAGTTGAGGGTTAAGGGCCTTGCTCAAGGGCCCAACAGTGGCAGCGCTGGGATTTGAACTCATGACCTTCTGAAGTAAAGTCTTAACGACCGCCGAGATGGACAAGAACGACGTTAATTCGGTCCGTTACGCTGCTGTTTTGTCTCTTCTCTTTGTGTACACACGCGTAAAAAAAAAAAACCCCATCTGGTTAGATGATGAGCTCGCCGTCCTTCGCCGGGATGAAAAAGCGTCCCAGGCGTCCGAGCTCGCCGTCCTTCGTCGGGATGAAAAAGCCTCCCAGGCGTCCGAGCTCGCCGTCCTTCGTCGGGATGAAAAAGCCTCCCAGGCGTCCGAGCTCGCCGTCCTTCGTCGGGATGAAAAAGCGTCCCAGGCGTCCGAGCTCGCCGTCCTTCGTCGGGATGAAAAAGCCTCCCAGGCGTCCGAGCTCGTCTTCGCGCGGGATGAAAAGCGTCCCAGGCGCTCCGAGTCGCGCCCTTCGCCGGGATGAAAAAGCCTCCCAGGCGTCGAGCTTCGCCGTCCTTCGTCGGGATGAAAAAGCCTCCCAGGCGTCCGAGCTCGCCGTCCTTCGTCGGGATGAAAAAGCGTCCCAGGCGTCCGAGCTCGCCGTCCTTCGTCGGGATGAAAAAGCGTCCCAGGCGTCCGAACACGAGGTCGTGTTTATTAAGCTAATCGTATTTTATAAATCGAGTGCCATCTAATGACGATGTCGAGAGAACGACACACTATCTTCTCGCCCTCAGACGTCTGCGGTTGGTCTTGGGCTGAATATGAATATTTTATACACACACACACACACACACACACACACACACACACACACACGTATCCTAGTGTTGCCGTGTTCACGCTGGCGTTCTTACCTATCTGAACATCAGCTATAGAGTTCGTGTTGCTGTCACACAGCGGGCTCACTTCAAGTTTGTGCTTTTTCTCAATATCTCCTAAAAAAAAAAAAAAGAGGGGAAAGAATGGCGTCACATGATCACACGCAAGGAAACGATGGGCAGTTTAGATCATGGTGAACGTGTGTGGAAATACCTTGGTGGAAGAATTCTTCAGTCACCTTTTCACTCCACTGCTTGCTGAGTTCCCAAGGCCTACACGGGTTACAGATGTCTGCACACTTCAGGGCCATCTGCGCACACACACACACACACACACACTTCCATGAACTTAGCCCTTTACTCTACACTTTGTTTTTGTACATCGTCGTCTTTTGCGCTTCGCTTTCTGGCCTTGCTCACCTGCAGGATGAAGTGGCGGTGAGAGGCGTTTCCCAGACACAGCTCCTCCTGGTCCAGGTGTGTCCTGAACCTGGCCAGGTATTCGTTCTGCCTGCTGATATCTGTGGCCAGAATCAGAGACCCCAACTGCCTCTCCATGTTCACACTGAGCAGAGAGATCACCGCGTCAGCCGCTGGTTATACTACTGACGAAGAGCAGCAGCGTAATAGGCGCACGTAGGCGGATACTGACCTGTCCTCTGCGGGAAGATGCGAGAAGAGCTCGGTCTCTCGTAGCAAACCCACTGCCGACCTCCAGTGATGGTTCTCCAGAACTGAGGTATTCTACACAACCCCCCACACACACACACGGTTAGGACAGCGCTGGATTAAGAATAACGATATGAGGCGGCTTTAAGTTTCCTTTACCATCACTTGGTCTCAAAAATATGTCTCCTCATAAATAATAATAATTCATAAGATTTATATAGTGCTTTTCTAGGCACTCAAAGCACTTTACGTTGTATGAGGGAACCACCACTAGTGTATAGCATCCACCTGGATGATGCGACAGAACACCCAACGCACGCCAGATGTTAGTGGAGACGAGAGGAGAGCGATGTAGACAATTCGGAGACGGGGATTATTCGGGGGTCGGGATAGATTAGGGCCAACGGGGGAATGGGGGATTTTTACTGACCACAGAGAGTCAGGACCTCGGTTTAACGTCTCATCCGAAAGACGGTGCTGTTTTTACAGTATAGTGTCCCCGTCACTATACTGGGGCAGTAGAACCTACACAGACCACATGGTGAGCTCCCCCTGCTGGTGTCACTAATACCACTTCCAGCAGCAACCACAAGCCACTTTTACACCGCACGGTACGGCTCGACTCGACTCGCTTCACTTTTCTGAGCTTGCTTTTCCACTGCGGTTTAGTGCCGCCTCAACGTGGGTGCCACCTTCCAAAAAAAAAAAAAAAAAGTACCAGGTACTACCCTCAGTGTTAAACACCCAGAAAGCGAGCAGTCGAGGAAATCTCCCATCCAGGTACTGGCCAGGCTCAACCCTGCTTAGCTTCAGTGGGAAACCAGTCGAGAGCTGCAGGGTGATACGGCTCTTTGGCCTGGAGGAGGAAACCGGAGAACCCGGAGGAAGCCACCAGAACACAGGGAGAGCATGCGCACACAAGGTGAAAGCGGGATTCGAACCCACAACCCCAGAGGTGCCCGGGAAACCTCTTCGTGAAGAGGTAAGAGCTGAATAACCGGTACAATTGAAGTCTATGGGCAGTTCTTGAGTCAATAAATAGTTATGGGGGGGCATATTTGGAAATAAAGTTACTAAATCTGTAGTACAGGAATTAGATATGGACCGATTTACCGAGACCTTCTCTCATGCCTGTCTCGTTCAAATGCATTTATTGTTAGAGTGCGTCTATAGTCGTGCTCAGTTTGCATTACAAAGTCCTTTAGACCTCCGTTATATCTGAGGTTGGAGTAAACAGGTTTTTTTTCTCAATACGGGGAAATGTTTGTCGTAATCTCTCACTCACACACGCACACACACACACACCACACACACACACACACAGATGTAGTAGATAGATATAAAACTGTACAAGAATAGAGTATTCCATGAAAGCTGCTCGTGTGTGGCTCTCACCCTGTACAAAGAGGCTAAGTAATGGTTGGTTTTGATGAGGAAAGGCTGATTGACCCCAGGGTGGTCCAGGTCATGAGTGGCTGCTGCCAGCAAGCCCAAGAGGATATCACAGGAAGTAAGGGACTTGGCAAGCTGCAGAGAGGATACACACACACACACACACACACACAATGTAAAATCATTCAGAGAGCATTTGTGAAGTCATACAAGTTTAATTTCCTCCAGTTCTCCTGCGGTCGTATACCTTGGGCTCCTTCAGGTAACAGTGCATGGCCTGGGTCACGTCAGCGGCATGGACCGAGTTATGATACGGGTTATGATTGTGATAATCCTCCTGAACCAGAACTGAGAGGAGCAGAAACGCATGAACAGGCACATGAATTCAGGCAAAAGATCTGCATTGTGTGACTTCTCTTCAGAAACAACGTGTCACCTAGTCGATTCATTTCGAGATGGAGGACACGGAGGTATGGAAAACCACCTTCTGGTAGTCATGGAAACAATCATGAACATTTAAACAGCGCCACCTGCAGTACCGGAGCACTCATCGCGCGACTATCCATACGAAACCGCGACGAGTATACGAACTTGTACGCGTACGGAAAAAAAAAAACCCCCATCTCCAGAGTAAGTACGTAACGAATTCTTTACGTTCAAGAATAACTAACCACAACGTCATTTCGTTCAAAATGTTCCGATATTCAGAAAACTATTTACTGGATAACACACAAACAAAAGATGCCATTGTGAGAATGAAAAAGATTGAATAAATTAAATAACATTACATCTACACACTACACTATTACCAATTACTACCTTCTTTGCTCTTTATCTAGTCCCCCCCATTTGTGTCAATAAAATGGATTTATTTCAATACTAAATTAAAATCCTCACGTTAGGCTGGAAAACAAACCAACGCCAACCCCTTTTTTTTTTTGGTCCTTCACCCCCTTTTAACCGATTTACGATTAGGATTGATCAAATCAGGAAGTGAAACGACTTCCGCACATCCTTTTGTTTCGTTCTAAACTCAATCCGACACAGGGCTGAAGTACACCACAGGGGAAATTTTATTTTATCTACTACCACTTAGTTCCTTTTACGTCTACGTACTCACCTAAAAAGCGTCGTACTTTCACCACGTCTAACTGGAAGAGCTCAATTAAGCCGTAATGATTTAGCAGATATAAGGTCAAGTAGACGAGACTGTTTCCTGCAAACGCAGAGGGAAAGAGAAACATGACGGTTAACGTGGCGGATAGAAGGCAGAGTTATGAGCATTTCATCACCAATATTAAAGAATATTCAGTCAGGGGACTGAAACAGTTCAAACGGAGCTTAATAGCGTATTTTGGACAACACATGCAAAAGTGTGCAAAAGATTCAATTATAAACCTTTAGGACAAACTCAAGAAGACTAATTTCATTCAGAGCAACATTACATGCAGCATTTGAACCCATTAAAAAAAAATATATATATATATATATATAATATATATATAGTCCTCTGTCTTTTCCATGTCGTTTTTAATTGTTGCCTTGTTAATATTTTTGTTTAAAGTACAACCTGTCCGATTGTTTACGGAGGTTTAAATTGGTCACGAGTTGCATTTCCTTTTTTTTTTTAAACCCCCATTCGAATGCAAACTTCTGCCCTCAAGTGTATAGTTTTAATAAAAAAATAAAATAAAATAACCAACGTGCGGAAAGTCTAGAAGTTGAAAAATCTACGTAAAAAAAAAAAAAAGGACGTTAAAGACCTCTGTAACGTCAATACGATTAACGTAGTACCGTAATACGAACCACGGTGTTTCTTTACACGCATTTACGCTGGAAAGAACCGATGCACATATTAAGCACACGTTTAACATTCACGTGTGTGATCTGGCCAGCAGATGGAAGCGTTGATCAAATACACGGAGTTGAACGTCTGTCGCAATGCACTGGGGTTCTTCACAGGCGAATACCGGCATCGTACACACACGCGCACGCAGACACACACACACACACACAAACACACACACACACACAAACGCGCGCGCTCGGGGACTTGAACGCTTTTAAAGCAAAGCACTCACCGTTCGTCAGCCTGTCGAAGAGGAAAATATCAAAATTCCAGCTTCCAACCTTTTCTAACATACACTGCAAAAAAATAAATAAAAAACACGAGCAGGAAATTAAAAATCAACAAACAATAAACATGCACTGTATGCGCTGTATATAACTGTACCTGACTTATTACATCACTGCGGCATGACCGGATATTTTTGAAAGATTACCACATAGCTTCGTAACGTACTGTGCATACGACGTCATTCGGATGTACTCATTCTTTCACGCGTATACGATTGAACATTTTCTCCGAAAAGGACGTCCGAGCATGTGAATGATTGATGTACAAGTTTAAAGAAAGAAAGAAAGAAAGAAAGAAAGAAAGGAATAAATAAGGAGAGCGAACGGTAAAGATGGAGACGCGGTCACGCAGTACCGCCTCGTTCTCTCTTAAAATGCAAAGCGTCACTTTGAATACGCTGACGGGCGCGAGATTTGCATGAAGTTTACATTTACGCACGCAGAACGAGTCCGCGAGTCTATTGTGCACTGGTGTGTCGTCGCGACAAATCCCACCGTTACTAATCTCTCACACACACAGAGAGAGAGAGAGAGAGAGAGAGAGAGAGAGAGAACACCAACATCACAGAAGTTTGAATGTTAAACATCTCGCGTCGATGTCGGAGTGTTCGGTATCTGGCTCGCGAACGACTTTCTATCAACTTCCGACAGCTATTTTCATTGCGCTCGAGTTTCACTAAACGTCTACGCACGCATATTGTGTGTGTGTGTGTGTGTGAGTGAGCTCTGATGCGTGTATCTGAAGACACACCTTGGCTTGTCCGCAATAATCTTCATCCAGGATGTGCAGGGGGTTCTGGTGCGGAACGCCCCGCAATAACCGAGATGACAGGAGGTGACGCTGGAAACTGAAAAGCCTGCAGATCCTCCGGGCTGGAATCGATCCCGCAGACTCGGCACGGGCTGAAAACACACACACGCACACACACAGAGTAATGAAATTACCGTACGACTTCGAGACTTTCCTCATACTCAGAAAATCGTTTATTCCAAACTCGCTTATAACGGAACTGAGGGAAGTTGTTGAATTCTGTTTAAACATTGTTCAGGTGTTTGTAAATGAGGCTCGAGATCTTCATCATTCATTCTTTCTGACTGACCCCTGATGTCTGATGTCGTTCACATGCCCGAGGGATAAAGTTTCTCACCGAGAGAAGCAGCGGGTCAAAAACTCTTGGCACGGTAAATAACCTGAGGCGGCCGCGTGTGCTTTTGTGGATTAAAGCGAATGAAGGCGGTGATTGATTAACGCTACACTGTTATGCAGGCTGAAATGTACTCGGCGTCGCAGACGCAGCGACTGAACTCCTGCTCGTCGTGGACGCGACACGGCCGTGCTCGGATCTAAAATGTTACAAATCCGGCGGATAGATCATGGCAGTGGTTTCGTGTGTAACACGTGTAAACTCTTCGGGTTTTAATCGTGGAAGACTTCCTAGAACATAATCAGCCGTCACTGAGGAACTAACGAGTGCGTGGAAGAGAACGGCGCAGTTCCCGGACAGGTTTCCGATTTGCATTTGCACCACACTGGATCCATTATGCAAAACGACAGAAGTAACCGTCACCGTTGAGTATTTTTCCTTCCAAAGAAAAGTTAAAAACCTGAAGTGATGATCACCTGATAACGTGGACGTAGGGTGAGGTGGAAATGCACCCATCGTGTTTAAGAGTACCCTTAACTAAAGGTTCCTTTAGTTTAGTGTAGAACTAAGGGTTTTCTAGTATCGAAAACAGCAGCTCGTATAATGATGTCCTCTTCGAGACACCCCTTAAAGAGGGCACGCGAAGTCGTGTGATATTTGGGTGTGTATGGATGCGTGCAGTATAATATACAGTAGTGCTCTCCGATGTCTGGAACTTACAGTGTAAGGTGCGGAAATCGACACCCAGGTACGGGTGCGAGCCTCTTCGTTCGGGTTCAAATCCTACCTGGCTCCTCACTCTCACATCTCCTAGAAGGCATCAACACAAAGTCCCTCAAGAGGTTTGTTAGCACACAGATCAAGACCTAGCCTGGTGCTGGACACAAAGTACACACACACACGCACGCGCGCACGCACAGCCAAAACGTGGGAAGGAGGGCAAGAAGTGGGGGGAGAGAGAGAGAGAGAGAGAGAGAGAGAGAGAGAGAGAGCGAGCATGCAGCTCCATGCCGGGAGGAGAAAGGCATTAGTATTCAGACTGGCACAAGCGAGGTAAACGCGAGGAAAGAAAGGCAAGCTTGTGCCTCAGCCCAAGTCAGAATGGAGGGTGGGGGGGGGGGATCAGAGGGACTTCAATGAGGTTGGCCAAGCGCTCTCGAAGTACAACTGTTAAATTCTCATTCAATAGGTCTTTTCATGAGACTGTGTTGGGGACAGGAGGGGGGGAAAACAACTTAAAGGAAAATATAATAATAATAATAATAATAATAATAATAATAATAATAGCTTGCATAGAATTCTATTGAGTAAATGGCAGCCTCCGACAGTTCAAGTCACTAGTGATTGGTGTACATGTGCATTAAACAAGTGAATAAATCAATAGGTAAATAAAGGAAATAAAAAAGGACAGCCTCCCACCAGTATATTTACTTACTTGAAAACAGCTGTTTGAATATTACACAAGCCCCTATCAAAATACCAAAACTTTGAATTACAATTACATAAAGAACACTATAGGATTTTTAAATAAAAAACAAAAAAGAAAGAAAGAAAATCATCATTCAAATAAAGGCAGACATGAGTAAAAAAATTTCAAACGAGCATTCAAAAGATCTGACAGAAAAAGAAAGAAAGAATAATAATGTTCAAAAGTGTAGTAGCACACGTCACGCATGCAAACGGGAAGTACCACACACGAGAAACCAGACCGAAGGACCTCGAGCATGCAGGAGGAGGGGAAGCTGCTAAGGTGGAGAAGCGAGGGACAGGATGGATGGAGGGTTTTTTTTGGCGTTTTTTTTTTTTTTTGGGGGTTGTGGAGATCCCCCATTACGCAACCACAGCAGCTTTTTATTCTTTCTTTCTCCCACAAAATCCCCCGGTTCGGGTTATCAGCATGACCTTTGACCTCTACGGCTTGGCTCGGCGAGCCTCTCGGCGCATCTGCGATTATTAACAGCGTTATGTGAGAATGCCACCGGCTGCTTCTCGCGCGCCGACGCCCGCTGCGTGCTTCGGCTGGATGTGGAGGAGTTCCTCGGGGTGGGGGGTGGGGGGGTAAGCGGACGCTCTTGTTTACTCTCACGACAAGACTGTTTGGACTGTTTTATCGGTCACGGCTCGAAATAAAAGTAGCAGGTCAGGGTGAGGGTGCTGTTTTTCTTGGCTCGGGGCTTCGGAAAGTACCGTTTATCAAAGCTTTTAAAAAAATTATAAAATTTCCCTACACATTTTCGGCGGCGGGGTTCGTGTAGCTGAGAATCTTTTTCGATTTATGAGCAAAAGAACACTGCATGTGATGTAACTTAAATACGTTTAACAAGCGGGAAAGAAAGAAAACAAAACAAAAAACAATTCCTCCACGAGCATGCTCGTTAAAGATGAGACAAAAGACACCTAGATATGTAACTGTGAATAAAATCACTTCAACGCATTTTGTTAATAAGCTTAACGGAATACACAGATTTTTCTACCTAATCTCCATCGACCGCATCTGTAGCGCGCGTGTGTGTGTGTGTGTGCGTGTGTGAGATTACCACAGACAAGAATTAATAATAATTAAGTGCACTGAGAAAAGAACACTTTACTCCAAACTCGCACGTAATGTACGTTTAAGTTCAATTAAATTCTACTAAAACCATTTTAAAACCATTTGTTTGTCATTACGCCAAAGATACCAGCATAAAAAAAGTACTGCGTCAGGGCAGGGCGATATGACAAAAAAAATAATATCGTATCGTGAGAGTTAAGGACAGTTCTACGAAATCGTATCACGATACATCATTTCCCAACCGCGGAGTACCGGCCCAAAACAACAACTAGGGCGAACGATGTATTTGATTCCCCGTTACACCGTTACTCCTCAGACATGCAACCGCACTGTACGTTGCTTTAGGGCAAGCGGATACCATGTTATTGTTTTAGGCAATAAAAAATTTTAAAAAAAAACCCCGTTTTATGGGATTATTTTTTGTATTACCCCACACTTAAAGGCCGGTCCGTAAAAATTTATATAAACCGCCGTGGGCAAAAGGTTGGGGACCGCTGATTTAGATGACAAACTGTCCGCAAAAAACAGCCAAATACACACAACAGGAGTTTGACGAAAATTGACCTTCTTTGTCTTTGCAGGCATTAAAGTTGTTGTTTTTAATTATGTCAGATCAACTGCATCCACTCAGTACCATTTCATCTGAAATGATTCAAAAAGTTGCATTAAAAAAAAAAAAAAAAAAAAAACGCATCACCATACCAATGATATCTCCGGAAAATGTATCGTGAAATCGTTTATCACGATATCGATATCATATTGATGTATCGCCCGGCCCTACACTGTCTGTAAACAAGCATGAATGACTAGATTTAAGGATGTAACTGAATAAGAATACTTTCATCTTCAGTATAAAAAGGTTCCTAGCTGGGACTAGAGGAGTGCATCGGGACCAGGATGGCGTGGGACGCAAATAAATAAAATAAATAAATAAAGAAAGAAAGAAAGACACGAGCGGGAGGATTGTACGCTCACGCGGGCGTAAGCGAGCCGTCTGATATGAAGCTTCCAATTGAAAATCAAACGAAGGTATAAAATAAAAACAAAAAGTCATGAGCGGGATTAAAAATGAAAAATTAAATCAATAAAAATCACGTGCACATCTTGAGTTCAGACGAATTATGATTATGGGGGGGATATTCCAGCGTTTCCAGGGTTTGCAGGGTGTTTTTTGGTTTTTTTTGTGGTTTAGGCCACACCCACTCTGCATTTAAACCCGAATACAGATACGGATACTTGGAGCACTACAGAGATACAGTCATTCCATTCCACCCCTTATGATTAAGATCAAATTCACGCGAACACAAACACACATACTGCACAGTTGCATTCTCCGAGAATCCACACCTGGCTCTCCATTCTTAGTAAGTTTGGTGTAAACAGGACTCAGAGTGGGGCGCGTTTAACTTTTTTTTTTTTTTGTGGGGACAAAAAAAAAAAAAAAAAAAACATGTTGAAATTCTTCTCTGTGGTAATCACGCATAACGTTTACAACAGCGGCGAATAAAGACGAGGACGAAAAATGCAGAAGTGTTCGTCACTTTAACGTCGTCGTGTAACAGGAAACACGAGCCGTTCCGTGTTCTCGCCATCGAGCCGTTGTAAGAGGTCAAAAGGTCACGGAAAATATGGGGAGTAGCCGCGTTAATCAAATCCACTGTAATCAAATCAAATCAAATTTCAAAAGGCGAGATCCCGAGTGGCTTTAAACCCTTCTCCTGATGAGATTATCTGAGGCGGTGTGATTGACAGTGCAGGTATCCAGTCCATGGTGAATGGTGTGATCAGGGACAGAGTTACAGTGTTTACTGCTATGTTTTAGAGTCGGTCTGTCTGTGTGTTGTGTGTGTGTGTGTGTGTGTGTGTGTGTGTGTGTGTGTATTAGTACAAATGTTGCTTACCTAGCATACGAATATACAGAGCAGTTTGATCAGAACTGTCGTAGGAGATTGCGCCACGTCTCTGTGGAGAGGGGGAAAAACAAAAAAAAAAAAAAAAAAAACAATGAAATGAAATGAAATGCATTTTCATGATTAAATATTATGATTAATTTTTTATGGTCTCAATGTGCATTAAAAGATATAATCAGCAATCTTAGTTGGAGCTACTTTGAGATGCATAATGCAAAAAAAAATGTACCGTTCTGTCAATTTACACGGTGAGTGTTCTCAGTGACGGACTATAACATAGCTAGCGTAGCGACGCAGGGGCTGCGACAGAACATTATGTACAACCAAACTGTCCATCTGTAAGAAATCTCAGTTTGGATGGGGGTTATAAGAGGTTGAGAAGGTTTGTTTGTTTGTTTGTTTTTTTGTGTCACAAACTATGCTCACACTTAGCCCCGCCTCTGAATTAGTTTCATACAAATTACAGATAGTACTCTATCGTACTCAGATAGAGATTCTGATAGCGTTTAGCTGAAGCATGAGGTTTTACAGCTCAAAGTTGAAACAAACACGGCCCGGAAAAGATGTTCCTGAAAAGCCACGCCTAGAATGCCTTAACGCTACACATAAATCAAGACAAGTCCTAATTGGCTGGATGGTTGTTGTTTTTTCCTCTCAACACAAAATCCACAGAAATCGAGAGTTTTAACTTGCATCAAATTGAACCATGACACAAGTAGATTTGTTATTTATTTTTTTAAATAAATAAACAAACACTGACTGCATCTTTAATAAAGACAATAAATATATAAAAAAAAAAGACACGCAAGCAAGTCTTTAACTTCTAAGCAACTTCATACAGCGTATAATCAGTACACGATTGATGTTGTCCTCCGTCCAGACGGTGTGTGCCGTGTGACAGACACAGCCAGACGCCAAAACGTAAACAAACACATAACATTTTCCTTAAGTGTGTCTGAGGCACCGTCTGTAATCCTGACAACATGCGTGTGTTTCTCACACGGCCGGCTGTACTCCTATAGAGTTGTGTTTAACAGCCAGAGACTGGTTTAACTCGCCAACACTGATCCAGCACACACACACACACACACACACACACACACGTGCTAACTTCAGATCCAGGAGGACACAAGGTTCTGAATGAAGCATGCCTCATCTCTCCTGTTGAATCTTCTCGTCCATTTCCTGCCCTGCTACGCGAAGCCACTGGGTGGTTAACACACAAACACAAAGTCACACCTCTCGTGAAGTGACTGTCTTACAAAAACGCTGGTTATTAAGCAGGAACGGCAAAAAAGGAAAAAAAAAGGGAAAGCAAACCTCCCCGTCCAAAACGATCCCTAATGGTGATACGTAAACAACTAATAGCACCAATGTGTCAAAACCATATTAGTTAATTGATAGTTAAAAAAAAAAAAAAAAAAAAAAATATATATATATATATATATATATATAATTAATTAATTTTTTTAAATTCCGATATGCATCGTAAATCATTTGAGTTCTCTCTTGATTCGATGCACAATTTTGTACGAACAAATTCCGAGACGCATCCTACCTCTCTCAGTTCTCTGCAATATCAAGGACAAAGAATAATAATAGTAATAATAATAAACAACAACAACAACAACAACGTTTCTGAGATACATCTTAACTCTCTCAAACAGTTCTCTGCTTAATCTGTGCCAAATAATAATAATAATAATAAAATAATAATAATAATGATGATGCAAAATGTAAATCTCTTGAACGTTTCTCTTTTGAATCCCCCTGCAAAAATAAATAAAAACACAAATAAACTAAATTGAGATGTATCCTAATCGATATTAACCCCCCCCCAAAAAAATTGAGACATATCGTATCGCTTTGAATATTTATTTGCCAAAAGAAAACAATAAAGATTCTAAATAAATAAGAATAATAATAATGAAACATAGTAGTAGTAGTAGTAATAATAATAATAATAATAATATAGTAGCAATAATAGCAATCATAAAGAATCTAAATAATAGTAATAATAATAATAATAATAGTAATAATAATAATAAAGTAGTACCAATAATAGCAATAATAAAGATTCTAAATAATAAGAATAATAAAAATATTCAGAGATGCATGCTCTGAATTCTGCATAAATGCATGCTTTTTATTGCATAAAACATTAACAGTACTTTCACGACAAACTGTAATGAAAATGTTAAAATTATACTTTAAAAGCAGCTAATGGACATATTTGGAGAAAAAAAAAAAAAAAAAAACACCACCATCGCACATTTACAGAACTCAAAAACATCAAGAATCATCAAGTACAAAAGAACTGGCACCCTGAATCATAATCAAATGTGAATAAAATAATAAATAGGTAGACAATACGGCCAAAAAACAAAACAAAACAAAATAAAAAAAGAAAAATATATTTGATGGTCAGGTTAGGCAGGCCTTTATGAAACGATAAATTCTCTAGCGATTGAACAATTTGCCTTCGACACTTTGCACAATTTGGCGTGCCTGAAACCATCTGACAAATGACTGCAAGTGTAAATGTAACAGTAATTTCAAAGAATTGTTAAAGACGGGAAAAAACGGGGGGGGGGGATGGGGAACCCTACAAACTATTCAGAAATCTTTCTGCACGATGGAGCAGGAGGGAAGGAGACGAGGCTGAAAAGCTAAAGACCTGGCTCGTCTTGTGCTGACTTTTCTTCTCACACACACACACGCACACACGCACACACGTGCAGCTTTTAGATGGCTGGACGTGGTGTCCCCAGATGGCACACAATTCAGCGTTTGACGTCAATGGACAAGTATTTGCATACTAGATTTTTAGCCATTATCAGTCCTGCTCTCCCTTCAGACTCCTCAAATGCAATTATGAAATAATTTCAAGTAAGTAAGGCATATTTTTCTCCTGCCAAATGGAAAAACAGCCCCCCATAAAAAAAAAAAAGTAGGTACAGAAATGATTACAGCACAATATTTATTTAAAAAAAATAATACATCTACAAGCATCATGTAGCAGAAACCAAACCGTGACAGAGGAGCAGGTTTTGAGGTGCGATTCCAGTGGGTTTGTCTGCATCTCTGGTTAATTACCACTATAAAAGATAACGCTGACCGTTTGAGGTGTGTCCACTCGAACCGAGCACCCTGCAATAACGGCGTGTGACTTGCTAGGGGACGCGACAACACGCTTGCAACAGGCAGACTTCAAGCGACGAGCACGCTGCCTGTTGAGTCATTTCGCCGTCCACAAGCGGCGTGTTTACACACATCACGCGGCGTCCGGTGTGTGAGTAATCACAAGCAGGGAGCGCTGAGAGGAGCGTGCCCATATGGCACGGGTGTTACCGAGGGCTGGTATAACCCCGAGGGGAGCAGAATAACGGCACCTGCTTCAGCACGCAAACTCTCCGATTCACGCCATCGAGCGTGAGGATACACCTGTGACTTTCGGGGGATTTTGGAGAACAGGATACATTTCCTCTTTTTTGGCACAACTATAAATACGCAAATCTTAAAAACAAAAACGAAAAGGAAAGAGCAGCACAAAAAGAAAAAGCATGACTAGAACCCTTGATAAACTTCATGAGGAATTTCAGCCCTGCGTTGAGGACTCGATTCGAGCAGGTTAGTTCGGCGCTGAATTGAAGAGCCGGATGCCAACTGCTACACAACGGCGAGGTGTGAACCAACTTAAAGGCTCTGGCGAGTTTGCACGGACAAGCCGGAGCCAAAAGACAAAAGCACAGACGCCCAGCCTGCACATCTGCTACATTACAGACGGCACAAACAAACCAAAAAAACACAAAAAAAGCCACTCAGTGCTGTGCTTGTATAAGATAATCATCAGCAATGGCGTTGTTTGATGTAGCAGAGATAAATGTTAACGCCCTGTTATTTTACTCCTAACAAATCCCTTCCCTTCCTAATACGTTATGATTAGATCATTACAGTCTGTAGAACCGCGCTTGTGCGTAACGTCTTCGAGGAAAGTCACTACGTAGCCTTTAAGAACACCTCTGACAAAAGAAGAAGGTATTGAAATCATTCTCGTGGCTGGATCAGGAACATGTCGCAAGGTTACCACGGACTTTAACAGGAAACATGGCGTGCACGTCACACGCAGGACACTGTTGCCCAACTTCTTAAAGAATTCAAAAAATCTGGAACTGGTTACGTACCAACCGAGAACAAAATGGATGTCGACGAACATCCACTGACGAAAAAAAAAAAAAACCAAAATAAAAAAAAATAAAAAAAAAAAAAAAAAAAAAAAAAAACATTAATACAAAAATTAATGTACATCATGGAAACACTCCGGGAAAATAATCGGCGAGGTTATGGTGTGATGATGTCGAGCTCATTTTAACGCAAAGTTAATGTATTTCCCCTTTAACAGCAAATCTGGAAAGGTGTTATTCCTGTAAGTGCTATAGGCTTAGATTATATGAAGTGAGCTGTTACTATAGAAACCATAACATATCAATATAAACCTGATTTGCAGCAGTACCACTGCCAGAAATGACATTTCACTTCGTCGACACCTAAATAATCAACTAACGGTTATATACGTTTCATCAATTTATTTATTTATTTTTTAAAACGATCCCTTGTTTTAGTCCGATTTACATTTCAACTTGTCCGATCTACTCGTGCCGACTCGTGGATGACTACTTTTGGAACATAGGATCAGACTTTAAGACGCGTCTTTTAGGCCAAATTTGGAAAAAACACCAGATGACCAGTTGATCAGTACACACTCTCAACATTCGTGTCGTCCGTCTGCACGAAGGCAACGGGATTCGCTCGTCCAAGCACGCACGCTCCCACGGCGTGTCGGTATTACGCTCCGCGGCGAGAGGAATCCTGTCTGATCAGCTGTGCCATGCGGCGACCGAATCCTTGAGTAGAAAAGTTCCAAAGGAGGACCAAGTCATGCAGATGTTCAGCACACTAGTAGAATTTGCTAGATGTATTATTGTTGACTGCTGTCAGAGGCAGTACGTTTTTAAAATCCTTTTCCCCTAAAGAGGTGCTAAAAGTTCGCCCAGAAACCTACCTTGGAGAAAATCCATCTGATGAGAAAGGCAATAACAGACCAGATTAGAGCTATTCCCATTGGACCATTAGGATATAGATGATCATAGTCTCGGTCTATGTTTTTAAGTATGGGTGTGCGTTATACTGTGCGTGTCAGAGTGTGGGCGTACGTGTATGTGTCAGAGACTCGAGCTTAAAGCCAGGACATCGTACTGAGCTTAGTGCAGCTGTCTTAGCTGTGCTGCCGTCACCTGACCACACAATCATGGGACAGGCACCATGGAGAGACACAGACATACACAAACCAGCTGTCCATGACTGCCGTGAACGCCTCTCGGTAACTCCACCTCCCTCACGAACCCCCCCACCACGATCCCTGCAGCTTCCAAGCGACAGCAAATCAGAGCATCAGGTCCATTGACGCATGCAGGAGGAGGGGCTTAGAGGGACCGGCACACTCCTGTCTCCGTATCAGTGCAGCTCGAGCGCACACTGTACACTCCATTAACTAAATAAAACGCTGCCCGAACCTCCACCACGCTAATGAAAGGTTAGGACAACTCTCCCTTCCCCTCCCTCCATTTGCGCTTTCCTTGACAGGGACTCATTCTAATTTTCTCAAATTTAAAGGGCAAACATTATTTATACAGATACTATACATTACATAACTGAGCGCCTAATCCAAACATGCCCCTCCCACCCCATTGATTAATATTCATAAAGAACCCCCCTATTTAATATTCATTACTTTTTTAAATGGTCTTCTCAACAAAGCCAAGAACATTTCGCATGGATTTCAAAAAACATACAGACTTCCCATTTTCTCAATATTGCTGAAACTTCTTATTGTCTGAAACAAAAAAAAGATCAGTTTATCCGGGAAGGGGGGGTGGGGGGGGGCTTGTCTGATAATGTGGTACTAATGTGGTACTTTTAGCTAACGTTAGCTACGAACAAATCATGGCTGCTGTATAAATCCTTGAGAACATGGCTATGGAAATTGAGAATTTGGGTGTTTGTTCATAAATCCTGGCTTATTTTGTTTCACCAGAGTTGAAGTGTGAAGATGTTCCTTCACAAGTTTGTTGAGCATGAAGTAATGAATAAAACAACGGGGTATGTTCTAGAAAACAATCAATGACAGGGTGGTGCAATGCAGCACAAAATGTTTTATTTCACAGCAAACAGTTTTATATATATATAATTCATTATCTATACCATAGAATGGAGGGAAATATTTGAAATTGTCCTAAGATTATCGGCAAATATATGGCCAAACAATATTGCCAAAAGTATGTGGACACATAAGCATAATACCCCAATGCATCATTCTTCCTTAAATTGTTGCCACAAAGTTGGAAGCACACAATTGTCTAGAATGTGTTTTTTTATGCTGTAGAATTATAATTTCCCTGCACTGGAACCAAGAGGCCCAAACCTGTTCCAGCATGACGATGCCCCTGTTGCACAAAGCGTGCTCCATGAAGACATGGTGTGTTAAGGTTGGAGTGGAGGAACTCGAGTGTCCTGCACAGAGCCCTGACCTCAACCCCACTGAACACCTTTGGGATGAACTAGAGCACCGACTTTACTCCAGGTCTCCTTGTCCAACATCAGTGTCTGACCTCACCGACACGCTTGTAGCTGAATGAACACAAATACCCAGAGCCATGCTCCAAAATTTAGTAGAAAGCCTTCCCAAAAGAGTGGAGCTTATTACAACAGGAAAGAGGAACAAGTCGATAATAATGGTCATGGATTTTTAATGGGATATTAAACATTCTAGTGTCCATATACTTTTGGCCATATAGTGTATATTTGGAAATATATTGCTTTCCATGTAGGTAAAACGAAACGTGACCACTGCCAAATGACGAGGGTTTGTTGTTGGGTTTTTTTTGCAACGGCGTCATTTTTGATGTGGTTTTGAGGCAAATCTATGGTATCGTGACGGCCCTGAATTTAAATAAAACGTGCCCATTGTTAACCAAGTATGCGTCATGTTCGAATCCAATTCCCAGTCACAGCCTTGGCCTCGAAACACCTCGTTTTCAGAACAGGTGTGCAATCAAACGCTCTCCCGCAGCCCAAATTAGGCCCGTCGTAGCATTGACATCACCACATATGTCTGTGGAGGAGAGTTTCCACAAATAGACTCGCAGCACGTTAGGCGAACTGAACACCGCACCACGGGCGCTACGACACACAAACAAGACTTCTCGCTGTTTCTCACATGACTTTCCACACGATGCGGACTTATTTAAAGGGTGCGATTTTAACTGTGACTTCTACTGTCTGGAAATAATCTACACATGAGCCCTGAGCTTGAACACACACCCACACGAGCTCCTACTCTGACTCTATCTTGGTTCAATATGCAAACCCATCTCTGTACGTTCACAGGGTCATAAATCGAACCACACACACACACACGAAAGAAGGAGCCTGAGACGTGGGTGGGCAAGAGTCCTGCGGTTTGAGAATCGAGAGACGAAGCACGCAACTGCTCGTTCCCAAACCAAACACAGGAAATGTGAAGATGTTGCGTGTGACCACGTGTCCCTCAGGATAAGGGAGGAAATGCAAACGACAGTCACACTTCCGTTATGATTGTCTAATCAGTCACAAGATATCTGCGCGCTGCTTGATAAGCCAATCATGAGCTTTATCTTGGGGACGGTCTGCGGCTGTTTCACTGGCCACACCCACTGCAATTTAACATCATGATCTATGGCTGTTACTTAAGGGTTAAAACACTTGCTGACTTGGTCTTACAGGAAAATAAGGAACAATAACCAAATAAAGTGGCTTGTTCAAATGAAACCACAAACAGAAACGTTTTCTGACTGATGATGAAGGGAAAACGGAACGTTACAGACTTGCGTCTGACCGTTACAAAGCACTGACACTGTAGACTCCTTCCACAGACATTTTAAATGTATCAAATAAAACTTTTTATAATTAGTCTTGGATATCTGGAACGTCTGCTACAGAATTCGTTGTTACTATAGAAACGATAACGTGTTAAAGCGTGTACGACAATATAAAGCCATGATTACGGTCAGAGCTGCTGTTCTAGAAAATGAATCAAACTTCCTGTCCAATCAGAAGAAATAATAACTCAACGGTACCTTGATATCAAGGCATTTTTTTTCCATGAGGCGTTTCATCATGACAGAATGTAAAAGGAAAGGTTTTAAATCGAACCAAAGCGTTTTAGTTTTAACTCGATGACTAAAATACGAAGAGAAAAAATAAAAAATAAAAACATCTGTGTACTTCCCCAGCAGAATCTTTTTCCTCTAGGCATGCACAGTGTCCGATGTAAAAAAAAATATATATATATTAATTTATTCATTAATTTTTTCAATAAATAAATAAAAATCAAATCAATCATGGAGCAGTAGTAGTAGCCAAAGTTGTAATAATTGGGGGGGAACCTGAACATTAAAAAGGTACACTTTTATCTGCCATGTCATGACCTCAGAGCTCCTGTCTAATCATATCTCAAAGATTTTTATAAATGTAAAAAAATAAAAACCACTAAAATGTCCGGTGGTCAAATTCAGCTGCCAGAATACAGAGCAACTTCCTTTCTACAAACTCCATCACAGATGTCCGTGTGTGTTGTTTTTTCTCTCACACCCCCACCAACCCCCGTCTCCAGGAAGTTAGCCTCACTTCTTCACTGTGAAGTGTCACAGTGCCATACTGAGGTCGCCTCGCTCAGAAGGGGTCATGTCCCCTCCATCACACACGTACAGACCGTTCTGTTTTCTTTCCCCTCAGCGCAATAACTGTCAGTTTATCAGCACTTCATACTTCCTCATACTATCAACTGTATGCACGTGCACCAAAAAATAAAAAGAAATAAATAAAAGCGCACACAAAAAAAAGGACGCCTTGCCGATTCCCGTTCGCTCTCAGCCCGACTCGGATTAAAGGAACGGTGCTCGGGTTCGTAAATTCAGAGATCCTTTATGAGTTATAGCACGCCGCTGTGAGACGCTGCATGACTGCACTGTACATTCCTGTAAGAGCCGGGCCATAAACCGGACGAGACTTTTACAACACGGCTAACGGAGCTGAGCAGTCCCTCGCACAAACCGCATCGGCCCGACAAAAATGAACTTTTTCTTTTAAATAGAACACGGTTAAAGTTTAAAGAAAACGCAATAAAACACATCCTGCTGTAAGAAACTGAAGGATGCTAGTTTAATCATTTACATAGTCAGTTAAGACTGAGGTGTTAACTGTGGCAGCCAATGAAATTAGAGAAGAGGCGTGGCCTCATCGGCAGTTAAATAAATATGCGGTTTTGTTACAATTTTCAGAAATGAACTGAAACTGTCCGACTTTCGCCGTTGCTACGGTTTTATGAGCTTTCCGTGTAATTAATATTAAAATCGGAGTTTTTAAAAATAACTTTAGCATATATTAAACACTCAGTAAGAAATAACGCATCGAAGCGCGAATTTAATTCATTTCATTATTCAGCACAACAAGCGATCCCTTTTTTCTCTCGTATAGTCTGCTTTTTTTTTTTTTTGGACAAAGCAAAATTCAAAGCATGTATCTACTGCGAGCAATTATGTAATTATATGAAGAACAAGCACAATGAGAAGCAGTAAACAAACAGACATACACACTGTCCAAATCACACCAAAGCATCATGAATGAATAACTTACATTATCAGAACCTCATCCAATGCTGGATGGTGGGGGGGGATTTGGGGGATGTATTTGATCAAAAAAGGTCATGGAAACCTGCACGTGTTCCCTGACCCTGACCTGACCCTGGTACTGTGAAGGTCAGCCGAAAATACTCGCAGACTGTTGTGAGTAGGGCTGCAACGATTACCCGATAAAATTGATAAACGATAATTAAAATCATCGAAACGGATTTCATTGTGGATTAGTCGGGTGTGTGACGTCACTGTGGATAACCCCAGTCAGTGACGTGACTTCACGGCGGTGTCAAGCGTATTTCTATGAAGAAAAGCATCTGGAAAACAGCGGGGGTCACAGAGCGAGCTGCTGCGGGAAAAGCGCACGAACCGTGTCGTCCAAAACATGAGAATGTTTTATATTAAGCGCATCGAACAAACTCGTAAGTGTATTAACGTGGCTTGTCGTGTCGGATCCTTCGACGCATGCGTGTGATGTTTAACGTGTTCCAGACATGTTTTCTTCAGCGCGGAAGTGAGATTTTTACCTTTATATCCTTATCTGTAAATGTTCGAATTTATATTTCCATTCGACATTTCCAAGTCTCATCCTGACAGCGAGCGAGTCTCCTTTAAACTTCACTGAACGAGCGCGAGTTCACACCTATGTGTCAATCAAACAGCACGCGATCGAAAGGAAGCGCGATAACTCATTTTCATCAAATATGTTCTTTGATGCTATATTTAGAAGCAAAAGTAACAGTGTTTCTTTATGAGAGCGGTAACTGTAATGGGGTTATAACAGGTCACTGTATATAAATGTAAGAAGTGCCGTACATTTACAGAATAAAGTAACACATTACTGCATTCAAATGCGTGAATGTGTGTGTTACTGCAGAACATTCAACCTCTCACCACTTAACACTTAGTTTTGTTTGGGGTTTTTTTTTAGCATTTTTAATATAGTGATTTAACTTCTGCTTTAAAGCTTGTGGACAACCAGTTGTTTTTTTATGTTTTCAAAATATAATGTTAACATTTTTCAAAATCCTTTGCACAATGTATAGCCTAGCCCACAGGGATACATTAGATTTAATACCTTTTTCCACAATCTTCAATTTCTACAATGTTTGAAGGATAACGTCGGGCAGGATGTGAAACGACGTGTTTTTTCGAGAAAAAAAATATATATACAGAAAAGAAAGAGTGGCCTTTTTAATCCAACTGAGCGATCAATCGAAGAAATAATCGATAGATTCATCGATGATCCAAAATAATCGTTAGTTGCAGACCTAGTTGTATGTAAGAACGTACAGTATAGGTTTGGGAAATAAGCAATGGTGGAGCAATAGGAGTGATTCAGCAAAGCATGAGGTAATGATGACATACGGAAGAAGAACACGAGTTCATGAGAGGCTGGAACCATAATACTGCGCACATTCCTGTAACTTTGCGGTGTGAGAAAAACAGCATATAAACTGTTCTGGGCTTTTCAGGTCACGTGGACCTTTAAATCAATTAATATTTGCAAGTTTGCAAGAAATCTCCTTTTATCCTTTCAATGCATTGTTGATGCGTCAGAATAAGAACATAAGTGGGATACTGCTGAAAACACGAGATACACAACAAGGGGAGGAGTTCATATTGTCAAAATGTTCAAGATTATAATATATATATATATATATATATATATATATATATATATAAATATAAAAGATAGCATGGTTTATAGTAAGGAATAACGTTTTTGGGGTGGTGTTATGAAGCACAGTTACAGTCTTACCAGCGCATGCTGAAGTGTTCTAGTTCTCTTATACCATAGCAATTTGCCAACGATTACAATTTTTATTTATTAAAAAGTACGACACATCGTTTATTTTATCCATCTTTAGAGATATTTAATGTTGTGGAACGTCCACGGAACAGGTTAGGTCCGCTATAAACACTCGTTCCCTCACCCACCGCCCTGCTTTCTCATTTGAACCTAACGAGATGACACAGCGATTTTTAAAACACTGCATGTTAGCATGAAGCGGTCAATTTGTAGCTGCACAAGTGTAGAAAATGAACACTTTCTGACCAATCAGAAAGCTGAATAAAACACTTAAGAGCATGCTGTTATTGGCAAATCATCAACGATAGGGGTGCGCAAAGTGGAACTTTAATTGTGAAATGTAATGGAAAGAGCTAGTCACAGTTTATTGCAGCCAGCCAACACACAGCCAGCACACAGCCAGCACACAGCCAGCACACAGCCAGCACACAGCCAGCACACAGCCAGCACACAGCCAGCACACAGCCAGCACACAGCCAACACACAGCCAGCACACAGCCAGCACACAGCCAACACACAGCCAACACACAGCCAACACACAGCCAACACACAGCCAACACACAGCCAACACACAGCCAACACACAGCCAACACACAGCCAACACGCGCGGCGTAAATAAAAAAATTAATTTGCGTGCACGGCATTTTGCATGCATGTGTGGGTGGAAAATGTAATATTCAAATAATATTCGCATGATTTGAGAAAATTTGAATAATAATATTGTCCATGATGCCCATCCCTATGCACAATGGTCTCAAGCCATAAGCTAGCTGCCTGTCAGGATTAATTTACACATGTGAACGTATGGTACGTGTAAAATATTACGTACAGGCTGTGTAGGATGAAATAGGTCATGCTTACTGCCCAAATATCACTATTTGCATTGTGCGTTAAAGAGATCTTGATTACCAGACAACCTAGCGAGCTCATTTTTGCGGCACACGTGACTCCAGAATTTCGCATGCACGAAACATTCTAGAAAAGTCTAACAAATGCAAAAAAAATTAAAAATTATAAATAAATAAATAAATAAATAAATAAATAAATTTCACGGCATGCATAAAGCAAATGAAAATGCTCAAAAGACAAAGCAAGTTATAAGAAGGTACATGACATCTGATACTACAAAAACGAATTAATAAAAATAACCCCCACTAATATCAGGAAGATTAGTGAGTAGCAGACTTAGAAACAGAGGTTGCATGCACATGCACACATGCGCGCACGCGCGGACACGCTCACACGTAGAAAACAACAACAACAACTTGTGAAACACTGAACAGCTCATTCAGCATTCTTACCACATCCTGAAACTACGTCAATCCAACGGCTCTGCATGAAACCCTTATCGCCTCACTGAAGATAAACAAATTCAAGAAGAAACAGTCTCCAAACACGAGCGAGGAGGCCTCCAATGAAAACTCGCGGCACAGCCGACAGCTAATCTCTCGCATTTCAGACTCCCTACCAATACCATGATACAGGCTGGTTTTGGATTTCAGTTTACACATGATAACGCTAATGACAGGAACTAGAAGAACGAATAAACTGAGGTGGACGCTGCAGAGCTGCACGCAATGTGAAATTCAGAACACTTCGGACGACCGACCATTACAAAAACACTAAAGCACTATTGTGATGGAAATTCAGTGAAGGTTCATTAATAATGAACTGAATTTATTTCCTGGTGCATCTTAAACGAAAGTTGGATGCTTCACTGTAATTAATACCGCATCCATTTTCCGTTACCTCTTCAAGCCAGATTCACTCAAAAAGGGGTCAAATCGGTGCCCGGGAGCACATTATGAAGACTTTATTTGTACGTGTAGCTAAAACGTGTTGAAGATTTACACTCGTCAAAGTCAGCAATAAAGAGAAGGCTTCACCAGAGTGAATACAGAGGCTTTACCACATGATGTAAACAATTGGTAAGCCTCAAAAACAGGAAGAACAAATTAGAGTTTGGCAAAAACATCTGAAAAACCCTGTACAGTTCTGGAACGGCATCCAACGGATAGATGAGACGAAGAACGACGTGTACCAGAATGACGGGAAGTGAAGAGTACGTAGAAGGGAAGGAACCGATCATGATCAGAAGCACAGCTCCTCATCTTATGGCGTATGCGTGTATAGCTGCCAATGGGACTGGTTCCCTGGTATTCATTGATGATGTGACTGCTGACAAAAGCAGCAGGATGAATACTGAAACGTACAGGGACAATCAGCCAAATGATTCAAAACTCACTGGACAGCGCTTCACAGTACAGATGGATAATGACCCGAATCGTACAAGAAAGCAACGCAAATTATTTTCAAGGCGAAGAAGTGGAATATTCTGCGATGACCAAGTCAACTGCCTGATCCGAACACCTGACAGAACATCGCCAGGGAAGAAACCCAGCGTCTGGTGATGTTTACGAGTTCCAGACTTCTGGATTGCATCCAAAATGATATGTTTGTATTAGTTTGTACAATTATTTTTACATATAAAAAGAAAAGTGCTGTGATTTGTACTTGGTCATTTGAAGGTCATTATTTAATATAGAATATTCTGGTTTAGACGGCTACAATAACTGTCGGTGTCCAAATATTTATGGACATGACTGTACGTCTTAAGAAGACAAAAAAAAATTCCCCCAAAAATGAGATTCCGAAGCTTGTGGATGGAAAAGTGCCCGAAACATCCGACAAAGTACGTTCTAATTTAAAAATATTTCTGCAGAGCACAAAAACTTTTGAACTCCACCTACTTAAACATCAAAATCACAGGCATGTTTTTCCACAAATTAACCACGACGTCGGCACAATTTCATCAATTCTTGCAATAACCATTTCAGACGGTGGAAATGAGGTGATTTCGTGCGGTCGCATGAACCAGACCTCTGGTATTTGGGTGCTAAACATGGCTAAGAAGCATCAACTCTGACAGGAAGAGGCAATTTTACTGACATGGCAGACAGCCAACCGCAGACTTTTCCTGTAATGCGTCAGCCTGTTTTTATTTTTATTTTATTCCACTGACAATAATACGCGCTCAATGGGTTTCATTTACAAATCTGAATGCAAAGAATTTTAGTCGAAATTTTTATTTGTTCACAGAAATGCGCTTGGAAAACCAAGTTCGTTATGGAAAAACGTTTCTAACCAAAGATAGCTCCCGAGTCTGAAAGTCCACATTACTGTAGCACACTCTCTAAAAGGCTTTAAATCCTATAATTGGTGACGAGTTACTGCGATTTTAACTACGCATTATGACGTCAAGGTTGAATCCATTATTATTATTATTATTATTATTATTATTTACTTTACACACACCAACTGACTTGAAAGAAAAGAAACCTAAACAAAGCCTTAAATTAAGACAAATAAGACTACGGTAACTGATGTGCTGCAGTGGCCGAGTTGCATTACTGGAAGATTTACAGCAAGGCACTCTTTCACTGTTTAGTCATTTTAAGCTCTTTTTCACCGTTCATAGAGATTTGTGGGCACCACACCATGTAATGTGTGCTGTAATTTATCAACATATGCACAGGGGAATGGCAGGAATTGTTCATTCGGTGTGGCCTACAAAAACATTTACGCACACCTTTAGTAAACATTGATGAATAAGGCACCGTGAACGTGTTACGGTGTTTAAAATGTTGTTTTCTTGTAGGAGGCTGGTTAACCGATCAGATGGCAACCTTCGCGGCTCTGCCGCTCGTGGCAGGAAAAGTGTACAAACGATAGACGCTCCGTGGCATACTGTACGTGGTCACGTCGAATTGCGTGATCTGATCTCCTGAGCACGTTTCAGCATCAAATCAACGATAATCAAATCCATTTAACTCGGCGATCCCTGTATGATGAACGGACTCACGCCTCTTTTAAATTTCACACACACCGAGGTCACGTTCATCCGCTATCATTACAGAATACAGTGAGGTTTATAAACCTAGAAACTTTTGGCATGCTGAAAGTGAGGCTGTAGGAAGTATTGTCTTGCTAGAAACTATGATTCAAGAGCACGACGTCGGAAACTGTTACCGAGTCTAATCAGACACAGCGGGATGTTTTCGGGGCGCGTGACGACAGAAACCAGCTCCACCAGAGCACCAGCACCAACACTGTAAAACTCCCAGAGTGAGCTGACATCACACTGATCGACCGGAGAGTCTGTATGACTAATAGCGGAAATCTATCAAGAGCCCAGCTGAGAGCCTGCTCTAAATACAGCAGCATCTCCAAATGAGACATCATCTTTTTCTTTTTTTTTCCGCCCTCCTCTTGTCAGTATTTATGGTGGTACAGAGAATCACAACAACAACAACAAGAGAGGGGAAAAAAAACAACATTTATTGAGAACACAAATAAATAGCAACACCATTGAACGGTATTTGTTGCCACGGCCCTTTTCGTCAAAACCTGTTACATCATCACTTGATACGTCTTGAACGTCTCGAATAAGCAGCGCCAAACTATTTAAAAAGCGAAATGTTCAGTGTAAGAAATGATAAAAGTTACAGATCATGTTTTCCATATCCCCACCCCACCCCCCACACACAATATTACCAGAACTGAATAATTTTTTATTTTTTTTTAAAATGCTGCATTTATGGAAACGATCAAAAACTTACAAGTGACAAAACATTAACAACATATTCATCATACGTTATTTGGCTAGAGAGCTAAATTTGTCTAAAGCTAAATAAAGTTAACATAACTACAGAGTTTGCTTGTTATGGTGTCGGAAAATAAGGTTTGAATGGTACATTTTTTTATTTCTTAATTTTTAAAACGACAACAATAACGACACTCTTATTATTATTATTTTTAAATTATAATAATTAATAAACAAATGCTCGCTAGATTACTAGCGATGTTCCAAATACGTGAGCGTCAAAACTGTAATCCTACTCGTCCATCTTACGTAACTCCTCAGAAATACTTTGTTGCTTTAAAGCCGCGTGATTGATGCTAAACATTTGTATGACAAAGAAAAAAAAAATAAGAAAAAAAATAAAAATAATCATCTTACTTTATCGAATTTAAATCAATAAATATGTTTTCATATTATAGCTGACCTCTTTTTAATTCTCACTTGCCAATCACTCCATGAGGAATTTATTTGAGCCATCTGCTGCCTTCATTAATTCATTTGTAGCCTATGGCAATCGCTGTAATGATCATCAAGAGTATTTTTTGGTAAATTGCAGTTGCTTTTCAGATTTGTACGATATTTAAACGCAAGTGTAAATATTAGGAAAGTCGCCAACTTGCCTACTTCATCCGCTTCCAAAATGAACGATCGTTGTACGACAAGGATTAACGCGGATCACTGATTTTTTATTATTTTTTTTCATCAACTTTCTAACATTAAATACTCTTTGGCGCTAGAGATGGCCATTTTGAGAATCTGAGACAATAAAGTATTGTTCCATTATTGTTCAGATATCTGCTTTTTTTGTGACGGATATCATCGCACAACCTAAGCGACGAATAAAATCACGTCGTTTTGGTGAGCAAAGGCCTTTAACATCATCACATTTTGCAGTTCCGTCCCGGTGGATGCGTCCGAGCTTTGCACGGACACACAAAGCTTTTGGTTTAGCATACACTCTCCGGAACATGTGAGAAGACGCCTTCTTTCACAAAAACGCGCCTGTTTGAGAAGAACAAGAGTGGGTGAGTGGGACTGATGGGGGAACGGAGTGATAGTAGTGAAACAGTGCAAAGAATGCAGAGAGAAAGTGTGAAAAGACTTTTTTTTTTTTTTTTAAAGAGAATAAAAGAGAAAGAATGAGAGAGAGAGACAGAGAGAGAGCGCATTGTGGCCATCTGCGAAGTTGGAAAGCAGCCAAACCTCTGCCCCTAAAGCCCGAGCACACGTTTAAACGCTTCACTCGGTAACATAGCTCACCTCGGTCCTCACAAACACAGCAGCATGGAATAACCCTACACACACACACACACACACACACACACACACACACAGCAACAGTCTCACCCTTTTATGACTGCATGCGCGCACACACAGTCACTCACGTTTTATGACTGCACAGAAACAATGTTTTCAAAAAGCTAACTGCTCTTCGCAGCTCGTGAAACACCTAGCACAGACTTCGTTTAGACACAAATACAATCCTCCCTTATTTAACTGCCGAAATTTACACACATCGTTGTCAGTAAAAGGACCACACTTGTGTACAACTGTGGTTCAGATTTGGCTCCATGTGACCCGGGATTCATGTAAACATCCTCAAGACGTCCTAGAACAGCAAGACTTCCTCTTCGCTAGCGAGATCAATTAACGGAATCCATTCATGACGGAACGTCGTAGTCCGACTGAATGAAATTAATCAGCTATCGAAAACCATCGGTGTCATCGAAGGTGACGCGTCGCGTCACAGATAGGCAACGTGTCGCTGGAAATCATTTTACACTGCCTTTTAAGCTCCAGTCGTTTTCCACCGGCTAAAACGAAGGTTACGGTTGGTTGTGCGCTTTCCTATCCTGGTCACGGAAGCTGCTGGTACATCATGGTGCTCGGTGTTGTATTGTATTTTAAAACACAATCGCGATGTTAGCAATTAACATTAATCGGCATTTAGATTTCAACGATCACAAACGCAAGTACGCTGAAAAACGCTGGCGTCGTTTTGTCCTCGTGTGTCCGTTGCACACGTTTTTACACATGATGACCTTGCTTAAATCGACCATCGATATGCTGTTGTAGTTTCACATGGGTGTTCGGAGATGCTTTTCTGCTCACCATGGTTGTAAAGAGTAGTTATGTCCATTTAACCTTTTCTCTCATTCACTTGCTCAGACGAAGCGCTGGTCTTTTTGCTGCTATATATTTGGTGCTTCTTCACTGAATAGTACTGCTTTTTCATGCGGTGTTTGCCAGCTTCTGATTGGATGTCTACAGGCAGGTCACACACACTTGTTTGTACTTGGCGCAGTTGAATTCTTGCCATTAGTTTCACAAACTGATCGCAGTTTTATAGGCTATGGGACCCACTAAATACGATCGATTCCATGCATCCAGCGCTGTGGGCAGTTGAAAAACAAACAAGCGTCTTCGTCACAACAATTCCCGCCCATGGACGTGTTTACATATGACAAGCGCACAAAGGCTTGTGCAAGTCTAGGCTTGGACTCAAGGCTCCGTCCCACATTCCACACACACATGAAATTCTAGCCAAAAGCCCTGGAGGCATTCCGATTTTAAAGGCCAGAAAGTACCACGTCACGCATTTGACCGATATTTCAATCGATTCTCGAACAGTACTGACGTTGGATCGCTTTTTTTGCTTTTTAAAGTCCACTTGTGATTATTTGGATGAAGGGATAAGACCCGCAATCCCACTCCGACACATGATCAACGGACTGCTATAGCTAAAAAGGTCTACAACGCTCACTCGAGCTCAATATAGACCTGCAAGATGCATTTAATCAGCTCTGTTATACAACGTAGTAAAAAAATCCCAGAATACTTAAGTATCCACGAGCAGTAAAAGCCAACATCAAATGCACCAATAAAGAAATTCTAACATGAATTTTCTCGCAACCCATCAGCTCCAACTTGATATTGCTTTCAGCAGAACTATTTCTCGTACACCCCCGTCTGTCCCCACCTTACAACTGACATTAGTTTAAAACCACTGACTTAAAAATGGGCTACATTTACATTGACATGTTTGTAATAATAATTCCTTTAGCTCGAGATCTAGCACCTTCGAGCAATTCCGCTGCTCTATCGATACCGAGTGACAAGCGAGAAGTTTGAAACAACTGTTACAGGCCGTATAACTTCGGATCTTTAAGGGCACTACATTTGTTTTTCCAGCTCCAACAGAAACAGACGAGAAGTAAACACATCTGTGACGCCGCTCAATTTATATTATTTACAAACTTGCAGCTGAAGATAAGAGACCAGGCAGACTGTAAAGATTACGGCCGGAGAGCACACAGAGCCGAGAGATAGAAGACAAAACCGCAGCACAGACCAAAGAGTATAAACACAGAGCGTAACAGAGTATAGACCTTACATTATGAAGATCAGAGTGTAAACCCTAAAATATACACACTGCCAGACTATACCCACACAGTATAAAACACACGGGTATTAAAACCTTCCAGTATACGCCCGCATTTTAAGTACCGAGTATGACCGTTATATGAAGCCCAAAGTATAATCCAAACTCCAGTAGTATAAACCACACTAGTATTGAACTCTTGTAGTACATTCCCAAAGCTTATAGTGCTGATTATAACCATTATACGAACCTCAACTATTAAATTTTATAAAAGTATAAGCCATATGAAGATTAAACCCTTCTAACAGTATACGCTCCAAGTTTACACCGCTGAGTATAACCATTATACGAAAAAAAATTGTACGGTTAAACCCCAGAATCTGAATCCCATTAGTATAAAGCACACTAGTACTAAACCTCCTAGTATTAACCCTGCTGTAATATAAGCCATAGCTGAAACTCCAGAACACAAAACAAGGTCCAAACCCCAAAAGAATAAAACCAAAAAATACAAGACAGGATAAGCTTAGTGGTAAAAGATTGAAGTAAAAACCACGTGAGTATTAGATGGATGTAGTATTAAACCCCTGCAAGGGCCTTTATATACCGAGTTAAAGATTATAACCACATTAGTATTAAACCCTCTAGTAGTATACAAACTTCTGTAGTATAAAACCCACAGTATAAAAAGGTGTACAGGAAACTCCACCTCACAAACAGGTTATGAACCCCAGGAGAATAAGACTTAAAAAAAAAAAATACAAAAAGCGAACAACCCAGTAGTAAAAGTCTCCAGTATAAACCACGATTATAAAACTCTTGTAGTATTACAGTCCTTCGATAATCTTAATCGTGTATATTGTATTGTGTAAAACTACAAAATGAGATACTGTAACCTCGAAGTACAAACCTTAAAACAGAAACCGACATTAGTATAAAACCATTCTAGTATTAAACCCTTGTATTACATACTCTAATTGTATAACACCGGAATATAACTTTCATCAAAGAAACCCGTAAGTATAAAAAAAAAAAGAACTCGAAACTTCATCATAAAAAACGAAACCTAATATAATCTCCCTATAGAAACCCCAGCGTGGACGCGAGAAATATAAACCTTTCACCATTCCAGTACTAAACTCCTGTAGTATAAGTGCAGTAACTACCATTACCAGTATTAAGCCATCCTTTTATTAAACTACGTTATACGCATAAGTGAATAACAGAGTACAACCTTCATCGAATAAACCCTAAAGCCGTAATCAACATTCCAGAATACAAACCGAATTGAACTGTGTGTGTGCTACAGTGTAAACACTGCAAGGAAAAACCTTAAGTACAAAACAAGTATTCTAGCATCTCTTGTAGTATATACGTTTAGAGTTTTATAAACACTATTATATTACAACATATAGTGTATAACCCCAAACTATAAAATCTTACAGATGAAACTCCAGAATACGAACCTAATATAAACTCGGTGTTTGAACACCCGAGTGTGAACCCTAGAAGTCTAGATGGAGTGCAAAACACCATAATACACTCTTAAAAATAAAAGCTCCAATTCGAACCAGGGAAGGTTTTTCAGCCTGATACCATAGGAGAACCCTTTTAAGGTGCACAAAGAATCCATTATTTTTGCGAGTGTAGTACTGATCTCCTGTAGTAGAACCTTCACTGTGTAAACCCCAAAATAAATTCCAGAATACAAACAAGGGACAAACCCCAGCTGTTCAAACCGAGAACTGAAAAAGAGAGAACAGACCTAGTCATAAAATCCTGAAGTATAAAACCTGCAGGGGCTATACACTCGACAGTGTATAACACAAAAAGTACATATAAATTATAAACCCAATATGAACACGCTATAGGTATATAAACACTAGTGTGAACCCATGAAGTATCAAATAATTCTAGTATTAAAGTACAAAACCAAAGTATTACACCATTCTAAAAAAGGTACAACCCCTTAAATTCACACAATTAAAATCTGTATCCCGTGTTTATATATTTCTGCAAAGCTGCTTTGAGATGATGACCATTGTAAAAAGGTCTATACAAATCAAATTTAATTGTACGAAACCCAAAGTATAAAAAGCCATAGTCAAAGTTCCAGAACACAAACATGAGACAAATCCCAGCTGTATAAACCTAACGATTAAAAAAAAAAAAAGAGAGAGACAAAACTAGTTGTAAAAATCTCAAGTACAAACCCTATGGTAGCTATACACTTGACAGTAGATAACACAAGAGTATATAACCACCATCATATCGACAACGAGTCCAATTTAAACTGTATAAACGCCAGTGTGAACTGGGGGAGCATCAAACAATTCTATTGGTATCTATTCTATCGGAGAAAAACCTAGAGTTTACAGTAGATACAAGAGTAGAATATAACCCAAGAAGTATAAAGTTTAAGTACAAAAAATGTTTTCTAGAAACCAAACCTAGTTGACAAAACCTAACTGTATAAACCCAAAGTAATAAAAGAAACAAACTAGTACTAGAAATCGCAAGTATAAACTATGTAGTAGCTATACATTCAACGATATATAACCTAAAAACCAAATATAAACGCAAGGTATAAACCCCAGTGTGAATGCCAGAAGCAAATAATTCTAGTAATACGTACAAAATAAAAAAGGTATTAAACCAGATATATAAAACCCCAAAGAATAAAAAGCCATAGTCAAAAATCCAGAATACAAAAAAGGGACAACCCTTAACTGTATAAAAACTTGTAGTACAAAATCTCAAGTATAAACACGGTAGTAGCTCTACACTCAACAGTGTATAAAACAAGCTTATATATACCCTTCATCATATCAACTACAAACCCATTATGAACTCGGTGTATAAACCCCAGTGTGAACGCCAGAAGTAGTTAGAAATAATTTAAACAATTATTTCATTAAACTCCTGTCGAATTTGTAGTTTAGAGTAGATACAAAAAGCAGCAGATAACCCCAGAGGTAGGCTACAAATCTTCAGTACAGTGAATAACTATAGTTTTTGAACTGCAAACACTACAGACCTAATACAGACTCGGGGTATAAACCCCAGTGTGAACACTAGAAGTATCAAACATTTACAAGACAAGATCAGGTACAAGACAAGAGGATCACACCATTCTAGATGTAGACTATAACGGTATAAAGCCCAAATGATAGAATACAGTAGTGTTAAGCTTAGAACATAAACACGGATTAATGGTCATGTGAACGCACAAGTGAAATGAACGCATTAATGGGATTGTACCTGCGCCAGCTGCCGCGGGTCCGGAGCGCCGAACAGAGAGGAGCTGGAGCTGAAGCTGATCGCTCCTCTCCGGCTCAGCACATGCTTGGGAACCGGCCTGTCCAGAGGCAACACCGGTAACTGATAACATACTTCCATTGAACAATATGAACGCTGG
Source organism: Ameiurus melas (assembly GCA_012411365.1). Lineage (NCBI taxonomy): Eukaryota > Metazoa > Chordata > Actinopteri > Siluriformes > Ictaluridae > Ameiurus > Ameiurus melas. The sequence goes on along the minus strand of CM022771.1, from coordinate 2,321,476 downwards.
ATCCGGATCAAAAAAAGATTCAATTAAAAAAGAAGAAGGAAAAAAACAGATCATTAAAACAAAACTCAGGGCTTTGGCACGGAACGGCGTCTTGCAAGCGAACAACCTCGCCAAAAAATTGGTTGTTTTTTTTTTATTATTATGATGATGATTTGTTTGTTTTTCTTCTTGAAACACAATAAACCGACGTTCAAGAGTCGAAGTGCTTCATTTTGTTCGGTTCGATGGGGAAACTCGCGCGTGCGCGCGCGCGCACACACACACCGGCGTCGTTGTTGGTGCTGTCCGTGTTCGCCCGTACGCGTGGTCCATTTTTCCTCCCTTTCTCTTTCTTTCTTTCTTGCTTGCTTGCTTTATTCGGTTTCTACTCCATTCCTGCGTTTCTCGGGCAAGCCGGGCCCTACTAACGACGAGGCCTGGATCTTTTCAGTATCTTTTAAAAAATGCTTCCTCATTTTTAAACTCCTCTGTGTGTGTGTGTGTGTGTGTGTGTGTGTCGGAGAGAGAGAATTAGTCAAGCCTCATCGTGAAATGGCTCCGCGCAACGTTTCCGAATAAAAAGACAAAAGGCATGAGCAAAAATATTAATAATATTTTTTTTTAAATGTAAAAAGCACGAAGAGGAAGAAGAATGCACGCGCGATTTAAAAAAAAAAAAGGAAGGAAGAAAGGAATCCGGCAGGAAATGAAAAGAAAGGAGAGGAGCAGCGACTCGTTTTCATTCAAGATCAGCGCCGCATTTTTATTCGACTTTTTTTTTTTTTTTTTAATTCCGTCCCTTTTTTTCCCCTCCCTCAATGCAGATAGATGAGAGCCGACCTCACAGCTCACTCAATGCACCGGTGTGTGGCTTGGCCACAAAAAACACAACACACAATAATTCAAATAAATAAATAAATAATGAAGCATTTCCAGCGCTGGTATTTTTTTGCTTCTTCGTTCATTTCATTCATTTGGCGCTCTCTTCTTGAAATAAATTGAAAAAATTAATTGGGGAGGAAAAAAAAAACCCACGCACAACCAGTTCACTCCACAGGCTTTTTCTTTTCTTTCTTTTTCTTTTTTTTTCTTTTCTTCCCCAAAACACTGCAAGCTGCTTCCGAACATGCAGACAGGAGGCTGTGAAAAGCGCCTCTTAGAAAACAAATTCCAGCCAATCCCCGCGCGGCTGCTCGTGTAAACCCGGATCTGATTGGACGTGATCGAAACGCGATTTCAATACGGGCGTTCTGATTGGCTAGACGACCTGGGCGACTCCGCGACTGATTGATATGCGGTCGTGCGCCGACTGTATGGACCTCAGCGAGGGTATTCCACACGCCGGGGTTTGCCCTACATCACCACCTGTGATTACCTTCACTGGCATGAGTCACTCAGTGAACACACATTTTCACTTAAAGTGGCCCTGAAATCAAAATAGGTGTTTCACAGCTTGTCTCTTATTGTTATGGATGCAAATATGATGGCATTTCTAGAGGGGGAAGACAAAATATTCCATCATCAATTCATGCTTAAGTACTTTGTCCAGGTCCGGGTTGTGGTGGATCTATCCCGGGAACGCACCTTTGATGAGACGCCAGTGCGTCTCTTTCTCATTCGCAACCAGAGACTAATCATTCCAACCAATCCACTTACTGGGAGGTTGGAGGAAGCCGGAGAACCCTGAGGAACCCCACACGGGTACATGGAGAACATAGAAAAATCCACACAGACAATGCTTAGAACTGATCTCTCGAGCTGTGTTGTGGCAACGTTGCTGCGTCCCGATTCGCCTACTCTCCGTCCTAATACGTATCCGAGATTACAATCGGTGTGACCAAATGGTACTGTGTTGGAATAAGTATCTCAAGATGGTTTACTATTTCCCGTAGATTTCCGTAGCTCCTTGCCAGAGCGACGGAGGAGGAGTTTCGTGACGGTTTGCGTCGACGAGTTCGACCTGCAAACGTGGCGGACGAGTATAACGTATTTCGGAGAGGTGGAAATGAAACGTGGGAAAATACATCGAGGGAATGGTAAATAAAACGGTGTAGTATAAATGATATGAGGAATAATGAATGAAGAAACGCTAAAATGCAAGGAAGAGTTCGTTTACGTTGACGGCGTTCGTCACTAGGCGACGTCGCTCTCTTCCGTTACGTGACGTGTTTAGTATGTCCCAGTATGTGCGTACTCTTTCGTTATGCACTCAAAACTATGTACTTTTTCTTCACGACAAGAGCGAATACTTTTAGCGCGTGGGTCTTGTGTATCTCAAATGCTATTGGCTGTTGTGTAAATCAGTCAAGCATTTCAACACGCTGTCACTCTGACTTCCTGTTTCAAAAGGAAATACGTTGGCATAAGGATCCTAATAACTGCTCTAAAGCACTGGGGCTTTAACTAGCTACAAGGTACACAATGCATCATTTCACAGCATATTGATTTCAATTTAAACTAAACAATTAATGCCTGTGTATACTTAGCGTGCTTTAGCATCCTTGAGTCATAGGTAAATTTTGACCCACACTTAACACTTCATATGGGTCATATACCACCATGTGGGTCATATGGGTCATATCCCCCCCACCTCCAGAAGGCAAGGAGCTCCCTGAAGATCCACGGCTGAGAAGGCCTTGTTTATTAACCTGTCAAGATTCAGGTTGTTAAAAAGCATTATAATTATGATTTTATTTCCTATGAGACTTGGGCTGATGGTTTCCATTAAACGCTTTATCTCTTTTCGGCTTATAGTTCATCCAGGGGGTGTGCTGCTATGGAAAAATAATCATCAGCCGTGTGGTGTGGTGTGGTGTGGTTTGGTGTGATGCAGCCTGATACAAAGTTGATTACTTTCCAATAACAGCATGTCCCAAAGATGCTCTTATACCACAGCAATTTATACCAACACTAATAAATCCATCCATCCATCTTCTACCGCTTACTCATTTTCAGGCTCACGGGGAACCTGGAGTCTATCCCAGGGAGCATCCCAGGGAGGCACAAGGCGGGGTACACCCTGGACAGGGTGCAGGGCACAATCATACACCCATTCATACTGATGCATCATCCACTTATAGTTATATTTAATGTTGTGGAACATCTGTGAAACAAGTTAGGTCCTATTATCACTTACATTACAGAAGCCATCACAGTTGTGTCCTCAACTGTGTCTTTATTTTTTTCTCTTACTTTAGAAAAAAAACCCCGGTCGTGTTTACCAAGAATCCATAGAGCGTAAACTCTTCTGTCCCGAAGACTTTCGGCATGTCAGATAAATTCCTGACTATCACAAAACTCTGACACTGAAGACTCCTTCAATAAACTTCTCCTTACTTAACATTTTTACTTAACATTCTTCATCATCTTATACTTGCAAATTTCTAACAGTTACAACACAAGACTCAAATTCACGGGACAAGACACAGACGTTAAAGCTAAAGCTAAAAGTGCAGTTAATGTTCATGAACAGACTGATTGGAAACCGTTTTATTTGGCCATTCTGAACTGGCCCATACGTTACCTCATACGCGCATTAGTCAACTGTTTATTTATCCAGAACACTTTCTTATTTGAACATTTATCGAAACAGTCATAGCTATAGACCCATCGGCTGGGTTAGCGACTACGCCAACAATACGTATGACCGCTGAAGGGTGTAGGAAAGTCAAGGCATTTGTAGATGATCTCTACCCATTCATACATTAATTAGCAGATCTTAGCACAGCAATTATTTGGATTTATTCACCTACACTTTTTTTTTTTTAAATGCTTGGCTTCTTGTCTTGGTGTAAACTGAGTATGCTATTCAAGTCTCTAATCCCCTGAAATTCCAGGAACGACGGTAAACAGCCGATAACACTACACATTTCACAGTGCACATATCACGTCCAGGATTACGCTTCACATCCGACACTATATGAAAACTAATCACTTTTAGGCCTGAGCTTGATTCATTTTAGTCTCGAGGACAAACCTGTGGTTGTAAAAGAATTAGAGATAAGATGTTTTTGCTTTAGAGTGTTTGAATGTTTTAACTTGAATCGTAGGAGGCCGAGGGGACAATAGAGCGCCGTGCCATGGCAACAATCAGGCCGTATGCCAATAGTGGGTACAATGACTTGCTCCCACCTCCTCCCTAGCAGCGTAGAATACAATTCAGCATAGTCCAACCCCCTGCCATGAAGCCCTGAGCCTCTTCCTGCTAGATCAATTTCACCCTCCTGAAGCAGAAACCTGGACCAGAATGTACAGTAATTTTACAAAATATGCATACTGGATATGTAGTAAACTGTGCTTGCAGACACATATATATAGGGGAAAAATCATTTAACTTCTTTAGACCAAGCACAATTAAGATGATCATTATTCAAAATCATTAACTGGAATATTGTTATGATGTTTAAAATCCGGCTATACAGCAAAAAATATGTTAAAAAAAATGTAATTTTTCTGTTTTTTTGTTTTGTTTTTTTTTTTTTTTGCCTGGTCATGCTTTTCAATGGAACACCTCTGCCTGGCTACACGGTTGCCTTTAATGACCAATCAGACACCCGGATCTTATCTTTTACATTGTAATAAAAATGCGTTAAGCTGCATGCTTTAAAGATTAGAAAATGTCAGAATTATGAAGATTACAAAAAGACAGAAAGCGGGTTGTAATCGTCATCTCAATGTATAAACAATAAAAGTCAAAATATATCTTTATTTTAATTCCCCTGAGTATGTGAGTATGTACAATCCTGAAGTAAATCATAACCCATCAATATCGTATGCACATGCAGAGTTGCTGCGTTACATTGAAAACGTCCAAAAGTTTGCACCCCCCATGCATTACTTTACAGTTTATCTACAATAAATAAATCAGTCAGATTCCCAAAAGGCTTCTGTATGGAAAAAGGCAAAGGATATTCATATATCCATATATCACAGTTCATTCTAGGGTGTCACTGATGGTTACTCCTTAGTTACACCCATTATTTTTTTTTTGCAGGAGTTTCTTCACTTGTTAGCTGTTTACATTGTTAATGATCATGATGACGAGTCTTTATTGGTCACATATACAGTAGAGCATCGTGAAATTGTTTTCTTCGCATACCCCAGCCTGTCAGGAAGTTGGGGTCAGAGCGCAGGGTCAGCGCCCCCTGGAGCACAGAGGGTTAAGGGCCTTGCTCAAGGGCCCAACAGTGGCAGCTTGGCAGTGCTTGGCAACTTGAACCCCAGACCTTCCGATCAGTAACCCAGAGCCGTAACCGCCAAGCCTCCACTGCCCCAATGTAATGTACGGTGCAGTCATGGTGATTGGGATAATTTAATGCATGCATTGAGTTGCTTAAGCAAAGCAGTGATGGACAGCATGGAATGTGCTACAGTCTCCCTGCACAGCTCATCAGGGACTTTCCTCACTCCCTAACTAGGAGGAAAGCATTTAGCAATGATTTTGTTTCTAAAGCACTGTTTGTGGTGCACAGTGTTCATGCGCCTGCACCAGCTTCCCTGAAGGCCCCAGGGGAAGTGTGCTGTTATGAGAGGAGGGAAGCGGCGCACCTGTTAATTCCCCCTGAGACGCTGCCCAAGAGGCTCTGAATCCGGTGTACGTTTTGCCCCAGTCATCAGAACACACACACACACACACACACACTGTATAACACACACACACACACACACACACTGTATAATTGACAGGGTTTGTTTATGTCAGGCATGGCGCAGGGCCCAGTCCTGATACCGCTTCTACCCACTTCCCTTCACTACTTCCACTTGGAAGGATCCATCACGTATTCGTTGGGGGGGGGGGAGTCAACTAAGTCTCTTCCTAACAAAATCCATTTCATTGCACATCCACCTCTTGCATAGCTTTTTTTTCATTTTTTAAATGACTTAAAACACACTTTAATCTGACCTTAACATCTAATCTAACTTAGACATAACAAAAGAATCCCTTTTCAACAAATGTCAACAAATGGAGCACCCCTGCGTGTTGGACTCGTCCGACTTAAACCGAGTAGCGGTTTAATAACAGGCGTTTGTATTTAATGGTAGCGGTTTATATTATAATAATAGAAAAGTACTTTAATACAAGCTTTTAGTAAGAAAACCGACGCCATTTTGAAAAGAAGACGATTTGTATTCAAATAAGTGCCGATGACTTTGTTTCTGTTGTTGTTTTGACGTTTGCTTTACCTTTAGAGAGAGAGAGGTTTTCTAGTGCCTTTTGAGAGTAATCAGTGTCCTCAGCCGCCATCTTGTGGCCGTTTGAGTGAAACACAGAAATGATAGACAAAATGTGTGAGAAGCACAGTTAAGCAAAATGAAAACAATACATAACACACGAAACAAAACAGTCTTTAACAACATTTAATCAGCCAAAGTAACAAGATTTGTGCAGCTTAACATGCTAAATACCCAATGATGTAACCGTTTGGGCTTATATACAACGTTTTACGGTAACCTCCAGGTATTTTGAAGGGTGCAAGGCCGCCTCTTGTCTTGTTTTTAGCTCATATGTAGACATAAGGAAAGTTACCAATCACACTTTCTTATAATTTTATAAATTATTTTTGCCCCGAATAGTATGTTTGTTCTGTACCAATCTGCAAAAATAGTCCCCCCTTTTTTCTTTTTTTCTTTTTTTTTTTTTTACCGTAAATACGCTATAATATACAAAATGTTTGACATGTCAGTTCATCTATTTACAATAAGTAGATAAAAACACAAGTTACTAATGGTGAGATGACTACTCTATTGTTCTTTAATATGAAATCTGTTTCCTGTGACAGTTTTTGAAAAATGTGAAAAAAAAATGAACGAACATCAACGAAGAAATAGTGAAATAGTGTTTTCAGTTTCGAGGCTGACATAAGTTACAATAAGCAGGCAAAATAATACGATATATTCTTCCTCCTCCTTTACTATAAATAAAGTAAACTATTTAACTGTGCCATTTTATAGAAATATTTACACAAACCTGGAAGAAATAAAGAAAATTTTGTTTTGTAAGTAAATTAAAAAATACATATATTTAACTCAACGAAAGGAAACGGTCGAACTGGAACAGATCAGTTTTTAGAAGAATGTAAGAATAATATAATAGAAAGATAAATGGTATGTATTAATATATTAAAGAAGCCATTTGTATTGTTTGGAGCCCTCTGCGGCCTGTGAAGGGAATTGTAATGAAAACATTGACAAACATTAAATTTCCCAAACTAGTCATGTCCAGAACTCTTTTTAAGCTACTAATGGCATTATGTATACCCTTAAGTGGCTTATGGGTGTTTTCTATCCTTAAGGGTATGACATTTGTACCCTAACTTATTGCCGGGCATTATACTTTTTGAAAGGGCTGTCCAAAATAGTGCACTATGTAGTCAATAGGGTTATGAGATGAGGCATAGTGGATTTTCTGTAGTATGTTTTAAATTGCATGATTATTAAAGGTCTATGGAGACTTAAAAAAAAATCCCACTAATTGCACTTTAAAAATAGTATGTACGGTTATTAAAGTTAAGAGAGAGAGAGAGAGAGATGTGTGTGTGTGTGTGTGTGTGTGTGTGTGTGTGTGTGTGTGTGTGTGTGTACTGTGGTAAAGATATGTGAAATAGTTCTAATGTTCACACGATTAATTATGATATCACAGAAACATTATGTTCAGATGCAGTGAAATACACTTCAAAACATTAAAAATATATTTTTCTGTTTTTATTTAATTTATTGCAGAACACTAAGAGTTTAAATCAAATGTATATACTTGAAAACGAGGTTTTTGTTTTTTTAAAGATTATTATTTATGGGGTTATTTTCTCAAGCATGAATTTTCCTTACATTAGTATGAGTTATTCAAATATGGTTTTATTGTTTTGTATATGCACAATATATTATACTACAGGTAAGCACATCAAATTTGATTTTTTGTTTGTTTGTTTTTTGCACAATGACTGCTTAAAATATACTATACCAGAGGTTTTCAAAGTAAGGGCCGCCAGGGGGCGCCCGGGGCCCTCAATAATTTGGTCAGAGCCACCAAGCCCATCCCTCCCACCAGTGTGTTTTCTCTTTCTCACTCTCAGACAACCACACACACATACAATCAATTCCTAATGTAATGTAAAGATGTAATATATAATTATTAATAATAAAAAAGGGGGATATATTCAGTAGTCTGTATTTTTAATGTGTTTTAAAGATATCTTGCAAAAGGGGGGCCTCGGTCAAATGTTAATGCCATTTGGGGGGCCTTGCCCTGGAAGAGTTTGGGAACCCCTGCTCTATACTAACAACTAAGAAGGTACTCAAACACCACAAAAATAGACCACAAGATGGTGCACTGACATACTTCTACTAAACACAAAAGATTAACGTATTCAGGCATACCTGTATGATTTTAGAATTAAGTATATAATTGAAATCTGGATTTGTATCTTTCCGACTCTTTCATTTCATCATCAGTTGCATCCCTGCATCCATCCATCCATCCATCCAACCATCCCAGTATCCTCCCATAGTTCACCAAACACACACACACTGAAACCCAATCAAGCTTGTGGCAGTTACCTGAACTCATGACTCAGTCCATGTAAAATTCATTTGCTCAGTGATCCACTCACTTATAGAGAGGCAACCTGATTCCAGTGACCCGTCTGCAAAACCTCAGAGAGGATCGACACTTGCAGCATCACAAGTTGGGTTTTGCAGGTAGGTAAGCTAATGGCGTTCTTTCTATAACATTTCTAATGTTGTGATTTCAGTCAGATAATATGTTTTGGTCATTTTTTGGCCTTCAAGCATTCAAAATGTCTCCAGAAACATCACAGTTGTGTCATTTCGCATACTATTAAATATTCAGTACAGGCTCGGTATCAGGGATGGAATAATTCAGGCAGATGATACCTAAAAATATACAGCTGTGTGTTGAAGCTTTGTTATTTGTACAGTACGTATAACAATTGTCCAGGCTACAGGAAGTAAAGGTTTATTCAGCGCCAGGTCAGCGACGACATATTATAGGCCTACCAATTCAAGCCTTCTTTTAAAATGGAAAGTTGACCCTTGCTGCCTTGATGAATACCTGTCGCTCTGCAGACATTTTATTTATAGTACATGTGATGTGAAGGTAATACTCAGGGAACATGAGTGAACAAAGACAGCGAGCCCTGTCCACGGCAGGCGAGGCTCTGTACCAGGTTCTCGGCCTTGACAAGAACTGCACTCACGATGACATCAAGAAATCGTACAGGTGGGTTCAGAGGTCTTTTGCTGTTTATGCTTTTTCTGAATAACTACACAACTTCTGAAAATGAGATCTTCCGGTGTCTCTGTTGGCAAACATCTAGCGACTCAAATGACTGTTTGTTCCTGGATGTACTTGTGTAAAGAGAGTTTAATCTGGTGGAACGGACAAGCAGGCAAACCTAAGAGATGGATCGAGAGAAGAAAAGTTGATTTAAAAAAATAAAATTATTATTATGATCTATTTTATGCTTTGGTTTCAGAATAGCCGTCAATTTTATTTATATATATATATATATATATAAATTGTAATATTGTTGGGATTTCAGGATTAAATTGGATAGAAACTGCTTGGCTCTTGCAGTGGGGAAACACCATCTGTCCATGGTTAGGAACATCATAATAACTATAATGACTCCAGAAAGACTTTTATTTCATTCACAAATACAACAGATATTACAATAGACACAAAAAGAAGGAATTCTGAAACCATTTTACCTTCATGTTGCACTCAGGGACCCCTGCACTCACGACATCTATAAATATCACGAGAAGGAAAACACTAATGCAACAAATGGGACAATTCCACGAGTTAGTTCATGTCAAAACCAGAGCGGTGCTCCAACAATTACAGAGACTTAAGAACACTAATTCGTGCTGCCTTTAAGGGCCATTTAGATGCTAAAGCATTTTAACAGCACTTGCTTGTGCTTAATGAATATGTCCTCGTAGCAACTCTTTCTCAGGCCGTCGGCTTAATCAAAAATTAACGAGCTTGTGTGGTTGGAGCATTATAAAATGTTGATGAGAAATGACAAATTCGAGTGCAGCGCTGAAAAGTAAATGATCTAAACAGAGCTATGCATATTTAAAGCTTTTATAGTGCTTAATGTATGGACGATGGATGAACGTAAACGCTCTCCTTTTAAATAAAGCTCATTCTGTTTTAGCGATCTCTCTCCTGAAGATCCGGAAGAATTTGTTTCGCAGGACCTTCTCGGTAGATTTCAGTTCCCAATAGGGAAACTGGAAAAGAGTTCAGAAGAAAAGTAGTCAACCTGCACACCCTTTTAGAGGGTGTGTAAACTTCGTAAGAATAGCACACGAAGATTCTAATAGGGGAAAGTTTGGTGACGCACTGCTAACACAACGTCTGAGCTCAGTTTACACACACTAATCTGGTATGTGTAAGAGTCAGGTGTAAAAAAAAAAAAAAAACCCAAAAAATCTGTCTAATGCTCAGATCCAACACTGACATCACATGAGGAATCACAAATCCTTTTCTTTCAGTGCAACTTTTCGACTTTTCCTTCTCGTTTTGGCTGATAACGCAAACTGATACGGCCGAGTACAAAAGTTCGCATTTCCTTAAGACTGTGAGGAAGGCAAAGACAAATCATTTACACCAGGACACGACGAGTGTTATGTTTCTCAGATGTTCCTTTATTATCACAAGTAATAAAAAGTTGGGAACAAACCCCCACCTAAATAAACGTTCAAAGGATTGCGGCTTCCTTTCTACACGTGATATGAATCTTCTTTATCGACATCTTTTGCTTTTGTAACTGCTTCCAAATGCTTCTGGATCCTCTGAACAGCTTGTGGATCCAAAAGCTGCAATATTCACCTCATATATTTGTTTTTTTCTCCAGAGTTCTAGCACTAACCTTGCCAGATCACACACAGTGGCTTCTTCGAATTAAATCTGGAGGCTGAAACAGTCATGGCAAATCCGTCTTCTTTCTGTTGGTCCTTTTCAATCTTTTTCTGTTGATTTTCCTATGAGTATCAGATTGCTGATTTTATTTATTTTGTTTATTTCCTATTCTGGACATCTTTTTTTTCTTTCTTTCTTTCTTTCTTTCTTTTTAAAATATCCCTTATTCATCCACAAACTGTAGGGGGTGCAAACTTTTGATCCGATCCGAATCACTAGTTTTTACTCGTTGCCATAATTCTGTAGCTTTATTTTGGAGAAATGGTGGATTTGATAAGAGTCCTATCTCGTTTTGTTGTTGTTGTTGTTGTTTTTGTTTGTTTTTTACAGGAAGCTCGCTTTGAAACATCACCCAGACAAGAACCCGGATAACCCTGATGCTGCTGAGAAGTTCAAGGAGCTCAACAATGCTCACTCCGTGCTCTCGGACATCACAAAACGGAACATTTATGACAAATATGGTTCATTGGGGCTCTACGTGGCCCAGCAGTTCGGAGAGGAGAACGTCAACACGTATTTTATGCTCTCCAGTTGGTGGGCCAAGGTGAGATTTCCAGCACCGCACACAGCGTCGTACTTAATTACTGTTCATTGTCATACTGTGCAACATGTGCATGTTGTACATAATCTTCTTTTTACTTCTTCTTATGTTTAGGGAAATAATCCATATGTGTCCATGTGTGTGTGTGTGTATACATGTATACACTCATCTACAGGGTCTGTTTGCCATCTGCGGCTTGCTGACAGGCTGCTATTTCTGCTGCTGTTTGTGTTGCTGTTTCAACTGCTGCTGTGGGAAGTGTAAGCCACGCACTCCTGGGGAGGAAGACCAAGAGTGCTACGTGTCTCCTGAAGACCTGGAAGAGCAGATTCGCACTGACTCAGAGAGGGGTGAGCACACACTATCTCTCTCTCTCACACACACACACACACACATTTTAGAATATTCATGCTACTCTGGACCTTAATCTTCACAATCAGATATGATGAAGTGAAATTTCTTTTCCTATAGCAGGACTTCCTTAAGTGTTTTATTCCTGTTATACCACAGTACTTACATTTTTATATATAAACAACCATACCCTCAATAGCTCTAATGAATTCTGGTTTCTGATTGGTTGGAAAGTGTTGATTCAGTTTTTTTTTTCATTATTATATAAAATATTTATTTATTTATTTATTTATTTATTTTACATAACAGCAGCTATTACAATTGGACAGCTCTAACAGTTTCTGTAGTAATGGCTTACATGGGGAGGTTCCACAAAAAAACAGGCTTATGTTCTCTGTTTATTTAACTTTTAATGAAAGAGTCTCCAACGTAAAAGTTGTAACTTCTAGGCATTTTAGTAGTTTTGAAAATAAGTGTGTGTGATATTAATACATTACTCTTTTTTTTTAAATGTGAAAGTGTAACCAGATATCATGGAAAACTATATTTAAAAAACAACAACAACAAAAAAACTGTGATTGAATGCCTGACTTTCTTCATACTGTACACAAACCTTTCACATGTTAGCTTGATGTCTGGTATTAAATCCAGGACACATTGCACTGAAGAAAAACAAATCTTAATACGTTTTCGGTGCGTTTTCTCTGCAGAAGCCTTTCATATCAGGGGCCGAAGCAAAGCGCTTAAAATACCCAATTTATCCAACACCCACCCTCTTACTGACAATAAATAGACTACATACTTCTGAGCCAGATGTTTGGATATAAACCGTTGTCTTTGCGCCAGTTCACAGTAGGAGGTTTTTCAAGGCCCTCACAAAGCTGATAATTACTGCCTCTGAGTCATTTCTCTGAGCGAGTTTGCATACCGGTTATTTTTACTTATCACGCAATAATAAAAGGCAATGTGTTTGTTCCTGGCCTTTGGGAAAATAATCAGGCGTATCAGTAGACACAGAACCTTTATATGTCGTCACTTTATGTCTGCTGAGTTCCTTCTGACAAAAACACACACAGGTCTGGTGACTCAGAGGTGTAGGAATAGGTAGAGATGGTTAATAATAGTTTGTTTGTTTAAAAAAAAAAAAAAAAAACCAAAAAACAGCTTGGAGAATACCAAATATATGTTTTGATTTACTTAAAAACTCGTGTCATGGTGCGAGACTCAAAGCTTTCTGGGTGATGAGGTTTTAGTAATCTCACCAGGCTGAACTTCAAACTGGGATAAGGGAACAAGTGCTCTGAAGACCTTGAACAGGATGGGAAACACATTTTTGCAGCGGGAAGCCCAGTTACAGTCCATGTTCTGATGTGACCCTGTGTGAGAAGCAGTACTCATTTTGCTTGATGATGATTGTCCTCACTTACTTGTGTGTGTGTGTGTGTGTGTGTGTGTGTGTGTTTGGCCAGATGGAGACACTCCTGTAATGCATCAGCCAACTAATGCGAGTGAGAAGACCCAACTGATTGGCGACGGACACCGGACATACACCTGAGAGAGAGAGTGTCTTTATAGACAGCACTTTCTGATATTCTTCTGCTGTTGAATAACTAGCTATATATTGATGTGTCTTAATCATGGACATTTTTCAACCAGTGCTGTATGTACATAACTTATAATGAACTAATGCTATATATATTTTTCTGCAGATCGTATTATAATGTAATGTGACTCTGTTGTCTAGTATATTACAAATAAAAAAAACGTTTTCACAGAAGTATTATTATTATTATTTACACACACCATGTCACTGATATATCTGATTTACTTATACCATCACCACACACAACAAAACACTACCATGTCAGTATCATGCTGTACTTGGAATACATCCTTTACAGTTATAATAAGCTCCATTCTTCTGGGAAAGCTTTGCAATAGTTTTTGGAAATAATGGCATGAAAACAAAAAAAAGAAAAACGTCTGACTCCTTCGAGCCGGATTCGAACCAGCGACCTAAGGATCACTGTGTAACCGCTACAGTCCTCCGCTCTACCAACTGAGCTATCGAAGGGTCGTACGTGGGTCCTCTGATATAATATTACTATGTAATTCTAATTAAAATGCTTAATATATTATTGCACTTCATTCCAACGCTCTATTGCGTTCCTGCACTCCATTACACTCCAGCACTCCACTGCGCGCCAAACGTGCATTAAACAAAACCTGCATGTGATATGAATCGATGCCCGCATTCTCCAAAAGTTTTCCTTTCTTCTGTTGGAGCATAATTGTACTTAGAACCTGTGATTCATCACGGATAATCCAGACACACTGTAATTGTTACATAAACAGGAGTAATCATCCAATCACAGGTTTCAAACCCCAATCAAATGATGAATTCCAGGTTTCTTAATCCAATGGCACACTTTCACTAAAGTGGACAAGTACAGGTGTGAACAAGGTCGAAAGTGCCTCGAAGATTCATTGTGATCTGCTCAATCAAACCACATTCGTAAAGTTTAGTACGTACATTCGATCCGCATATGACCACATAGCATTTGTAGTGTGAATACGAAACTTTCTCAATGCAGCAAACTCTAGCATTTTTGGCATCCAAGAGACTGCAAGCAGGAGACTGCTCTGGACCACATGGGGTGGTGGAAAACATAACTGTCATGTTCAAGGGGTGAATGCGAAACTATTTCAATGCAGCAAACTCTAGCATGTTTGGCATCCACTGTCACAAAAACTGTTTGAAATCCTGTACGGACAGGCGTAATAAATGTGCATGAGACCTTGCCTTGTGGAAACGATGTATGAAATCTAATCAAGTGGTCACTAGAGATGCTCGGTGTAAACGGCTGTGTACACTTGTGAGATCAATGGAGACGTGAAATGAAAAGAATAAAAAACGTTTGACTCCTTCGAGCCGGATTCGAACCAGCGACCTAAGGATCACTATTTAACCGCTACAGTCCTCCGCTCTACCAACTGAGCTATCGAAGGGTCTGCGGCAATTTTTCCACGTTTTAACATAGACTTCAGTAGAATGGCTCTAAATTTGGTGTAGTTAATTAAAATGATGCCGCTTTTTCCACAAAAGGAACTTTCCCAAGGAACTATGAACTTTTGGAGGTGTGTCCACCGCAAGGACCAGGATCGGCTAAGAATATTTAGCCCTCGTAAAGTCCATACCCGATAAGTGGTACTTTTTCAAAAGCCAGGAACTTTGAGGGTGGGACTAGGGCACTGAACATGCTGATTGGATGAGTACACTTGCACTTGTCCTCAACCAATGAGCATGTTGAGCGCCCAAATCCCACCCCAAAGTTCCTGGTTTTTGAAAAAAGCGTGCAGTAAGTAATTTTGTTACGTTTACCGGAGATAACATCCGTGACCGTTTGTTAGGTAAGACCCACTATTAAGCAATGTTAAGTGTGTAAATGTGAAGAAAACAAACATTCAAAGGGGAATTAGCTCAAATGGTAGAGCGCTCGCTTAGCATGCGAGAGGTAGCGGGATCGATGCCCGCATTCTCCAAAGAGCTTTTCCTTTTCTGATCTGAAACAAGATTGCATTGTTTATAATACGTGAAAACAATCCCTACATGATGCACTGGTAAATAATTCCACGAACCTGTCTATAAATTGCGCTATTTTGCATCACCTCCATGTCCCGTCTTTCTAATTCCGATGTCTTTGCTCAACAGCCCGACTTCCCCTGGCATGCATATATGGTAAAGTAAACATGGCAACTGACGTGAGTGTTTCTAAAAACGGCTCCGGGTGACAGTCACAGGTCTGTGTGTGGGGTCAGAAACACACAGTGAGGAAAGCACGCCACACACACACACAGTGTGATCACTTATAGTCACTGTGCTGAAAAGATCACAGGTTATAACTTACTTCTGATCTTTTATTTATTGTTGGTTTTTTTTGTTTTTTTTTTTTACCATGGACATTTTGGAGAAGCAGCTGATTTGTCCAATTTGCCTGGAAATCTTTACAAAACCTGTAGTGATTCTGCCATGCCAACACAACCTCTGCCGGAAATGTGCAAATGACATATTCCAGGTATTATCTATCTATCTATCTATCTATCTATCTATCTATCTATCTATCTATCTATCTATCTATCTATCTATCTATCTATCTATCTATCTATCTGTCTGTCTGTCTGTCTGTCTGTCTGTCTGTCTGTCTGTCTGTCTGTCTGTCTGTCTGTCTGTCTGTCCGTCCGTCCGTCCGTCCGTCTGTCTGTCTGTTTGTTTATCTGTCTGTCTGTCTGTTTATTTGTCTGTCTGTGTATTTTGTTTGTCTGATTTTTCTCCAGAAGCTGGCCTGAAAAAATATAGTCTGAGGTTTTATCATGTTTTTTTTTTTATTAGTACAAGTATTTATTTTATGACATTCTGAGTTAACAATTATCCATGAATCATTTGGTTATTACTCATTCTGCTTATAACAGAAGGCTTCAAGTGGACTGTAAATAATAAGTTTTGTTGTATTCACTCATTTACCCTTGACTTTCGATTTGACTTAATCGGCTACATATACGAGAAGGTCACTTTTAATATAGTTTTCCGATGACCTGATAAAACCTCTGTTCCCTTAAACGATCACAGGGTATGTGCAGGCCACAAACAAAAAGGGCTTGCGAAAACTTTCCTAAAATTATATCAGAGACATTGGACTGTTTTGAATTTAAGAATTCTATAAAAAAAAAAAAAAAAATTAAAAACAACGACAACAACAAAAATCTAAAATTGTAGAATTGCATTTTTATCAAATTTACAGTTTTGGGTGGGGGGACTAATTATTAAAAAAAATATTTAAAAATTATTATTATATTATATTATTATTAAAATATATATATATCACAGACCAAAGAGGCAAATAATGAATCTATTATCCAGATCCAACTGATTATTAATGATCTGTTAATTATTATTCAGTCCATGCAGTTGCATCAGATGTGTTGTGAGTAGAGAGAGAGAGAAAGAGAGAGAAAGAGAGAGAGAGAGCAGAGAACCCCTGTTCTAGTACAAGAATGTGTTTTTGACAACATGAAGAACATGAGATTGCACAATACTTATTTACTGACACAACTCCTCACCACGTAAACAGGCATCAAATCCATACCTTTCCACCAGAGGAGGATCAGTGAGTTCAGGCGGCCGGTTCAGATGCCCATCCTGCAGGCACGAGGTTGTTCTAGACCGCCATGGTGTTTATGGACTGCAGAGGAATCTTTTGGTGGAAAACATCATTGATATGTACAAACAGGAGTCCACCAGGTGAGCATGATTAAGTGATGGAAGCCAGAACAAGATCCATACATTACGATCAATATGAACAAATATGTGTGGCATTTCGATGCCTCTGTTTTTATCCACTACAAATAAATTATATATTGATTTTGGATTTTTTTATTTGTTTATTTTTTTTGCTAAATTAGACTGAACATAGACGTACATTAAATGAAATTGTGTCACTGTCAATTTCTGTTTAAATTTGCCTGATGTCACTTTTAATGCGAAGTTTAAAAGAATGTATTTCCTGCTCTCTCTTTAAACACTTTGCTTTTAAGGACAGAAATCCCCTGGGCTGTACATTTTAGCCCCACGTCACTCTTTCATTCTTCTCCACACTTAACCGTTTTCACATTATTTATGAGTCAAACTCCTTTCCAGTTCAACATCAAAGATGTTTGCTTTTGAAGAGGTTGTGCTGTGCAGGAAGTTGTCACGGGGCGTTGGCCCCGTGAGCTCTGTGACTGACAAATGACATTAAAGTTCTTTTTCTGAGACACTGGAAAATTTGATATGAGTAATTAAGCCAAACAGTCGAGTATATTCTCTTTCCTATTGTCCTTGACAGGGGTCGACACGTCAGAAATTCATTAGCTAGTCCCTCGGGTTAATATAAGCTGCAGTGTGCTTACTTGTGTCCCCAAATAGCTTGACTAAAAAGCAGCAACTCACGTAACTCAAAGGTGTTATAAGCTGAAAATGTCGCATGATGAAGCATTATGTATGCACTCTCATATACATTAACTCATGCGACTGCATCGAGGTCTTTTGCGCCACTGAAAAATACACTACGTAGCCCAAAGTATGTGGACGCCTGAGTATTGAATATCACGGTCCAGAACTATGGGAATTAGTACTGAGTTGTTCCTCCTTTGCTGTTATAATAAGATCCATTCTTCTGGGAAGGCTTTCCACTAGATTTTGAAGTGTAGCTGTGGGGATTTGTGTTTATTCATTCAACTACAAGAGTGTTAATGAGGTCAGGTGAAGAGGTCTAGGGTGCAGTCGGTGTTCCAGTTCATCCCAAAGGTGTTCAGTTGGGTTGAGGTCAGGGCTCTGTGCAGGACACTCAAGTTCTTCCAGTCCAACCTTAATACACCGTGTTTGCCATACAGGTACTGTATGACCAGCCTTTCATACTAGCATTATATATTTATTTCTTTAAAGATATTCATAATCTCACCCCCCTTCCTTTCTAAGAAAGAATATCAATTTATTTTTTTTCACAGTGGGTCAGAAGGCTAAAGGTCTAAAGGCCTGCCTTCTGTGGCCAAGACCTATGAGCTTCCTGGCATCACGCAACCCATACTCCTCACACGATTATTCCTTTAATTATGCCGTGACTAATGCTCCCGTTCTTTTGCGATGTTGAGGGAATTTTCACACACGGACGATTTCACACCAGGGTGTCCAAGCTCTGCATTTTTTATTAAGAAGTTCACCTTTTGACATACGGGTTCAATAAGCGCCTCGGTGCTATTCCACAGCAGCAGGCCTGCTCCAGAGAGGAGAGATGACCAGCCCGTGTGTGAGGTGCATGAGGATGAGAAGATCAACATCTACTGCTTGACCTGCAGCATCCCTACCTGCTCCATGTGCAAGGTGTTCGGCTCTCACAAGGACTGTGAAGTGGCACCTCTCACAAGTGTATATCAAGTTCAGAAGGTACAAGAGTTTGCATTAGACACTGTTAGACTACAGTGTAGTTCCACGGTTTGTGATCCTATAGCAAGCGCTTAATAAAAAATAATGCTTGAAGTTTTGTACATTTTTGGTATTTTTGTGCATGCAACCTGGCACAGTGCAGTGGTTTGAGTATTTGGTTAGACATGCTGATATGATATCAGCATGCAGACAAACCTGTATTTGTACATTCTTTTTTTTTTTTATAAACTAATGAAGGCTCATAATGAACTTCTTTGCCAGTCAAAAATATTCTGATAGCTCTCTTGAAAAAAGTAACATATCATGTACACTGCTGTTGCACCGCTGTATACGATTTAATATCATGATCATCAAAAACCAAAAAAAATTGCAAATATAAACTATGGTGAATTAAAAACCGATATTGGGTTGTAGTTATCATTAGGAATTTTCCATACTGGTATGTAAATGTTTATGCATGTGATTGCTGATGTGTGCCATCATTTTTAGACAGAGCTGACAGACAGCATAGCAATGATGGTGGGCAACAACGACAGGATCCAAGGCCTCATTTGTCAGCTGGAGGAGACCTGCCGGGCCATAGAGGTGAGTTGCACCGTGTGTGTTCCAGTGCCCTGACAAAACTACTGAGTTTCACCAGGTTATTGATGTTGAAAATGAGAACAGACCCTCTCAAATACTTACATTGGAGTTAATGAGACGGGCAGACAGGATACTGGACTGCTTCCAGCCTCTCATCGCTGTATCCTTGGAGCCTTTATGACTTACAAGCTAACCAAAGAGAGTTTGGTTTTTTCTCGAGCCTGCATATGGCTGACCGCAAATCCTGCGTGAAAGAGAAAATAGATGGCAAGTAGGACGGAGGCAGCATTTCTGATTAGACTTTTGATGACCTAGGCAGTGTAGACTTTTCTGTGGTGGAAAGCTTGACCATTACTAGAGTTGACACTAGAGATTCTTTCCGAAAAATTTTGTATGAACTTCTCCTTACAGCAGACTTCAGACTTTTGTTGTTGTTTTGACGTTTTTGATTGTGCGGACCATCTGGCACGCGACAATGTGAATGTGCCGCTACTATAGTTACAGAAAATGACTCAACATCTTCTGAGAAATTCGATTCGAGAATTCGTTTTCATCCTTTCACATTGTCTTGCAGGAGAATGGCGGGAGGCAAAAGTCGCAGGTGTGTGAGAAGTTTGACCATCTCTATGCCATCTTGGAGGACAGAAAAAGCGAGATGAGTCTCAAAGTGACAGCCAAGCAGGAGGAGAAGCTGAACTACATCCGTGGACTCAAGAGGAAGTATGAAGATCACCTGGAGAGCGCGACCAAGATTGTGGAATCGGGGATCCAAACAATGGAGGAACCAGAGATGGCTGTTTTCTTACAGGTAAGTGAAATTACACTTTTCCATTGTAATTTTCATGTTCTAAACTATCACCGGCTAATTAAGGGCGTTTTCACACTGATCGGAATATTCAAATATGTACCCAGGAACAATTTAGGTATCGTCTCGAGAGGACGTGTTTATCCCAAGTTTGCTTTCACTCAGACGAATTAAGACGGCAGCTTGACGCACTGTTTAATGTCACTTGCAAAACACAAGATTGTAGGCACATTTGTTTCTTGTCCTTGTTAATGTTTATTTAATTGAGTTAATTATTGTTGCTGTACTTTGTCTCGACTCTGATTAACCATTCATGATATGAATATATTTCTTCTCCTCCACAAAATGTATTTCTCTGTTTTTATGAAACAAGTTCATTCATTCATTCAACTTCAGTAACTGCTTTATCCTGGTCAGACATGTCGATCCAGTGCCCAGCGCCGGGAACTGAACCCCAGAACAGTGTTGAGGTTGACCTCAGACTACCTATACCTACTTATGGTGAACAAAATAAAGACAGCTGAATAGTGAAGCCAAAATGTGCCTGAAATTATCACCTGGCTGGCTTTACTACAAAGACTCTTAAACCAATTTTCATCTATCACACACATGAGATGCTGATTTTCATTTTGGCCAGCTTTCAAATTGAAACACCTGGACCGTACCTGGGTTCAGAAACAGCATTTGCCCTCGGCCAGATGTGCACAGAATTGGGTTTGGGGGAAAAAATGTGAAAATACCCTAACAATAAAGTATTTTGATTTTATGATGAATTGATCATTAGCACTGATATTATTCTGTATTTGGCTTTTCAGACTGCAAAACCTTTGTTACAAAAGTAAGTAAACCCATTCACATGTAAAAATAAATAAATAAATACTCATTTTTACATTTACATAACAATACATCACTTTCAACTTTTCTTATAGCTAGTATTTATTGTTATATGATATTTACAGTTGTATGTCAAAATTTGGGCACCCGTTGTAAAGTAGAAGTAAACACAACTGCTGTAGTAACACTATTAGCAAAACATGTTCTGCATATGTTAATGCAAAGTTACTTACTATTTGACTCAGTTAAAAAATAGAGGAGAAAAAATAGCAACTAGGGCATGCTCAAAAGTTTGGACATCCTTTCAACCCAACCATGGACTCCTCTAAACAACTGATTGAGGATCTGAAAATTATGCTAATTTATGCCTACAAAGCAGAGAAAGGCAATAAAAAGATATCGCACCTCTTCCAGATCACAATTTTCACTTTCAATTACAGACAGTTATGGGGAACTGTGGAAATCAAGGAAAGATATGGAAGACCAAGAAAACTTTCTTGTACCAAGAACTGATTGTATGAAGCAAGAATTGTGCTTCTACAGCATTGTTTTCACAAACATATTCTGCATGGAAGAGTCATCAGAAGGAAACCTTACTTGCTGATGTACTATATGCAAAGCAACATCTAAATAAGCCAAAGGCATTTTGGAAACAAGTGCTGTGGACTGATGAAGTAAAAATGGAACTCTTTGACCAGAAAAAAAGGAGCAGCATTTAATGAAAAGAACACGTCGCCAACTAATAAACCATGGGAGTGGCTCTGTTAAGCTTTGGGATTGCGTGACAGCCAGTGGCACAAGAAACATTGAACAGATAGATGGAAGGATGGATTTCTGTAAATATTTGTAGATTCTGGAAGCTAAAGTGACACAGTCAGTCTAGAAATTGAAGATGAAATAAGACCAAGATCCAAAATGTATTTCAAAATCTACCATGAAGTACTTTGAGAAATGCAAGCAGAAGCTTTTGGTATGGTCGTCACAGACCCCTGACTTGAACATTATTGAAAATATGTTGTTGGTTCTTAAACATGCTGTGCATGTGCTGTGTATGCCCAAGAATATCTCAGAAGCGGAAGCATTCTGCAAGGAAGAGTGGGTGAGAATTCATTTAATAGGTATAGAAAGACCCGTGGCTGGCTACAAAAGGCATTTGCAAGCTGTGATGTCTGCCAAAGTGGATGTTACTAAGTACTGATTTTGTACATGGCAAAAAAAAAAAAAAAAAAAGTATTTTTCTATTTTTTCAAGCTAATCAAAAATATAAGGATCTGTACATTACTATTTGCAGAAAATGCTATTTTTTAATAGTTTGCTACAGAGGTTGTGTTCACTTCTTTTCACGCCAAAAAATATTCAAAACGACTGGTTTGTTTCCGAATCTGCCAGGATGGGCGAAGCAACAAATACTTCCCACTTGGAAAAAGTGGAACATGGCTACGAGAACATGGACTATTACTCTGTTGACTTCAAGAAAGAACGTGGAGCTCTAAGTTCTATAAACTTCATCACAGGTAGGTTGGAATGAGGTTAGAAGGATGAGGTTAGAAGATCATATTATAAGCGCGGCAGCTTTAAAGTCAGTGTCTGCTCTGTTTTTTTTTCACAATCTTTCTGCAGATGAGGACGAGGAAGAGGAAGATGGAGATGTAGCTGGAGCAGAGACGGACGTCCATAAAGAACAAGCTACTTCAGGAGGAGCAAATACACCGTTGATGAGCAGCCAACCTGCTCCTCTTCCTCTGCCTCCAAATCTTGTCAAAAACACCAGCTCATAGCTCTTCAACTTCAGAATTTATCGCAGTTTACGAATCTCAGTTTGTATGGAAAGTAACAAAAGCTACTGTAAGTTGATGATTAGGGGTGGGGTTAACGTTTGTTTTTGTTTTTTTTTAGTTTTTTTACATATTCAATCCACTTCGCTAGTTCAGATACATCCGTCAAAAGCTCGATGCGGTGTCTTATTGTGTAAATGTTCAGGCACCTATAACCTAATGATTTATGGATAGTGATGAAGCTTAAAATATGCAGACGTGACAACGTCTACAGCCATAGCATCGACAATGTTTTTGTAGATTGTTGCTACGGTGATACAGGAGCAAACTACCTTTAAAAAAAACAGTCTGAATAAACGTAAATCAAATTCACCCAAGACAAAAGACAATTCACTGAAGGGGAAAGGTCACAGGATGTGAAAGACACGAATTGCTATAGCGCCGATTTTTATCTTGGTGAACTTTATCAGTGAATTCACAAGCTTTGGTCTTGTGAGCCAATCAGAAATAAGAAAGCAGGACAGTGGAGGAGCCTCTTATTATTGACTCGCTCTAACACCGGACTTCCCTGGGGGTTTTGTTTTTTGTTTTATTTCTTGTTAGCACTTCTGAAAATCGTACGCACCACAAATAGCTGATTTCCCCCCTTTTTTATTAACTGAAAAGTTTAATAAATCTTAGTGATATGGGAAAGCTCATCCAAAATGTTTTTTTTTTTTTGGTGTGATTTTTATTTATTTATTTTTTACTCAAATTCGCACCGTCAGACTGTTTATTTTATAAGTGACAAGAGCTCCTTTTAACGCACTCATTTGCAATGCCATTGATGTAGAAGATAACATGTTTCAGTAATTCACGCTAATTACTAATTACGTAATTGTCTCTCTGTGCACTCTAGGGATGTGTTGAGCACACTTTTATTCTCATCATGTCACCACACATGTAGCTCTACTCCTTGTTCGGAGACTTCACACACCACGGGTTGTTGTGGAAGTAATCTTCACCCGACCTTTAGTTTCTTTGTAAGAGCTGTTGCTGATGTGGGTTAACTCCAAGGAAGTGGTAGTTCATGTGCTTGATCTGAAATGAATGAGCTGAAATAATCACTCTGTTGCATAATCTATCCACTATGAAATGGGTGAAATGAGGGAATGGGCTTTCTGTATAATCTTTAATGCTGATTGAAATGAGATCCAGAGATCTCATGTCTCTGTGTTCTGATGTTTATTAGCACTACTCACCTTTGTCAATCCTGATATGAGTACAAATGTTTGAGTGATTATATGCGTTGTCCTGGGTTGTCTAACTGGACTGGAATAGATTCATGAGAACTCGTGCAAACTATAGTTTAATGCTTATCCTCACAGAAGGTCTCCAGTTGCTTCGTAGAGCGTGATGAATCACACCAGCTAATTTGATTATGTCGACTTCAGGTAACCTGCACAGCTTGAACATGTAGTAGTTAAGATAGCATTTATTTAGTAGTCATGAAGGATGTTCAGAAACTCAGAGGATGTTTTTATTTTCCCTCAGAAAAATGGAAGGAATCTTGGTTCTATAGTCCACCGTGACAGTTCTGTCAGGAACAGGATGCCCTGAAATGACAGATGATGATGCGAGACGTCGTTAGACAAATCCAGATGTGATTTATCGGGACTGAAATTCAGTGCTTTGTGTATAGTGGCATTGTAGGGCAATTCAATTTTTCCCCCCAAATATTTTCTTTCTCCCGCATGTATTGTGCATGGATATGCTCACAAAGGACTTTTCTGCGGTTTTGAAATGTGAGGTGTTAAAATGACCCATACAGTGAAGACTTGGGAACGATTTAGGACATGATTTCCTAAAAGTAAATATAGACTCAAACATCCCATTTATATGCAAGTATTTCTGTTTACTGGTCCATTTTTTTAACGTCTTACCTTCAAATGAAAGTCTAAACGCATAAAAAAAAGATGTGGGTTGTGTATCTGCTTATCTTTCTGATGTGTCAAGTGTGTATTCACACACTCAGGACTGAGTCACGTTGTTTTGCTCTGCTCTTGTCATCCGTGTAATGTCTTGGACAAGAGCAGCCAAGAGAATATTTAGTAATATTTCAGTATATCAGAGTGTTTGAAGCACTAGGAAGAAAAAGCTGGGGAATTTCTTTTTTTTTTTTATTGCAATTGTATTAACGTTTATTAACAACTATGGTCATACATCAAAAATCTAGACAAGAAGTGAAAAAATGTCTTTTAATGTTTTATTGAAAAATATAAAAATAAGAACATTCTCTTGCACAACAGAAAATTACTGTTTGCTCATTAGTTTATTAACAAACTTACAGTGTATTTTATAAGGTACAATGAAACTGGATGTCTGTCCAGATAAAATCAACTTCTCAGTACAGTACTCTGAAAATATTTCCTTTCGTTTTATTTATTTATTTATTTATTTTTTAAAGAAAAGTGACGTACCGTCGTTTTTATGCTACAGCTTTCATTTAGCATTTGCACAGCAATTATGGAACGTGACACCAGTGTCCATGTTCATTCTCCTATTTCTTTCTACAAATAAATAATACAATATATAAATACATTAGGATGGAAAAGCAGCACTGTGGTACAGGATGTTATGGTTTGTGCTAAATGTAAAATAAAAATAAAATAAAAATCCTCTTTGTCAGATTTTAGGCTACTTGCCGAAAATCTCCATCATTTTCCGGTTGCTGTGCGCCTGCTGCGCCATCTGCTCAGCCTTCGCCATCTCCAGCACCTCCCGCAGCAGGTGGAAGGTCAGGTCCAGGGAGATGGGCGGCTCCTCGGCGCGGCGCGGTCTCTCCGCTGGGGCGTCGCGCAACCCGCGGGCCGCCTCGGCGACCTCGTGGTCTTGGCGGAGCAGGTGCTGCGTGAGCCTGAGCTGCAGAGCGCGCTTGAAGACCGCTGACGCCGGTTCGGGGCGCGTCTCAGGCTCGGATTCACGTTCGCGCTGATTTCCGTTGCCCACCCGGATGAAGTATTCCTCTCCCAGCCGTGCCCAAATGGGCCGTGTGCGCGTCTGGTCTTCCTCGTCTTCGAGCGCGTTGGCGGAGGGGGAGGAGAGCGAGGCTCGCCGGTCGGGACCGTCCACTGCTCGGCACTCGTTCATGCGTGGTGGGAAGGCAACGAGCAGAGCTGCGGCGGTCGTGACGAGAAAGTGGAGCTTCATTGCCGAGGGGATTCTGCGGGAGGAAAAACGATCACAATTACGCGCACGCTTATGGTCAAATGCGCGCTGCGGTTTGACGTGGAATTGTTTGATTTGCTAAGAAAAAAAAAAAGTTGAGGAAAGTTAATGAGCATAGTGTGACAGTTTTGGTGCTAGTTTGTACCACATCTCTGGGATGGTACCCTTATACACCGGGTACCTCGTACACCGTTTGTATCTTTAGAATGTGCATGTGGTGTGCCTTTAACGCTTTATTCTAAAAGGGAATTACCGACCCACTATCTACCTTATATCTTTTTTTAACGGTACAATATATCAAAGTAAAATATACATATTAGCCTCTGGATGGACGAGCTGAAAAATCATTTACCAGCATTACTAGTAAACATTCACGACCAGGAACGATTCTTCAGTTAATTGTGACATGAACAAAAACGGTGAGACAAAATTTTTTATGTGTATATTTTAAAAATTCTTTATTTAACTAAAAATGGTCAAATTTGGCCACATTTATACTTAAATTAAGAGTCTGGACTGTGTCCTAGCCGCATACTACAGTACTCAGTAGTATGTCAGAATAATACTGTACATCTCACATACTCACCTTTGATGTACTTTACTACTTAGTACGGTAGTGTACAATTTAGGACGCAGCCATCCTTGGCAGTTTTACGCACGAACTTCGGCACCTTTATGGACTATTCATTACTCAAAAAACCGCCAAACTCCGGTCAACCTGTTATTTTCATACATTTTTCACAAGAATAATAAACTAACAACATTATTATTTTTTAAAGAGCTTGCTGAATTAAAAAAAAATGCGTACCTTGTTTGCGCAAATGATATATCCTCTGGAAGATTTCTCTTTTTAAACTTTTTCAACGCGATCTACACTACTCTTCACCCCCCAGTTATTGTCTGTCAAGATATTCAAGATTAGAGTTTGGTGACTTCTTCAGAGGAGGGACTGGAGTTTGGGTTTATATAGTCTTTGCGCATGCGCACTGGAGAACGAGTGGACCTGAATGAACGTAAGAGAGCAGTTTGCTTGCAATCTGAATGAGTCATCGAGGTGCGTGCGTGTGTGTGTGTGTGTGTGCGTGCGTGTGTGCGTGTATGTGTGTGTGCGTGCGTGTATGCATCCTAATCTCATTAAGTATTATAGAAAAGTTCAAGTAAGAATGAATGTCTTGTTCAATTTCACACCTTCCCATGCATTAAAGTTCTATTTTCCTGTCCTCTATTTCTGGAGTGCGTTTTTTTTCTTTACTACTGAATATGAACTGGATTATAACATTTAAAGGCTTTATTGAGTCAATATATCTGCATTTGTGCGATGAGTCTAGCATCTTAAAGGAAACCCCGACTATGAAGACTGGTATGGATTATTAGATTAATTATTAATGACATCTGCTATATAAATCAGCTATATACAAAAACACTCAAGATGTCAGTTAAAAAAAATAATAATAAAAAGCCTTGCACTTGTAAGCCGCCATTGCTGTTTACTTCTCAATGCATTCTGCATAATGACGTCAAATGGTTGCAACGGTCTTGATTCTCCAGCGACCCTACGGCGATATAAACATGTCTTCAGCCTTTTCACTTTGAACCTGACATTACTCAAAATGTACATCGAAATGAAGACGGTCCGAGAGGTGAGGAGGTGAGAGTGGGGCAAAGTTGACAGTGTCCGTGCAGCAACTGCGCGTCTATACCAACCGAAAGCATTTGTTTTTCAAGATTGTTTACAACAATCAGTCGTACACTGCACAAATCTGAGACTAAAGTTTGCCACAAGCCTTTTTATGGATATCTTTGAGAAATGGCATTCTTCTTGCCACTCTTCCATAAAGGCCAGATTTGTGCAGTGTATTAAACTACTGGTTTGTGATGAAACGTATACTTTATCCTATTAAAATTCTGAAGGCCCGCCAACGTGCTGTCACGATGTTATGAGCAAATCTATGCTATCTACACAGCGTCCGTGTGTATGAAGGTGCTCATATCTTTGGAATGCTAAGTTCCTTGTGATTTGATTGATAACAACTGTTTTGAGATACAATCACAACAGCAGCTGCAATCGTCTCTGTCATACCACCGACATACAAACAAACACTTACGAAACGGAGGCAACTCACCTCATATGAAACCTCATATACATTCACTGATCTTCTTAGTCATATTACACTGGCAAAGGTTCAAACAATCTAATTATGTAAAAAATATTTAGTCTAGCTTTCAAAAAAGACCAAAACCATTCATGTACTCCAAATGGTTCAAGAACAGCTTTAATTTAATTTGGGTATGCCTTGGCTAGGCGTTTAAGGCTAATTTTACAGAAGCTTTACGTTAAGAGAATATACAGAAAAAAAACGCACTAACAAGATGCTTATGGGCTTGATTATGTTTACAGATATCTCCTGTATTACAGCACACAAGAACTAGAAAATTACAGCCAAAAGCTGCACAGTATGGGATTCTTTTCCTGCTGCAGGGGCTAGTAGCTAATTCATTTGAGTGCTCAAGTGCAACCATTTTACGTCATCGTCTCAGAGAGCACTGCACATGTCACATAATGCTGGCCTCAGTAGGTTAAAATATGTATTAAGTATGAAGGATTTATAACTCACGTGTTTCTCACAATGTATTTTAGTAGGAGAGGGCAACGATTGCGTGTTAAGGCCTACAAGTCTTCATAGTCGGGGTTCCTTTTAATTGGAATATCTTATGCAAACCCTGAATGAATATGCATGACTCTTTATAAAACACGTTTTAAGTGGGTTTAATTGGAGCAATTAATTCCTTGGAACAAAGTGAAGATTTATTAGTATCTGATCTAAGTCAGACAGCCTAATTAAGTGTGTTAAATTGAAGATGTGTGACACCCTCTTAGAAGATGCTTTTGTCTGTATATAGTTTGTCAGATTAATAGGCATATTTCTCTTACATTACAGAATGAATTGGCCAGATTAATATAACTCATCTAGAGCTCGTTACTTCTATACAAACGCCACTTCTTCATTAAGGTCATCTAGATTTTACCCGCATACCTGTCAAGTCCTTAAGTGTCACACCAATGCGTACAGATTAGTTACTACGCATGGTTTCCACATGTCCATGAGGGTTTCATCCGGGATCTCAGTTTTTCTTATCACTCCCAAAAAACATGCCCTACGTGGATTGACTACAAATAAATTGCCCCTAGGTGTGAATCAGTGTGTGAATATGGGTGTATGTGCATGGACTGGTGTCGCATCCAGGGTGAATTCTCCTGTCTTGTGTTCGGTTTCCAGGAATCCACAGCGACCCTGACCAGATTAAACATTACTAAAGATGAATGAATGAATGAATGGATGAACTTCCATAGCACCTCAGTGAAATCTCATCTATATCCTGTTTCAAATCACAAATCTAAAAAGCTTTTTTTCCCCGCATCACTGCTATAACGCTCTAATCTATAACTTAGAGGATCTGATCTTTTCCATACACTACAGTGAACTCTTGAACGATTTTAATTACTTCTTTTGTGTTCATTATGGTGATGGATAATGAAGGAGTTTTACAATATTGCAACCTCATATCTGGTCAAAAGCAACTAGACATTTAAAGCAAATTTGAAACATATTTAGTAGGATCACATGCCACAAAATGATTCATTTTATACAATCCTTTTGCCCACTCTCTTGAAGGGTGCCAGTAATTCTGAAGTTGACCATAGCTTGCTCTCTATTTACGTCACTCGCAATCTTGCTGTGTAAGTGTTTGATGTGTTTGGCTTCAAGACATTGTTGGAAATTAAGTGACCTCAATTTTGAGAAAAGGCACTATATAAAAAAAACATTGTTACTATTAATAGTTCAGTGACGGTGCTTGTTACTAGTTTATGGGTCGAGTTCAAGGTTAAGGTTAGAGATTAGGATCAAAATTTAGGCGTGTTTTTCATGCACACAGGAGAACAAAGTAATTCATGCTATATTAATTCTGCAGAACAAGTGTTCACTGATGGAGGTTATAAATTATTCAAGTCACTTAAGGCTTGACTATACTGAAAGAGCACTTATCAACATTGGAATGGAAAGTCTTGGCAAACTTTGCGGCTTGTCAGTCATTGAGTGAGAGAACAGCCTGGGCCGCTGAGATTCATTACAGATGCAGAAGCAGGGACGACGTCATTGCTGTGCTCCGCCGCTGTCTTTCTCTCTCGCGTGTTCATTCAGTCTGGTCAAGGAAGGAGGCATGAAGATGGAGCATCTTGACCTGAGCTGCCTCATAAATGCCCTCAGAATGTCAACCGGGTGTTCCTGAGCCTCCACCCAGCTTCCCAGACTCGCCTGATGAAAGGAATAAATCATGGAATGTATTAATCGTTTTCCCCTTTTTCAGTGGAAGGCTGTCTTTTTAATAACACGCAACCTTTTTGTTAAGCCACAAGCATTTTGTTCCTAGGAACACTTCCACTCACAACTTAGCAATAACACGAGACAAGTCTGATGCAAGATCTTTCTTTATTGTTCTGCAGGATAGAAAAAAAGAGAAGAAGTTATTGCCGTGAAAGTAAGGTAAAGGTAAAAGGTAATTACTCTTTAGTTTTGTGGAAGAACCCTAGGGATAATAGAGCCAAACAACAAGAAAAAAAGTGAATTCATCTTGAGAATGATGTTATTAAGGATAATGACCGCATCCATCTCAAGCCAGAGCTGACAGGTGCAGAAGGCAGCAGCCATCTTAGTTCTATTTATGGATCTTTAGCAGAGCTAGTCTGTCAAAAAAGTTTCGAGTTAATTCGCTCAAACTTACCCCCAGTGATTCACTCCAGTAAATTAATTATTAATTTTTTCAACGCCTAGAATGCAGCCTCCCGTTGTTTCCTTTTGAGCCCAAAAGGAAATTTAACGCCCCTCCACATCCATTGGAAATGTATTTATATGTCAGATTTATTGCTTTTAGCCATGTGTGGGAGAGTTCATTTTGATTTATTGCATGGAGGCTCAAAAAGCAAGCAGCGGGGTCAAAAGCTTAAGTGTTCCAAAATAGTCAAGCAATTTTTTTTTTCTTCAGCGTCAACGTTCTGATGTGAGACGCTGAAGCTTTGTAGTACAGAAACACACAACAGAACTGAACTATCAGTTCAGTTTGCTGTTGGGCATTGATGTCACGGTGGTTTCAAATCGATGCCCTTATGTGGATGCAACACCAGGAACGCTTCATTAGAGGTCCAGGATGCTGCACTGAATGGCTTATTATACATCAGGTCTTTAGCATCACAAGTTCATGTTTTAACAAGGTTTAAACACAGAAAAGAAACCTGATTCCAATTGAAAAAGTAATGTGCTTCAAAACACCATTGATAGTCAATGCAATACCCCCCCCCTATTCACTTCCTCAGCCTGCTCCCAGCATGGCCGCTTTATCCTCAGGTAATTGCATTGGATTAAACAGGTACATTGTTAAAGAATACTCTGTCTTTTGGTCAACTGAGGCTGAATATCAATAAACCTCGTTGACATTATAAATGCGACTTTAAAAAGGCTTGCGAGTCCTGTTAATCTTTCTGGTTCTCATACACGTCTCTCTGACTCAACTGAAGGGCTCATCTGTGAGCTCAAAGGGCTGCGAGGTCAAATGGCCTGAAACGGCTAATTGAATCCGTAGTACTCACAATATTGGATTTACGCTTGTATTCGATAAAGTTTTAAATGTGTACAGAACCCTGTACAAAACGACAGCACCAGTAACTGTCGTTCAGCGCAATAGCTAATAAATCTGTTCATGATTTAGGGGTTGCAATATATTCTGTTTTCTTTATGTGATGGCAAGGGCATAAATCCTCACCATCGCATAAAGACAACAGAATATATTGCTAAAGATGAATATTCCAATGTATTTTAGTTTAACCAGTAGCTCATATGTGGTTACCACCTGCTAACATGCTTCCTTATAGTGAGAAAAGAACAGAAAACCTGTTGACTACTAACTCATCCATAGGGGCCAGTTTACACCAAATTTAGCTGGGTTTAAAAATAGCCCATGGTTGCCAAGATCTTGTCTTGTAGCAAACAATTATTAATTCTTAAGAATTAAATATAATGAATTTCTGCAAATAAAGTGCAAATGTAAGTGCCTACAGTGTGTTTATGATGTACAGTATTATTTCTATTAGATCTATTGACAAGATTAAGAGCGGTAAAAGATAAAAGCACAATGGGGCTACTTGTGACCAAAACAGCACTTGTGCTTTCCGGCTTTTCCACTATAATGGCAATGGTGCTATTTTACACCTGGTGTCTGTATTATCTCCCAAAAACGAAGCCTACAATGTTGACCATATGTGTAAAAACACTTGGAAAGCTCCTTTTGGTAAGTTGGAGAAAGGCATCAGACCGTATGCTTCGTCGTACATAAACAACTATGAAGGTAAGGAAATGTATAGAAATGAGCACCCAAGCTAACGTTAGCCCAACACTAAGGCTAAGGGTTTATTGTAAGGCAGGAAAAATATATACATATGTTAGATGTTGCTGTCTTGCTGTACTGCCAAATGTATACAGTGCTGCTGGAGATGTGAGATTTCAAAATGGAAATACGTCAAAGCCGTGAGTTGCCCATTTCTGCCACCATAGAACAGCTAAGAGAGGACACCATGTTCACTAAACTAGACAACTAGGGGGCACTACAAATATCCTGTGATGCTATGCAGGCTCATAAATGTTTCAAGCTTTCAAGGGACTGGTCACGCCTTGCTGTCATCTTTCTCACTGACGTACTCCCTTCTTAAGGTATCACCACTATACTGGTGATCACCGACAGGTTTTCTAAGGCATGCTAACTTTCTCTCCCGAAATTACCCACCGCTTCAGCGGCAGCTGACACACTATTTAATCATGTTTTCAGACTGTAAGGATTACCTGAAGGCATTGCTTCTGATTGAGGTCTACAGTTCACGTCCTTCATGTGGAAATCATTCTGCAAACTGTTAAACATCGATGTCAGTTTAACTTCTGGATGCTGCCCCCAATCCAATCAGGAATTAGAGTGATTAGAGTGATTTCTACGCTTACACTGCATCTTATTTGTGGAATGACTGCTACCTGGATGGAATAAGCTCAGAACTCGTTAACCAATACTTGGACAGGATTGACCTCTTTTCAGAGCATTTTAGGATATCTTCCACTATTTTCCCCCTGGTCTATGGAACCTTCATATGTCTTCGCTGTGGATGATTGGATGAAACGAAGACATTTCAGGAAGACATTTTGTGTGTGTATGTGTGTGTGTGTGTGTGTGTGTGAGAGAGAGAGAGAAAGAGAGAGAGAGAGAGAGAGAGAGAGAGAGAGAGAGAGAGAGAAAGCAATTAAGGTCAAAGGTGATCAGCCAGGTTAGTGATCCCACTTCAGTCTGAAGCCAAGATGCCACTCCAACTCTCTGAAACCTACTGAGATACTGAAGCCTTGTGCACCATAAAAACACATGACAATTACAAGCACTGTTTCCCAGGCCTTATTCATCACCATCATTCATCATCCTGTTGAGCTTAAATCCTATTTTCATCTCAGCAGTTGCATTAGTTAACACAGCCTCGCAACTTCCTGTTAGACATCTTTGCAACTGAAGATTCCTTGCAGCTGAAAATAAACCTGATTGGGGACACTTCATTTGAATTGCAAAAATATCGCATTAGTACAAAGGATTCTCCAAAATAAACAGTGTACTTGTTTATGAGACCATGTGTGGAAGGTAGGTACAAAGATTTAACTGATAAGCCTCTAAGAGACTTGCACAAAGGTGTGCTACCCCTTTTTTTTTTCTTTGAAAATGAAATTTAAAATATTGTGTAAGGTTACCATTATACACACAGTGAACGCGTTTGCAATGATTCCGACAAACTTACAAAGAGTCAGAATATAAACTTTTTTCTTTAATGTTCTGGGTCATTATATCAGAAAATCTCAAAAATAGCTTCTAAAACCTACATGTGGATTATTGCTTGGAGACTTGGAGAAAGTGGAAAATACACACATATGCTGTATTTGTAAAGAGTAAAACACGACAAGGTGTGCTGTTATTGGAAAATAATCAGCGACCGGGTGGAGTGATGCGCCTGACGCAAAACTGACTTATCCTTACCATATTGATCATTTCCCTATAACAGCACACCCAAGAAATAATGTTATTTTATTTTATTTATTTATTCCTTGTACACCACAGCACACTTTTTGTACCAATGCAGCAATTTTTGGTTATTAAAGAATGGCACACTGTACATTTTATCTGTTTATAGTTACATTTAATATTGAGGAGCATCCGTCAAACAAGTTCCTTTTATCACTTACATTCTGGTTCCCACCATTTTCCCTCTCTCTCTCTCTCTCCTGTAAAGTTAATAAGACAAAACAAAATACAGCTAATGTTACCAAAAAAACTACAACGCCTCTGTTCTGAAGCCTTTCCCATGATCGCAAACTTAAAGTTACATCTTTACGTCCGACTGTTACAATGTGTTGACACTGGAGTCTCCTTCCATAAATGTTAAATAAACATCTCCTTACAACAAACTGTTACACATTATTACACTATTATCAATTATTATGTCTGACAAAATATACAAGCCATACAAGTCCTAGTGTTAGAACAATGTTATATATTGTATAGAAAATTAATCGACACAGACAAAAGCAGAGTCAACAATGCAACAGCTCTGTGGTAAATAATAATAGTAATTATATATTTTGCTTATATCGTGCGATTAAACGTTATTGGTGTCCGTTTATACGTCCACCATAACCACAAAGACAGAAATAGTGGTCAGTACGTTGCACAGTTGTATATTGGGATATATTTGTTTTGTTCAGCGAGTTGAAAAGTGCACACCAAGCGTAAGCTACAAATTTATTTCTGTTTGATTTTCATTCGAGCAATTGCCACTCAATCTGGGCCACAATCATCGTTCTGACAATAAGAATTGTCATCATGTGTTGTGGTGGAGTACTAGAAACGTTTGCAGTGGTCACTCAAATACCCACACGTCTGTTCGTATGACCTTTACTGAGCTCAGATTGGCAAAGCCAACAGTTCTGTACACTCATTCATATGTGGTCCAGATTAGAATGATGCAGAACTACAGCTGACCCATATACAGTAAACAGAA
This sequence comes from Ameiurus melas, assembly GCA_012411365.1. Lineage (NCBI taxonomy): Eukaryota > Metazoa > Chordata > Actinopteri > Siluriformes > Ictaluridae > Ameiurus > Ameiurus melas. Next base: position 2,286,348 of record CM022771.1, on the reverse strand, counting down.
ATGTAGTCATAACGTCTGTTTTGAAATTTTTGAAATCATCATTGCACCTTCGGTTTGTATTCATTCCTAGTTAGGCTGGACCTTTGTTAAACTAGATTTCCATTTCCTCAAGGAAATACATGGAACACTGAAAAGACGCAGATTGAACAGAGCCTGTATATTTGAAAATACGTTCTCAAAAAGTTTTGCGAAGAAGAAAAAGAAAAAGTGCAAAATGAACTAATTGTATTGTCATGAATACCCTGAAAAAAAAGAAACCTTTGTTGAAAGTGAAAAAAAAGAAAAAATGCAGCAGCTTGTTTAGTTTTTCTCAACTGAAAAAAGTCTTACAACATACAAAAACCATTTTGTTCAGTGATTGTGATTTAGTCTCAGATCACTCATTGTAGAACATATACAGTAGTAGCTCTAGTGATATTTGCTATGACACATGAACTTGAATGTTGTCTTCCTTTTATACAACAGTTTACAAAATATAGAAAAAGTAACACAAAGAAATGATGTACATTGCTTCAAATAGCAAACTTTATCGGTCATTTCCTCCACTACATGAAAGTAGTTTCACCACAAGTTTCTTGTTTGCTATGCAACAATGTACTATAATATATTCAGTATAGATATTGTAGAAGAGTGAAACTTCTAATTAACTAACAGCTCAAAAACAACAGAGTTGACCAAAGTGCTTCACAACCAGAAAAGTTATCATGTTGGAGGGGGGCATGGTGGCTTGGTGGTTAGCTTTGTTGCTTCAGGGTTGGAGGTTTTGAATCCCATCTCCACCCTGTGTGCATGGAGTTTGCATGTTCTGCATTACCGTGCTTCAGGGGCTTCCTCTGGGTACTTTGGTTTCCACCGCCCATCAATACAATGACATGTATTGTGGGCTGATTGGCATTTCCAAATTGTGTGAATGGGTGTGTGAATGTGTGTGTGATTGTGCCATGTGATGGGTTGCTACCCCATCCAGGGTGTCCTCTGCCCTGTGCCCCGAGTTCCCTGGGATAGGCTCTGGGCTCGCCATGTAGGGTAAGCAGTACAGAAAATGGATGGATGTTTGGTAGAAAAAGGTCAACTGATATTATTTTCTGCATTCTGTGTAAATTTAATGCAGGTTCCCACTATCATGCTGCTGTCATCCCATTTTTATCTATTATTTATATTTATTTATTTTTAAAAACTAGGGGTTGCCATTATGCCTAAATCAACTTCTTTATCCGCTTGGATTGAATTGAATTGTTTTTCCATGCTTTTTTTTTTTACTGCTTAGGATAAAAGCATAATGGAAATAAAATTAGCATTGACTGAATTCCCCAGATGGGCATTTGTCTATAAAAACAGCTGGATAACAAAACATCTCTAACTAACTAGTCAGTTACTAGCCTTCACGAATTTGTCATCTGGCTGCTCCTCGATTGGGTCTGTGTGACACGCAATCAATGTTTTGTGGCCTTTTGCAGCATGAGCAAGCACGAAGAGTGCAGCTGGGTCCTGTCACCGGCTGTCCCCTCCCACACACACACACACACACACACACACGCATACACACACACAAAAACAGTGTCTCTCCGAGTGATAAAGGGCATGAAATACACTTGGCTCTCTTGTCCCCCTGCATATTTCATCAGTTTTTGCAGCCTCCCTGTTTTAAACAATTATCTGTCCTCTCTCAATTCTCTTTATGAGCATGACTGACGGACTGGACGACCTAGACAGACAAATCACATACATTCCACATCTGATTGCATGTTTTTCACATGTGATTAGGTGCGTAATGTGCATTTCAACATGTTACACCCTGAAATAACCACGTGACATCTAGTGAATAATACGTGATAAATAATACCAAATGTTCTACGTGTGAAACATCAACTTGAAAAGAAATGAATCATGTGTAAAATATTAATGCGGAAAAATAAATGAATCAGGCCTAAAAATCACATGTGGCAATAAAGGAATTGTGTTTTAAAATAAAATCAAAAATGAAACTGAATGGAAAAGAAAAAAAAAGAAGTCATGTGAAAATAAATAAATCATGTGATTATTCACATGTGAAGTTTGTGATTTTTCTATAATGGACCCTCCATCCATCCATCCATCCATCCATCTTCTATACCACTTATCCTTCCTTCAGGGTCACGGGGAAACCTGGAGATTATCCCAGGGATCATCAGGCACAAGGCGGGGAACACCCTGGACACCCTGCTGCCAGTCCATCGCAGGGCACAATCACACACACACTCACACACCCATTCATACACTACGGACACTTTAGACACGCCAATCAGCCTATCATGCGATTCTTTGGACTGGGGGAGGAAACCGGAGTACCCGGAGGAAACCCCCGCAGCACGGGGAGAACATGCAAATTCCGCACACACAGGGCCAAGGTGGGAACGTGTTAACCACTAAGCCACCATGCGCTCTCTATAATGGACCCCACAAATGTATTCCCCTAAAAAAATGAGCAGACTTAGTATGCAGACTTTAAACTTTGGCAATTATCATCAGTGATATGTGTTTGCCTCACAGTCCAAAAATCTTTTTGTTTGATTTTTCGCATTTTGACATTTTAAGTGATGACAAAAAATTACAGCTAAACAAATATTTAACATGAAATATCTCGTACAAGAGTTGCAATATAACATCAGTCAACATAAAAAGTTCAAATGTGTGAAACCTCAAAGATATTTTGATATAAAGTTTTGCTGACGGCAGAAATCATTCTTTCACAGTCGACGTCCAAATAGCAGACGATTTGTGGCAATAACAACTGTATTGTGGGCCAAAATAAAATGGTTCGATTGTTAGCAGGAACGTTTCAATCTCCGTTGAATGTGGTGTAAAATATTAAACTGTTTTTATAATGCCAAACAGCAACGTGGATAAAAAAAAAAGAAAAAGAAAAAGAAAAAGAAGAAGTAACAAGATAGAAAGAAGATAGAACCACTGTTCAAACACTGAGAATGAGAATCATCTGAGAACTGTCTTGGATGATGGGCATGGGGGAATATTTTAATGAGATTGCTTGATTGACAGCGCACTTACCAAAAATCCTAAACACAACAACAAAAGCAACACAAATGAGGACTGTCCAACCCAACATGGACCAACCTAGCTAATTATAGAGTTAGCAGAGCAGCTATGCTAACTAGGTTAAATTTAACTTTTTTTTACTTTATAGATTTCTCTCGTTAGGTTGATTTCATTTGCTAGATAGCTTTTGCTTACTGCAAGATTAGTTTTTGCTTTTTGCTTGCTAATTTGTTTTCTCCCTTTAGGTTGCTTTGTTTTGCCAGTTTGGTTTATCTTGCTAGATTGCTTTTTTCTTGCTAGGTTCCTTTTTGTCACTAAGGTTAATTTCTCTTGCTAGCTTGCTTTTGCTCACTAGGTTGCTTTCTCTTGCTACGTCTTTTTTTTGTGCTAGGTTGCTTTTTTCCTCACTAGGTTGCTTTCTCTTGCTACGCTGCTTTCTCTTGTACTTGTGGATTTCGGGGATACCTGGGGCTTTAGGCAGAGGCAATATTTGGGTATGGGAAGGGCGTGGGAGATGCCGCACCTTGGCTGCTAAATCAGCATGCAATAATAAATGATAACGTTAAAGATGTCTTATTGATGTTTTAAACTAGCTGCTTTAATGGCTGCTGCAGTGTCAGGAATGAGAATTTCAGAGGGGTCATGTAATGTCAACAGCCAACGCACAGCCTGGGACTGATGAATGTACAATTAACAGAAAGTGGTTTTGCTCATCTTCATATTCTGTGCCCAAGGATGCCAGTGACATGCTGCGAAATTCATTTTCCTCAAGGTCGACCTCTTGTTCACTCTTCCTTTAGGAATTTTCAAAAACTTTCCTTTTTAGTTCGGACTCCTTTTGCTTACGTGTCATATTCTCATACTGTTGATATGTTTGATGTTACTAACCAGTGTGCCCCCTGAAGGGTGTGGCCCTTGTCTCTAGCAATGCTGGAAACCCATTGGTTTAAGACAGCCCTGGAGGTAAAAGTTGATGTCTCCTAACTTTACTACACCGTGAGTTTTAGTAATCTGATGATCCCGCTGGTTTTAAAGCTTTCACCGCATTTGGACCGTGGCCCAAAACCTGCCCAAATGCATCCTGCCATATCTAATGCATGCATAGCATTTAAATTTCAGGCTGAAAACAGACCAGCTGCAATGTCAGTATCGTGGCTGGCAAGATATCAAGACAAAGTTGTGGCTGTGTTCTGGAAACCAGATTTGGATGAGTTTTTTGCCATTATTCCACGAAACAGAACACGTTTGCTATCTGAGAAAGTGAAGAATTCACAGAAGACAGCTTGAGAAAACACCATGACAAACATTCTTAGTCCTGAGTAATAATTACAAAAAAAAACCTGTTGAGTTTCGCGCGGAGTCACAGGACAGCGATACCGATGCAATCTCTGCTGTGTATAATTAGCTCATGTGCAAGTTTCAGAACAGTGGAAATTATTCTTAGTAGTGTGCCATTAAAGAGTTGCATAATTGGAATGCGAAAGGGTCCCCTTGGTCTCCTCCATCTACATCATTATGCGGCTCCTTTGACAACGAGTCATACTTCATCAGGTGCTGCTGATTGTGAAGCTAAATAAAGGCCTTCCTGTCTCATCCTCCACTTTATTTGGTGTTCATTAGCTTCAGGACGGATATCTTCGGTTCTTTTTATGACTTTCTGGCTTAAGTGAATCTTGGCCAAGAGTGTGATTAACACAATTAACGATCATAGGTGCTAAATGGATTAAGATCATTTAGATCTTGTCTTTGTCAAATGATTCTTTTTATGTCAAAATACATCACCGTGCTTCTGAGGAAAATGTGTAATTGTTTGTTGCAAATCTGTACGAGAATATGATATGACTGCACATAACACCTATAAATAAGTATGTGAGGAACGCAAAAAAACCATCACTTACTAAATTTATTTGATAAATTTCTTAGTGGTTAGAAACTCCTCCGAGGTTTGGGCTTCCGATACTGCCTCCACCCTGTATGCATGTTTGCATGTTCTACTCGTACTTCGTGGGCTTCCGCTCCCAGTCCAAAGAAATGCTCTGTAGGCTGATTGGATTTTCCAAATTGTCCATAGTGTGTGAATGGGTGTGTGAATGTGTGTGCGATTGTGCCCTGCGATGGGTTGGCACCCTGTCCATGGTGTCCCCTGCCTTGTGCCCAGAGTTCACTGGGATAGGCTCCAGGCTCCACACAACCCTGTGTAGGATAAGCAGTATGGAAAATGGATGGATGGATGGATGGATTTCTGAAGGTTCATTAGTGAGTTTTTCTTGTTCTCCACATGTTCACATGGGATCTCCAGTTCCCCCCCTCCTTGCACCAGTGCCAAATTTCTGTTAAGTGTGAATGTGTGTTTGGATGTGTGTCCATGGTGTCCTCCTTACACCCTTTTTGTGTTCCCATAAACCTGACCAGTATTCAGTGCTTACAGAAGACGAATGAATGAATAAAAAACGAATCTTTAGAGAACACGGACATAGAGTCATTCAACCTGGCAAAATTAAACTAATGTAGCTTCACACACAGTGGTGATATGAGTATAAATCTAACAGACTGAAGCAAACTGAAATACTCTCACGCTGACAGGTGGACGTTTCGATGTTTCACGATCCTCTCATCAAATTAAGTGGACTGTTTATTTTTCACTTGTAAGAAGTCATCAGCGTAAGTGACTAGCGGACGCGATGCTGACATCTCGTTTTGGACGTCACAAGACACCCATCAATTAAAGGAAACGTCTAAGCCAGTGCCGAAGTGTCTTCTGGTCAGGTTTTATGTATGATTTAGAGACCTCTGCACTCATAAGATGAGTCAGTCCTTCCCAACAGAGCCGGACGCATATCTTTACAGCTTATGAGAATTTCTCCCTTGAGCTTTCTTTCACTTTTAACACCACAAGACGAAACAGTTTTATTTAAAATCAGAGCAGTATATACGCTCCTGAGTTAATAAGAGGGACTGCTCACTTACAAGGAACCGCTCCAGTCTGAGAAAATGAAGGAAATAAATACTGAGGATTGAATTTTCTCCCTGTGCCACATATGTTCCGTGAAAATAAAAATGAAAAAGAATCACTGAATCTTAGCAATTGATATCCTCTGGCATCTTTTATTTTCTTTTGCAGAACACACTAATATTGCCTGTGCCACCTCAGACTACCAGTTTGTTAGAGCCACAAAAGCAAGTGGGTCTATTTTTGTTGGTACACACTATGCATTATACATACATTTACATTTATTCATTTAGCAGACGCTTTTATCCAAAGCGACTTACAAATAAGCAAAGCGATATATCAAGCAGGGAACAATACAAGTAGTGCTACTATACAAGATCCATTAATTGAATACCAGAGGAAGCAAAGTGTACAGAGTAGAGGTGTAAGTGCAAGTCTGTGTTTTTTTTTTGTTTGTTTGTTTTTTTTTTTTTTTAGGAGATGGTTAGGTGTTCACGGAAAAGGTGGGTCTTTAGCTGTTTTTTGAAGATAGTCTCTGCAGTCCGGATTGAGATCGGAAGAGCATTCCACCACTGGGAAACGGTATGTGTGAAGGTTCTGGAAAGGGATCTTACGCCTCGCTGAGTGGGAACTACTAAACGTCGGTCGCTAGTCGATCGCAGATTGCGAGAGGGAATGTATGCCTTCAGGAGAGAGTTGAGGTAGGAGGGTGCTGTTCCTGACAAGGTCTTGTAGGTGAGCATCAAGGCCTTGAACTTGATGCGGGCAGCTACAGGAAGCCAGTGGAGGGAGATGAAGAGGGGTGTGACATGAGTAGTCTTGGGCTGGTTGAAGACAAGGCGCGCTGCAGCATTCTGAATCATTTGAAGGGGTTTGATGGAGCTGGCTGGGAGGCCTGAAAGCAGTGAGTTGCAGTAGTCCAGTTTAGAGATGACAAGAGCCTGGACTAGTATCTGTGTAGCCTGTTTGGTGAGGAATGGTCGGATTTTCTTGATGTTGTACAGGATGAACCTACAGGACCTTGCAGTTGCTGAGATGTGGTCTGTAAAGGTCAAGCCCTCATCAAGAATCACCCCAAGGTTCCTGGCCGTCTTGGTTGGCATGAGTGTAAGTGAGCTGAGCTGTACAGTGAAGTTCTGGTTGATTGAGGGATAGGCTGGGATGACGAGAAGCTCCGATTTTCCCAGGTTAAGCTGAAGATGGTGCTTCTTCATCCAGACCAAGATGTCTGACAGGCAAGATGAGATGCGAGCAGAAACAGATGGGTCGTCAGGCTGGAAGGACAAATAGAGCTGAGTGTCATCAGCATAGCAGTGATAGGAAAAGCCATGAGACTCAATCACCTGACCGAGAGATGTAGTGTATATAGAAAAGAGGAGTGGACCCAGAACTGATCCCTGTGGAACGCCAGTTGTGAGTTGCTGAGTTCCAGAAATACCTCCGCTCCATGATACCTTGAAGGATCTGTCCGAAAGATAGGATTCCACCCAGCGTAGAACCGTTCCATTGATGCCCAGGTTGGAGAGAGTTGATAGGAGGATCTGATGGTTCACAGTGTCGAAGGCAGCAGAGAGGTCAAGTAGGATGAGGACAGATGATCTAGAGGTTGCTCTTGCTAGTCGTAAGGCTTCAGTGACGGAAAGCAGAGCAGTCTCCGTGGAATGGTTGCTCTTGAAGCCAGACTGCTTGGTGTCTAGGAGGTTGTTCTGTGTGAGAAAAACATACATAATACATTAGAGCCTTTAAACATGTCACAAAAGACAGTAACATTTTGACTTTAAAATAGACTTTCTCCAACATCTCATTTTAGACATATTCTGCCAACTCGAGCGAGCCGGCTAGTTAGCGTTTAGCTTTCTGGGAAAGAAAGAAAGAAACCTGTCTGGATTTCTTTTACTCTCACCTTCTGTTGTGCTTCCACGGATTTTCACAGCGAATATGATCAGAACAATTAAAATCGCCGTTGCTACGAGATAAACAACGACATCCATTGCAGCTTCAATACAATTTAACTACATAGCCACAATCGACAGCACTGACGTCGCTTTCGCCTGTGTGTGTGTATTATAGTTTTTGAGAGCGCCACCCAGTGGCCCGGAGGCGCCATGTTCCACCGCCTCAATCCTCTTCTGCAAGTGCAATGCACCACAAGACGTGTTTACCAACTTTTATTAAATCTTCCCCTCCTATATTATTCATTTTAAAGAATATATAATAAAACAAATTTTGTAGTCATATATGAATGCTATCAGCATTCTTTATCCTCTTTCGACAGAACGAGAGAAAGAGAGGAAAATGACTTTTTGTTTGATTTACGAGTCTTATGGAAATGAGTGCTAATTGCTAAGTGGTACTAATTATAGTCTTCTCTTAAAAGACTCATTAGACATTAAAGTGCACCTATTATGGTTTTTCTAATATTATCTTTCATCTAGTGTGTCATAGAGCTGTTTGTGATTGTAAAAAGTCGTCAAAGTTTCAAAAATCAAAGCGCGCAACAAACGGAATTATCGACTCCCAAAAGAACGAACCGATTCTGAACAGCTGAAGCGAGTCGTTAACGATTCCAGACTACTTCCTGTACTAACCAACGTAGGTTCGTAACAAAAATCCCCGCTTCTCGTCTTCATCGGCCACTCGCTGACAGATGGAGCTGAAACTCGTTATGGTAGTGGGCGTTTCTTTTTAGACACATGCTGACAGCGGTAGACCAATCATGACAGACTGGGACATCTGACCAATCAGAGCAGAGTATGCTCTCTGAAAGGACGAGTTTAGAACGAATCCTTTAGAACAGATCGTTTAACGAGTCATTTGTGACGCTGGGTGATGCTGTAATTTAAATTATGAGCACATTAAAGTGTTTTTTGACCTTGGATGCATGTAAATCTATTGTATGGGAGCTTTAAAACAAAATTAGACACGTAAAAACCGTAATAGGTGCACTGTAATGAGACCACCACTACCCTGATTGTACTTTCAATCAGACACATGATGTATGTATAAAGCGCATAGGATAAAAAAAAAAATTATTTATTTATACATGACAAAGCGAACAGGAAGAAACAAGTTGAGATGGTCATATAATTTTTTCTATGATATTATCTATTTAATTGCTGGCTTTTTTTCCTAACATTCACTAAGACATCGTCTGTGAAGTATCCCTCTGTCATCTCACCTTGTGAGAAGTGTATTTGCAACATCTACCCTCATATAGGAGTTTTGAAATAGAATCCTTCTGAGATATATTCCTAAACAGAAGTGGTGGTGGTCCATCTGAATTGAAATAATATATATATATATATATATATATATATATATATATATATATATATATATATATATATATATATATATATATATATATATATATATATATATATTAATGCCATTACAGTTTAATGTACATCATCTGAAACCCAATTAAACAAATGAGACAAACATTACTTATTGATGAAAACGATCCAATATTGCGTATCTGTGAGTGGCAAAAGTATGTGAGCCAAAATGAATGTGAGTGGAATTTATACTTCATAGAAGATGTCTCAAAGCTTCATGAATGTGATGTTAGTGCAAACAAATGAATAACAAAAATCTTAATAATGCTAAATAATTTTTTCCCCTTCTTTTGTTTGATTTTCATATAGTGAAAAAAGTTACATACTATCTCAATCCTCATAGTTTTTTACATAACTGAAGCCCCAATGGAGTGATAATAAAAAGTTACCACATTTCCTTTCTGTCCTTCATTATAATCCCCTACTTACATCTCTGAACTTAGACAAGTCTTAACCTTTCCAGGTAAAAACTATTCTATTTTTTTCCTCAGGAGCCATATTAAGGTTTCACACTATATCTTCTCTTATGGCGTGAATGAAGTTCAAGGGTCTGCAGTAATTAAAGAGCAGGTTGTCGATTTCTCCGCATTTCTCCACTGCAGTTCATTGGACTGTGCTGTGCACTCCTTTCACCACTGTGATGAAGGATGACCAGTCCGAAAGGCCAAGCCATGACTCATGGCCAAGAAAATTTGTCACACCCATTTCACCAAACTTCGTTTTATTGTGGGTTTTGGTCAGTATATGTTGTGTTAGTTCGTTTTTGTGTTTTCATCTTTGGGCACTCAGCTCAGAACGTCCATAATCAGCACCCTGTTGTGAGAGATGGACAATAAATACTGCACATGAATAAATAGAATAATGTTCCAGATTCCACATCTTAATCAGATAAAAGAGCATATATATCGGCCTACACGAACATCAGGTTGGCTCGGTCCATGAATATTTTAATTGTAGACAGACGTACTACTTTCTCTAGACGGAAATAAAATTAAACTAAGCTTTTTAAATTAAGTTTTTCCCATTTTCATTTCAAAGCGAAAAATGGATGAATGCAATGTACACAAATCAGATTTATATCTTTAGCTTTTATGGTAGACCTACTTCCGAAATGTTAAAATCCTTCTTCTAATCCTGTCTAAATTCGGCATCATTTGTTGCTATGAATCTTTGATAAAATGACAGAAGAAACAGCACATTGGAATTGTTTGGGAGTGTGTTGTTTCATGGATGGTGGCATTTAGCCCACAACGCAAACAAGAGACTGAGAATCTGCACAGAAAATGTGTATGTACTGCCTTCTCTGCCAAGAAATTCAGGAGCCTTGAGACAATAGAAGTCAGCGTCCAATTCTAAGCTGCTCTTGAGGGTTCGGAATGACAACTGTAAAGTGGAAACAGAGTTGGCATGCAGTGTTTCTTAACACTCTTCAAAGCAATGAGTCATAGGCTTTTATTTATAGTAGGGATGCAAATGAGGCGCCTCAGCCGGCCGCACCATCTCTGCTGCACCTTTGACGGTGACTGTGGGGAAATTCATTGCCGTGTCGTCAAAACATCACGAGGGTGGATACTGGTGAACCTTGTGAAAGAACTTTAACTTCTCAGAAAGAACTTTAACTTCGTCTTGATTTGCTTTTGGATTTTTGCTTTAGAAATATCATGTCAAACACATGATACACTTGCTGTTCAAGGGGTGAAATTCATAACAACGTAGTTGCTAGGCAACCAAGAAATATGTAAACTAACTTAACTAACTCCTGACTAAGGTGATCGATTTAGCTACCTTAGTAGAGTCTTCTATGGGGACAAAGTAAAGGCATAGTGACAGTGAAAATGAGTCAGAACCATCAGGAATATCACAATTTTCCTCAAATACGTTGGTTAATTACTGAGAAAAGACTCCATACAAAGAAAATTACACTATAATTATTACACTTAGCATCAACTGCTAGCCGAATTTACGTGGGTTCTGCCATACTGAGAAACGCTGTAGAAAATGAAGATGTAACATAACTGTCAGGAATATCAACATTTTCCTTAAATCTGTTGGTTAATGTCTAAAATAAATTAATTAATTAAAAACCCATAAGACTAAAAAGACACTTTATTAACAAAATGCTAACTGAACCTACATGGGTTCCAGCATACTGGGTGTCCATTCGCACTTGGGTGAAAATACTGGCTTTATTTTCTTAATAAAATAGTAAGATTAGCTAATAAGCTACCTAAAAAAGCACTGTGCTAGCATAAATTACTAGATGAACTAGGAGCACCTGATGTCTGGAGGTCTGAGAGTTATCAAACGTAGCTAGTGTTTTATTTTGTATTTTAAACACAATATAACAACTAGTCTATTAATATTTCACTTGCTAGCAAACCTGCTTTTGGTTAGCACAATATAATATCTAGCTTAAAGTTAGCATACTTCCTTGCTAACAAATAGCTACTGCTGGAAAGGTAACATTAGCTAAGCTAAATACTTAGATGCCATTGGCAAAATGTTGCATGTTGAGGTAACCGTGCACACACTGTTACAGAATCATACTTCTATTTTTGTGATGTTTAAAGGTGTCACAATAACGGCCTTATTTTATTTTTCAACTGATGTCCCTTACTAAAGTAACACGTTCAGGAAGAGGCAAATCTGCAGTCTATATGATTTTTGTCCCATTACGCCTGAAGCACATAAAAAAAATTTAAATATAAAAACCCAACATGTTAAAACCCACTCAGAATTATTAAGCAGACTTCCCCTTGTTTCTGCAACAGCTTCCTTAAGGTTAGATAACTCGTCCATCTCCCTTTTTCACAAGGAAGGTTATGAAATCAGGGAACTTCCCCTGCAGAAATTGTGGGGGTGTTAACTACTGGAGCATCACATATGTTTTCTGGGATGCTGGCAGAGAAAGAGAGCGAGAGAGATCAAGGACATAACTAAATATTCACTAAAGAGCATCATGCCATGATATTTTAAATAAACAAATAGCACTGATACTAATAAATCCCACGCCTAATTCAGTGTCCACGATGACCCCAAAGTGCTCTTTATCATGCCCAGCTGATGACCCGAGTACTTTTATTCATGCGTGTAACTTCAGAAAAGCAGGCAGTCATCTGGATAACAAAAAAAAAATGCTTTATGCAGCATCAATAGTTATTTTACGCATACATGTAAATCTAAATTATTTATAGTCACAGAGAACGGCGCTAGATTTTACGCAGTTACGCATCTGTCATGTTCAACCAAGTGATAGTTCAGGGCCCGCAATTAGCAAATGTTGCAGCTGTCAGAGCCGAGGTCATCGTCTCTCACATCCATCATAGCCAGGCATTGATCAGCGATACTCGGGGTGCCAGAATCAAAGGCCAGGTGACGCAGGACTATAAACTGAACATTTATTCAGAGTAGCCTGTCTGCATCCACAGGGGAGATAATTGCCCTGTTCTGTGATCGCTCTCACCTCTGGACTGTGCTTCAACTCATACTAATTGATGTCTATCTTTGCATTTGGTCTTCATGTGTGCGACCGAATGTGAGAGTTCAAAAACTCTGAGAATACTCTGTCTTGCATCTATAGCTGGCTGTGACACGGATCAGAAGCAATATACATTATAAGTCAAAATGTGTGTATGTGTGTGTGTGTGTGTGTAGAAGGTAACAGGTAACATTACATTACAAAAGTTAGGGTGACCATATTCTGGTTTTCCAAAAACATGGGTTAATAGTGTCCAAAACTGTTTTCTTTTGAATGTCCATGGAATAAAATAAAACATCAGAAGCCCCGAGTGAACCTTCTGCCATCATTTACACATTTGAATGACCATGTAATAGTAAGCAATGTGATAACATGAAATTAAAAATGACCTTATATGGCCATGGGCGTTGTTTCGACTCAGGACAGCTGTCAGTTGCTGCTATTGTCAAGAAACTGTTTGAAGCCGTACACAACAACGCTTCACCTTCGAGCAGTCGTTGAGACTGGGCTAACGGTTGAGAGGCAGGAATTTGGCCTATTGTTGCTGAATTGGTGTGCGAGAAGGTGGGAATTACAGAGAGGGGTTAAAGCGATGCAAGTAACCACACACATGATGCAGTATTAGACCATAAGCACATCATAATGAAACTAAAGCAGAATCCTGGACATTTTCTCAAATTTAGAAAGCTATTTTAAGCTCAGAAAAAGTGGACATCTGGGAAAAAGAGGACGTATGGTCACCCTAACAAAAGCATTTCAGAGAACAATTTGTGTTAATTTCTACCAAATGAACTTTTAAAATTTATTTGCTCATGCGAGCTATGAGAGAACCAGAACTATAATAATGCAGCTGTCTATATTGGGTTATATCATAATATTAATTTCTTTAGTTTTAAATGAAAAAACTTGTAATCCTGATAGTATTCCCGTGTTTTACTAAATGTACCTGTAATCTGATTACTTTGTTTTTTGACGTAACCGTAACAGATTACAGCTACCGGTTTTTTGTAACACCATGTACTCCATCACTCCCAAAGCTTGTTGTCCAGTGTTCCTGTGATTGGCTCTGGATCCTTCCCAATGCTCTCTAGGATAACACACTCACTGATGAACAAAGAATGAGTCTCATGAGCTTTATCATAAGCTTTAATAAACTTAAATAATGAAAAATGTTTGATTTTGAATAATTGATAACGTCTAATAATGTGATATTTAAAGATCTTAGGGCTTATTATCCAGTAAAGACATGGAAAACAATGCAAAATACTTAAGTAAGTATTATATTGTCAGATAAAGATGTGCATCCATGATTTCTTGCCTTTCTGTGGTTATTCTACATGTCAGTAAAACCTGCTGGCTTGGTGATTTTTAAGTCAGAACACTTTGTAATATTTGTCAAAGTTCTCCTTCAGTAAAATAGTAAGGGGGGGGGGGTCAAATAATGTGCACCACATTCTGAGTACAAATTAGCACACTCCTTTGTTATTGAAGTTTTCCGTCTGGAATTTCTCTCAGTTACCATCAAAAGGAAATCCAGACATGCTTTTAAATATTCGTAATTTGTAAACTCCCGCCAACTAACTAATTTAAGTTAATCTTTTTTTTTTTAAATGAATTATCTTAGAGCATTCATTTTATGCGCAGTCTCCATTGGTATCTGATGCATAGCCACACTGCATGTGGCTGTGCTAAAGGGCTTGGCCCTGGGTGACTGCCCCTTTCAGACAGGGCAGATCTGAGAGCAAACATTAAGATGTTTTATGATTCGTTCATCTTCAGTAAGTGCTTTATTGTGCTCAGGATCTGGAGCTGTGAATACACCCTGGATGCCAGTCTATCACAGAGCACACTTAATCAAACCTAGGGGAAATTTAGAGTTGGCAATCCACTATCAACATGGAACCTACGTGAACACAGGGACAACACCAAAGTAACCCAACATCCTGTAGAAGCTACCTGCTGTTCCACCATGATGCCGCATTTTTAACATGTACCACTTAAATGAACTGTGGGATCCGCAGGCAGAAACACATATTCTTCTCTTATAAAGGGTTTAGAAAATGTTAACCCCTAAGCTATTCTAGAACTGAAATTCCTCTCTCGGCTGCTCAAGGGGTAACCCATGTCTTTTTCTGAGAACAAATTGCTAACAAATAGCTACTGCTAGAAAGGTAACATTAGCTAAGCTAAGCTCAGCTTAAGCTTAAGTTCTCCTACAAGTAACTTTCACACAAATTATCAGACAAAAAGTCTTGACTCTCTAAACCTTCCTACATTAACTATAGCTGATGAGAGTCTGTGACAACACAAGAATGACTTAATGAAGCAAAAATAAGATCGTCTCCAGTGTTTCATTCAGCTCTGCCCCTGGTTAAACGTCTGCATATGGAGTAAAGGGGGTTTTAAACATCAGCAACGGACTGGTCCTCCGGGATGTACGAATCTTCATAATAGCCCCAGCATATTTCCCTAACGGGCTGGTTTGTCACTTGTCAAATGCAGATTTGGCGAAAAGTAAGTTGTTTGACTTGGGCTGATTCCCTGCGGTCTGCCCCTGTCACTTCTGACTGCATCAGATGAGCGTGCGTCAAGGATTGATTTGATGTTAAAAGCTCCCATCTTCCCAATCTGTCACCTTGAAGAAGTCATCACTCAGCACAAATAAACACTCATTAATGGGACAACGCAGTCGGTGAGAAACGTACATTACAGTCTGTTAACTTATATCTATGAACTAGCGTCTGTCTTCAATGATATCTGTTGAAAATCCAGCATTCAGTTGACTTAGATAACATTTTGACGGGTTGACAGCATCATGGTGTGTCTGTGCATTCCTAAATTTATTGATATAATGTCTGGTTTACTGGGCATCGATTCTGAAACTACAATTCTACAATTTTAGGCTATATCCTAAATGCGTAAGAGTGGTGATATTCACATGCTATTAGCTAATGTGACAATGTAAGCGATGAAGAACTAATTTCATGGAAGTTCAGCAAAATTAAATGTCGCAATACATATTATCAAACATACTTTTCATATTTTGACAAACAAAAGTGTGACTCGTCGTTTATTAACGAATAAAAAGTTTAAGGTTGTAGAATTTCTGCTGTATAAGAAGAATAAAACACTTTGGGACATGCTGATTGGAAAATTCTTTAATAGTTGCATACTTATATGATGAAGAATCATTCAACAACTTATTTTCTCACACTTATCTGATTACTGGTTGACTGAATCAATGCACTCCTTGTCTAAAGGTCTAAATATAGCCTCTAAGAGATTTTTGTTCCTAATTTCAGGAAGGTGTTGGCAAAGGTTAGTGGATGACCATCTTTCTTTCAGTTATGCTTAAAGTGGTTCATGTTTTACACGTGAGCGAAACACGGGTATATATGAACCTGGGGATGCATTGCTGAGGTTACAAGCTTGGCTGCAATTCCACAGACACAAACAATGCATATTTACATACTTGGTATTGACCTGTTTTGTTCTGGATTTGATTTTGAGACACGTAAGGATGTAAAGAGAATGCAGCCCAGTGGTTTGAGTAATAATAATTACAGGTTGCATCGTTAGCTTTACTGACACTGTGGATTGTAGTTTGTGTCAGATATGTGAGCTTTATAAACAGCAGGGGGTGAAACCGTTGCTGAGGGCTTCCCTTAGTGAGTAGTGGCACTAGATTTGGTGCAGTGCCCAGCACGCTACTCGGGTGAGGGATGACCTCCGTTAGGGCTTATTGCCATTTCTGTTATAGTCTTTCCACACCACAGCTTGAACCGCACGGCTGCTGCTGAAGCATGAAAGAAAAAAAAAGGTGAAAAAACGCACTTTGGAATATCACTTCAAGGACTCTGGCTCACATGCTGGGCCTTTTCTAGGAACGTGTCCAGCCAGTGTGGCTGCTCTCCTCCCACTCTCTGCCTAGACGTCCTCTCCTCGGTGCGAGCCACATCTCCCAGAACATCCACCACACTTTAGCTGTGTCGTATAAACCCAGAGATGAAAAGTACCCTTCACTCCACTGCTCGGGTTTTGTTGGTTTATAACCATTTCAACAGAGCACTACTATTACCAATTATGCATCAACCCTCACTATTTGGATGAAGAAAATTCAGACTTGGGTCAGAATTGCTTATAGTGGGTGTGTACAAATGACATTCCTGAGAAAAGTCTAAACACACCTCATCCTTCTTCAGTTTTGTCCAAATATAGCCACCTTTGTCTCACTACGTCAGAATTTCTTCGGGATGAAAGGAATATCAGAGGAAATAAAATTTAACGGTGGTATGTTTTCAGGTGTTTTTTAGTACTATTGCATGACTGTGCTGATTAGCACCAGCCAGATTCGACTCTGCTTTAATCCTGGGTAAGAGCGTAAAGGAAAACTCCAGCTTTTTATAACCTAATCTCTGACCACAGCATCTGTAGCGTATGTGTGATTAGTGCAGGCAACAATGTTCCTTGCAAGGAGAGAAGAACAGAAATTCTGTTTACTTACAAACTCACGTATAGTCTAGGGTGAAGTCCAGGGACGGCTGTTGAATTCTGTTAATAACCTTTTAAGGCAGTGTATATAAAGTGAAATTGAACCTACAACTTGTTTTAGGTGAGGTTTGACAGGTGAGACAGACATGAAGGAGCATCCTACTGAATCTCTCCTTGTGGAATTTGATCTTTCAGCTTTCCAACAACACCTGAGCAATACAGTAAAAAAAAATCAAATCCATACAGAATCCAATACATCACAAATACCTCCCTCAGAACAAGTAACCACATGTGTGAGCACATGAATTATACAGATATAGATCTTCATTTTCAATACAATCAACTCAAGTATTCGTGAAAGCGTCTACAAAATTGGAATAAGTACATTTTAAGTAAACAGGTTTTCGGGTGTTTTTTTTTCTCATTACATGGAATCTTACTGAAATTCTCATCTGTAGTAATCACACATGTGCTTCAGATGCTTTGGATAGAGATTAGGACTATTCCTTTAAAGCATATGGAACTGAGACCAGGATTTGTGTGCATTCTAGAAAGGGTGTGTGCTGGTGGGGTTGGTTTTTTTTTTTGTTTCTTTTTTTTTTCTACGAAAAATTTGATAAATCACCACATTCAATGTCATCTTTAAAGATATGTGCTTCTTTTTCTTCAGCTCGCCTTGCCTCCAATTACCGATCTTCTTACCTCCTTTCAAAATTTTAGGCTTATGATATTTCTCAAGGTTGATTGCTCTGCTGGAAAATCCAAACAATTTCAACATTAGCTCATCATCTCTTTAGACTTGCTAACACTCGCACCCTGGAGGTTTTCCTTATTTGGGGAGAGGCTCTCAGGTTTACACAGCGCACGACTATAAATACACATAGGCAACACATCTGTTATCAGATATGTCACTTTTGATTCAGTCTGATTAGACATGTTGAACTCATTTTTCCTCGAGTTGCTCCTAGGTTTTTCCACCTAATATAAAAGGAAAAGAAATCAGGGTTATGGAATCAGGAACAGTGTTTCATCCAGTTAAAGGAAAACTCCACGCTGAACAACTTGCATATTAATCTTTATAATTAACAGCCATACAAGATTTATTTTGCAGTTGAATTCTGAGTTTTATTTGGTTAACGGCTTCCTACGTTACCGATAAACTACCTGCTGAAAGTGGTGCAGTGGGATTTAGCCCACACTTCATCTCTACTTAACGGGAGCGATGCAGCGTTGTTTGATGCTTTAATCTGTCCAGCTTTCTCACCTCTTCATCACTACACTCTGCTCAAACAGATCAGCTTCCAAAGCTTGAACTTTCGTCCTAATACTGCCGTCCACGGCATCACACTCGTCATCTTATAGATCACTAAATAGCCGAACCGAGCTCCGTCGTGACTCGGTGCAACCGTGTCGTATGGCTGCATTGCATTCTGGGACGTTGAGCCTGCACTAACTAGTATCTCTGCTACTTCTACACTGGATCTCAGATTAATATCAGACTGAACGATGCTGGAAAATAGTGAGCGAGAAAATGCGTTTTGTTTTTGGAAACTAAAAATGAAACCTGATCACTATCACTCATGTGTGAGATGAGCTGCCCTTTAAGCGATGTGACATCACATCGAGTTTAGTGATTATTGGATCACGGTAATCCATGCTCATTGAACATGTTACAGTGGGATCCACTGGAATACTGATTATCCCATAATCCACACTCGGACAGTGTGACCTTCGCTGGGATACGTGTATTCCCAAGGCTAATTTGTGACATGTGACGTCACGACTCACCAGCTCTAAGGTAATGTTAGAGTTTATAACCAGGGGAGATGTTAGATAATAAACATGCATGGTAGATATCATGCCTGGAGTGACAGTTATACAACGTCAGGAAGTAAAGGTTTGTGCACATCTGAATGTAATGCAGTCGTGAATGTGAGAAGTCATCATACCATTAGAGCTTGGCGTTGTCGTTTTAGGCTATTATTAGTCTTTTTTTGTGAGGTATGCGCCCTCCTGCCATGCAAAATATGCCTAAGACCATGTAAAGCAATCACTCTACAGGACAAAAAAGAAGGAGCTTTTGTTTGAGGAAATGCGCTCGTTCAGTTCTTATTAAGATTCTCACCATCGCCATACCTGCAGGCGTGTGGTGCGGCGTCATTCCTGCTCTCATTTCCATAGCCATCAGGGGCCTCACTTTCACGGCAAGACTTAATATTGCCTTTAATTAGCAGGGCTCAAAATAAAACAATGCCATTCACAAATACATAGACATTTCCTAAATGCAAAATCACAGCTTGGCTTCTCTGCTAGGCCTAGCTGTGAGTCAACGAATGTTTGGCTTTTTTCTGCATCGCAAATTGAACTCCATGAACGTTCAAGCGGACTCATATAAGGAACACGTGACATTGACGTCTTATTTACATCATGCGGCGTACAGAGTAGACAACATTCAGACGCTTTGCATTGCGATGAACTGAAGTGATCCATCACGCATTCAACCGGAAATCAAAGGGTTTCTGGGTTGAATGCTTTGAAAGTTCATAAAAGATACCCTTAAATCTGCTAAATTCCTGTCATTGTGAATTCAAATCATAAAGTGGTGGGGTTTATATACATACATATATATATATATATATATATATATATATACACATAATCCTTGCTACAACACGAACTTGCTGTAAATATGTCTATACAACAAATGAAAGCTTGGATGCAATTTGCAATTTATTCTGAATACCAACACATGCATGCATTTTAGACATACTGAAGCACTCCTAGTGCTTATCTGAGGCATACATCTTGTATATCTTATACAGTGTTATGTAATTACATTAGTACTCAGATATTCAACACACACATGGAAATCATTCCTGAAGATACAGAAACCTCTTCAGGTTTATGAACGATTTGATATAATGTACAACTACCTCAAAATGCAAGTTTAATTCCAATCCAGCTGTCACATCTACAAATCGGGAAGAAATTCTTCTCTCCAACCCCTTCCTTGACTTTGATTATGCCACATTCTGATGACCAGTTTGAGGTACAGCATTGCACTACGTTGTCTTTTGGACAGGGACAATTAGGAACCTTGCAACTCTAATCATTTCAAATCAGTGGAAATTTATATTCAGCAGAACTTACTGTTGCCCTCTGGGTCTGTGGGGAGAAACCAGTCAAAAGGTTCACTATTCTAGTTAGAGAAGAAAATGGACCCCATACTAATGAGGTAGAAGAGAGGAGGAAGCTTGCAGAGAAACAAAGGAGGATCTGCATCCTTCTACCACAAAGTTCACAAAATGTCCATCACCCTCAGTATGCGCTCCCCAGAGACGGGGGCGAGGCTTCAAAGTGTCTCTCTCTACGCTTTGGCTGGGGCTGAAATAATTAGGCCTAGACCTGAAATGTAGAAGTAGGGCTGGTTTTTAACGAGAAAGACTGGTGTAGACTAGTGGACGAGCTTTCTGTCCATTCAGGAGTTTAAAAAATGCAAGCATTCTGTCCATACATGGGTCTTTAATGATTCAAAGGCTCGAAAAACACTACAGTCCTTCATTGTTTTGGGTGAAAGAGGTATTCCCTCTTCTGTAATTCACTTTCCCATTAAATCCATTTTAAAAAATTTTTAGCATGTTGTCCTTGTGAGTTTCTCAATTAGCCTGTAGACCCCAACTTCACTTTTAAAAAAAAAAAAAAAGATAAATGTCTAAATCTATTGATCAGTATGGATTTGTTGCTACAAAGATGGTGAGAATGTAATAGTATTTAGTTTTCCTTAAAGTAATCGAAACTATTATATTAATATCCATTCCCTTTGACTGCCCCATGTTAAGTGTCAAAATTTATCCAGCACCCCCACCTAGCGGTTAAAGTCGGGAATGCACCAGAGACACTGTGTGGCCAATAGTATTTGGACACCTGACCACCATATGAGAGAATTAGGTTAGAAATAAATAAATAAATAAATAATTATAAAATTTAGCACTACAAAGGATAATGAAGGACAATACAGGGAGAGGTAATGAGTGTCGGGTAATGGAGAATGGTAGAGAATTGATTATTGCAATGCAATCAATATTAGACTCAAGTTAAAAGATTTTAGTTTTTTTTAAGAAATCGAGAAGTTTAATTTTATGAGGAGTAGTTTTTTTTTTCTTCAAGACAAACATGGTTGTGAAGATATCTTCTTTTTTATGACATTTGCACTGTAGTCCAGCAGGGGGCAACCTTTCAGATGACCGTCAACCGCCTCAAGTTAAAAGAAGAAGAAGCGCACGTGGGAATCTTGTATTCAAGATGGCGGCCTGCCGTGTAGAAGACGTGCTCGCTAAAGCCGAAAAAGACGAGGCAGAAAGGCTAAAAAATATCACGGTACATAAAGAATTAGACCTCGAGTTCGATATCGGAAACTTGCTGGCGTTCGACAAGAACTCGATAAACACTCGGGAGTTCAAACAGCAAAATAGAGACGAGTTCTTCCGCTCACTGGCCCGGGACAACACTCAACTCCTCATTAACGAGATCTGGAAACATCCAAGCGAGAAAGTAGAGGAGGTGATCGTGGTCAAGCTGCCGGATCCAGTCACCAAGTTACCCCGAGAAAAACCCGCTCCCAAGCCGAGACCTCCGACCAAATGGGAGCAGTTCGCCAAACTCAAAGGCATCCAGAAGAAAAAGAAGACCAATCTGGTGTGGGATGAAGTGCACAAGGAGTGGAAAAGGCGTTGGGGCTATAAACGAGCCAAAGATGACACGAAGGAATGGCTGGTAGAGGTGCCCGAAAACGCGGATCCAAACGAGGACCAGTTCGCCAAAAGGAACCAGGCCAAGAAAGAGCGAGTGGCCAAGAACGAGTTTAACCGCCTGAAGAACATCGCCAGGGCGCAGAAGCTGGAAGTTCCTCGGTATGGGACTCGCTCCAAGCGCCCAGCAGTCCAAAGCAGAGCTGACCAAAGCTGTGCATGTGGCCAAAAGCTCCACAGCTTCAGTCGGGAAGTTCCAGGAGCGACTTCCTAAAGAGAAACCCCAGAGAAACACCGGTAAGAAGAGACAGTTCCAGCCTCTGATCGGTGACTTCGCCGGAGAGAAGCAGAAGCAACTAGAGATGCTCAAATTGATGGAGAGCAAGAGTCCTCGCCTGGACATCACCAAAGCGGTGAATAAGCAGATGAGGGAGGAAGACGGTGAAGCTTCAGACCGGAGGAGGGGGAAGAAGGGACGGAAAGGGACCGCACCTGCGAAAGGCAGGCGAGGTGCTCAGAGTGGGAAAGGAAAGGGGAAAGGGAAAGGAGGACCTTCCAAAGGCAAAGGACGAAAACCTGCAATGAGACAGGGCAAACGTTAAAATAAACTTCTAAAGCTGTAGTGAAATCTGGGACTTTGTATTTTCAACCTCACACACACCTGAGCCTGTTCATTAGCATTCCTCGTCACTGGGGTGCTATCATCAAGCGTACATCTTTAGTACCGTTAATATGTAAGTTTTATTTGGAAAGGTGCACCAGACCTTAAACAGCATCTGGATTTTAAAACCAAATGCAGGAACTTCTCGGCATGGTTGATCCTCTTCTTAAACGCCTGTGCATCACCGCCTGAAAAATTGAGTTTATTGATTAAGATACTGGGATATTGGATGTGCATTACTTCTCATGACACCACTCGAAGTGCCTCGACATGTAGGGATGAGTGATATGGCAAAAATCGTTACTTGAAGGTGCCATCACAATAGTCATGTATGTACTACAATATTTAGCTTTGCTACCAAAGAACCCAAAAAAGTATCGTCGATGTAGCGGCTTTTAGTGCGTACGTAAAGAGAAAAAATATTTTAATCAGAAAAATTGTGAGAGTTGGTAACTAATTAAAAAGGGGGGAAATATTTATCTGCGAGGAAAAAGTTTTTTTTTTTAAAGCGCTGACATTCTCACACTCAGGAAAGGTTCATCTTAATATTAACATATTACAATATTGACCTCGTCCAGCCCTTTTGACCAGGTGTTTGAAATGAAAATCTGAAAAGATATTTCCTTTTTTCTTTTCTTTTTTTTTTTTTTTTTTTTTTACAGTGTTCTTGGAAATCTCAAATATTTTGCTTTCTAAAATGACTCGAGATGCATATTCACATATTCAACTATTTTATGTGTCATACTTGTGATTGTTATCCAGCATGAGAAAACCGGAGGACTGCTTGCTGTTGGTGCCTCAGATTCTGCCATGGCTGTGAACATTGATTTTGCCTTTCGCAGATGTTTTTGAATAAATATAACAATTATCAACTTTGTGACTATTGGGACTGCTTTATACCAGGCCACGCGGTTCCATCTAATTACAGCGGCTTGACACAACATTTCAACAATTAACTCTCATTCATCACTTCTAGCATCTCACTTTTATATTTTGTTTTCCCTGAACAGGATATTTTTTGGGGGGAAAAAATAAAATAAATAAGTAAATAAAAATACCCTATAAAAATTATTCTATGTGCTTTGCCAGACGTAAAAACATAATATAATCTGACTTATAATTTATAACCTGATTGGATAAAGATTTAGTAGAAGTGGAACGTTTAAATAAAAACAATCAAGTAAATAATATATGGCTCTGGTTCCCCCTTGTGG
Organism: Ameiurus melas; assembly: GCA_012411365.1. Taxonomy (NCBI): domain Eukaryota; kingdom Metazoa; phylum Chordata; class Actinopteri; order Siluriformes; family Ictaluridae; genus Ameiurus; species Ameiurus melas. Next base: position 2,262,435 of record CM022771.1, on the reverse strand, counting down.
TTATTTTGTGGTATTGCATCTACACTGTTTAGTTATCAAAATTTCAGAAAGACTAAATCTCATGTCTTAAAAATGAATAGTATGCATTTTAGCTTCACTTTTATTTATTTATTTATTTAACATATGCTTTTATCCGAAGCAACTTGTAGTTAACCTGATTAAATGATTGTTAAAGGTTCAACGTTATCCAGGTTGCCCCGTGACCCTGAACAAGGAGTAAGCGGTTGAAGATGGATGGATGGTTCAACATTATTTCTCTGTAAGTCCTCGGGGTTGAAGCCACAATCCTCAGATTGTTTAATTTGATATTTGATTATAATTTTTCTTTTCTTTTTTTTTTTGCTTTCATTTTTGTAACATGACATATCTCTTTAAAAATTGCTTTATATTTCTCTTTGACATCTTAAGTACAAAATGTCTCCTAAATACTTATTCATCCCAGTTGGAATGGAGTAAACAGCTGTCTGGAATACTGTAAGAGAGAAAATGAATCTTTACTCACTAAGTAATTAATTACTCCAACAGATTTAAATTTGCTTGTGTTAATGCTAATCATTTGCCCGTTTATAAACACATGTCCACATCAATCCTCTGGAGCTGCTGGGTCTTTCTAAATGACAGCATAAATCCATTCTTCGTTTAGTTGATGGATGTTGTTTGACCGCTCACACAAGTGCTTAGGGGAGGTGGGGGGGTTGGAGTGGGGCTAACCATCTGTTGACTGCTGTAAAAACAATCAAAACATTACCATTCCACCTCGGAGGACAGGAATATACAGGGACGCTCACAATCAAAATCAATCAGACTCACTGAGTTGACAGCAGTCTCTGAGGATCTCAAATGTGCACTGAGCCAGACGGAGAGAGGTCGAAGGTCAAAGAGATATTAGCACTGGGAGGGGTTCATTTGAAGAATATTGCATTTTTACAATGATTAAAAGAAATAAATAGTATAATATCATATAGGCCCAATCACAACAAGGTTCCCACATGAAATCCCACTTTCAAAACAAATTTTTCAGCCATGTTTATATGACATGTTTTTTAATTTTTTTATTTCTTACTCCTGAATCCATGTGGTCAGAATTTCTGTGCATTACTATATTTCAGCAGGATATTTTACATTTAAACATATAGGCTTGGTGATGGGTCAATGAAGTGAGTCGGCTGTGTTAGAGCAAGAAAACACTCAAATATGAAGTTTAGAGGGACTCTAGGGTCAGGATTGTAAATCATGAGGAAAATGATCACTCAGCTTATCATACTTAGCTTTCACATAGCGAGTGAAAATATCTTATAGTATAAAGTCAAATCTATTAAGTATTTCCTAGTAAAAGATTACAATAAACCAGGCATCCATCCATCCATCCATCTTCTACCTCTTACTCCTTCTTCAGGATCGTGGGGGAATCTGGAGCCTATCCCAGGAAGCATCGGGCACAAGGCGGGGTACACCCTGGACGGGGTGCCAATCTATCGCAGGGCACAATCACACACACATTGATACACTATATGGACACTTTTTTTGGAAATGCCAATCAGTCTACAGTGCATGTCTTTGGACTGGGAAAGGAAACCAGAGTACCCAGAGGAAACCACCAAAGCACTGGGAGAACAAGCAAACTCCACACACACACACTACAGGGCCGCAGCAGGAATCGAACCCTCAACCTTAGAGTTGTGAGGAAAACATGCTAACCAATAATCCACTTAATATCACTTATTTTCTATATTGCTTTGTTGATTTTTCATTTAACATCCAGGGTTGTGGGGAAGCCTGGAGCCTGTCTCATGAGGCATCGTCCACAAGGCGGGGTACACCCTGGACAGGGTTTTTTAATTTAACATCCATCCATCCATCCATCCATCTTCTACCGCTTACTCCTTTTCAGGGTCGCGGGGAAAACTGGAGCCTGTCCCAGGAGGCATCAGGCACAAGGCGGGGTACACCCGGACAGGGTTTTTAATTTAACATGTGAGATAAAATTTTATTTTGTATTTGTCTTTACTCAACTATTGTTTATGGGTATGTTCAGTAAAGAAAAGGTCTAGACATGGTGTTAGGCCATAGTTCTAGTGCTGAATGGTTTGAAATTGCATGTTCACTTGATTGTTTCTTTAAACACAGATGTGCTATGTATCCACTAGGTGGTGGTAGCATACAGTTATGTCCCTCAGTGGCCAGAAGAAGTGGAACTCACTCATGGTGATATCCTCCAAACAGGACGAATCAAGGTGGTTTGGGCAGCTGCAGAACAGACAGTAGGGCTACTTGTCATCGAGATGTGAGTCATAACACACACCATGTACATGAAGGTAATTTAGCGCCAAACGGTCAAGCCCAATAGTAAAATAGAATTTATAGAATTAAACATTTGTTTTAATAATGATTTCTTTTAGTGTCCCATTATACATTTAAGTACAGAAGTTCACACCCCTTATGGTTTCCGAGTGGACAGTAGAAAGGGATATATCTTTATTTCACAATTTAACTATGAAAATTAAATTCCCAGAAGCTGGAAATGTGTTCTGCAAGAAAACAACAATCCAGCACAAGGCAACAAAATTTTTTTTTTTTTTTAAGTCTGAGATGAACCAGAAGAACGATTATGCTATGACACTCTTGTCTTAATGCAAAGGTTCACAGCCTCGGTCCGAGAGAGCCCCCTGTCCTGTTCATTTTAGAGATCGTTGTGCTCTAACACACCTAATTCAACTAAGGAAGGGTTATTAATTAGCTGAATCAGGTTTGTTAGTGCAGGGGAAACGATCACATCTGAAGTAGAGGACGTGCTCCAGGACCAGTGTTGGAAACCTGTATCCTAAGGGCATGCGAAGTAAAAACAGGGCAACTAAAAATGGCGAAGGTTTACGGAGACACGGTTCAGTTCAGGTTGAATCTGTGGTGATCCTAAGGGAACGTGCTGGGTGAGTGTGTCTTTCCGCCCTGCTGCCTCCCCCCCACGTCATTGCTCTCGTCTTTACCGCCCATCCTGCGAAATCCACCCATCCACCCAACCAAAGCAGCTGCTATCCCTCCCAAGCCAGCACACCCCAAACAGGTGGCTCATCCCATAGCTCATTAGTTAACAATGCACACAAACAGCACGCCAGATCTGATCAATTGGTGCGTGGCATATAAGTGCACCCACAAAAGGGACGGAAGTGCACTTTTAAGATACGGATTTTCCTTAGTGCGATCAAAAAAGGAACCAAAACGTGTCTTAAAAATGGAGGCGCTCCTCATCGTTTTTGTGTATTTACTTGCGGTGCTAGTGATAAACTGACGCTCTATCCTTGTGTGGCTGTAATGAGACCCCGTAAAGGTGTCTTAGGCCTGATGAGATTTGGGAAGTGTCCCTATTGCCTTAAGTAGTGTCAGCCACCAATGCAGAGGCCGCTCTCTCATTCCTTCTCTCTGAAAGTACTGGAATCTGGGTCAGCGGGAATAAACAGCGCCTTTGTGCTTGTTGTTTCCTCTTTGTGTGGCCCAGCGGAGGCAGGCAGCAGGCCCCTAGGGGTGGAGGAAGGGAGGAGGGACCTTTCCTGACTTTGAAGAAGGACGCCCAGGCCCCGTGCTCGGCCCAAAGCTCGCCCAGCCTGCTGCACAGGATCCTGTCCAAACATCGCAGAAAGAGCCAGTGCCAGGGGGCCAGTAACAGGGCAATTGAACTTGACTGAATGGCACCGACCTGCAGGATAGCCGAGAGCTCAGCCCACAGTGTGAGCGCTGTAGCTGTTTTAGGATGGCTGAACCATCACAATGTGCTGATTGTTACATAGATACAGTGAACAAACACTGCTGTTGCTGGAGTAATACTGTGTCTGTTAAGTGCTTTTTTTTCTACCAAACAGTGTGATAGAGCGTACATACCAGAACTATTTGCACTCGGGTTGAGAATGTCTTCCCTATTGCGTAACACCATCCGTGAAAGTAGTGAGGGGAGTTCTCAGACGGATGTGTGGTGGAAACTAATATGCACTATTAGTCACTCGAAATTTGCAAACTTGTCATGTTCTTTTCACATCAAATTAGTAGACATACAGCTTATATTACATTAAATTACACAATGCATGGCACTGTTCATTGTTCCTCACAGGGTGAATTAATGAACATGAGACATTGCTGGCCTGCAGTTAATGGTGAGAATTGCATCCAAGAGTGTCAAAACAGAAATCATACTGAAATCAGAGAGAACGTCAAGAGCAGGCTGTGTCAAATGACAGTCGTTGCATTAAAATACAACACAATTTTACACCATGTACATTATTTACATTATATTAAACGCCATGCCATGTCGTGAGTATATATACGTACTCATTGACCACTTCAATTGGAATACCTGTACACCTGCACAGTCATGCAATTATCGGATCAGCCAATAATACAGTAACAGTCCAATCCATAACATCGTACAGATACAGATCAAGAGTTTAAGTTCATGTTCATGTCAAATATAAGAAGGGGGGAAAATGTGATCACAGTGATCTTTGAGCGTGGCATGGAGTATTTGAGAATCTGCTGATCTGGGACTTTTTATCTACAGCGGTCTACACAGGTTGGGGGGGGAACATTGAATGAAGCTCCTGACTTGTATCTGAAAAATTCTATGAATTGTGCTGGTAACAAGTGGTTACAAGGAATACCGGTATTCCTATTAAAGTGGCCGGTAAGTGTACAGTATAATGAATAGGAAGCAAAAATGTAAAAACCGTGCAAAATGTCGGCAACAAATTTGGGTAAATGCATAAGAATAAATCCATAGTTTTAGCCAGAGACAGTAACAGGATGATTCTATCATGATTATGGTCATGCAAAAACACGAACCAGAATCGTCCTGGTATAGATCAGTGAAATATCTACAAAATGTGGGACCATGGATTTATTACCGTGTCGTATTGCACTGTCCTGTGGAAAAGCACTGTAAATGTACTGCGGGAGAGAACATGACTACAGTCCAGTGGCAACATGACTAATATGACAAAATGGAATATGAGTGTATTTGCGGTTAAGTTGGGAAGTGTGGAAATAAACCGTAAAAGAGCAGATTTATATACCAGACACGAGTAATTCTGCAAAATGTTATTAACTATGAACTGTAGGCCTATTCTTTTTTCCATGTATCCTCTCATTTATTTCCAGACTTTACTCTTATACGCACTTATTTTCCAAGTAGGGAAACTCTCTGTTTAATCCTGTGTTTATTTTTTTTCCCCCCCTAGTCAGTAATTCCTCTAACTGCTGTGTCTTATATCTAAGAGATGAAAAGGGTTGGAAAGCAGAAAGAAAAGAAGAAAAAAAAAAAGTAATATTCTTTTTTACATTTTTAACATTTCGTCTTCTTTATTTCAAAAATTATGAACTATATTTCAGTCGAGCAACATGTGCTCGTTTTGTTCAAGTCTTTACTGCGTCATTTATCGAGACTATTTTGATGTCATTTTGGTGCTAAAATGAATAAATACTAATGAAATATTTAAGTTCATGTAATATTTAAATTGAAGAGAACCCATGAAACACTGCAAAAAAAAAATATCATAGCAAGTGAAGATAAGCAAATGCTATCAAATACAGTATCTCTCATTATGATATTATTATATTTAAAAAAAAATATAAGACCATGAAGCCTAGACATATTTACTAGCTTGGAAGTTTCTAGAAATACACACTTGAAATAAGCAAAATTGTCTGCCAATAAAATAAAACGTCAAACTTCAAATGAGTTAAAATATCTAGAAGCAAGCTTAATAATCTTATAGTTGTGTATCTAATATAAACTAATAAAGAGACATAATAGTTGAAATGGCCTATATCCAAGATGTTTTTACTTGTTAAGGTATTTGCAGTGAAGAAGTTTATATGTTTGTACCCTGTGACATGGAATATGATATAGTATGTATGCATATGACTCATGTTCTGTGAAACTGTCAAATGAACAGCTTTGAGCCGGTCACCTCGTAATATAATGAGATTCAGCTCCTGACATATATCAAATCACTAATGAGGGGCCTCATTAATGGTCGCAAGTGTTTAAGATCGCGTTAATGAAGACAACATGCACTAAATCTTCCTTTCCATTATACTCTTTTCTGTTGTTTCTGTAAAGCAGAGCCCTCAGGCAAGCCTAATAATGACCTATAACTTATTTTATGGCCAACACACACACTCTTACATACAGGCACACTTGTTATCTCTAGGGTATCTCTTTACACGCCATCTGTAACTTGTTCTCTAAATATAGTGTATAAGACTGCACCGCATCATGCACCATAAGTTTATACGTCTACCGTTTCTAAATCGCTCATCTCTATTTTCAAGTAACTGACTTTCTGGACGTATTTGGGCTACTAAGGTGCCTCGGCCATCTGCTCGACGGAGATTAACCAGTCTAAAAGCCGGGAGCTTTCTCTCTTGGCTTCTGATAGAGGGCTCTCTGAATGCTTTAATTAGTCTTAATCCTAGCACAAACTCAGCAACTGCTGATGTCACATTGATGTCCTGGATTGGGGGCCAGAGTAGGGGAACCCACATACTGCAGAGCTTTTTTTCTTTTTCCACATCTATGGCAGCTGGTACCTGGGGATAACCTGCAGAGCAGCTGTTAAGCTGGACAGCGAGAGCGTTCACTCATGCCACACCCAGAGAACACCATGCTCACCCGCGGTGTCCGGCTCGTTCACCAGGTGCCTCTCCTGCAGAATCAGACCCATGCTGCATGAAAGAAAACTGGTCCATCTCTGGTTACACCCTTCAATCAATTACCATTAAAGGCCAGATGCAGGAAAATCACAAATGGCGAATACCTGTTTTTATCCTACACCGTTTACAGTGGCTTACTGCGTGTATATCTTTCCAAGGCCTGTCACGCACCTGTGACAACACAACTACTTCTTGGCTTGTTGTGTTTATTCATAGCTTCCTCCTCCGTGTTTAAACACTATAGTTATGCGCCCGGTCTGTCTAGTGTCCAAACTCTCAGCAGGAGCCATGTGCAGGCCAGTGGAAATTCTGACCTAAATAAATGCACAGGCAGGCCTGGCTGAAGCTCCAGCACCTCGTGTGGATTTCCCGCCCGAATTGAGGGTGCCTGCCAGATGACTGGGGCTGTCACTGCTATAATGGCTGACCATCTGCTGTCTGGCACGCACAAAAGCTGGCAGTGTGCACATAGGCGAGGGGGAGGGGCTTCGGGCTGATGAGTTTGCACCCTGCCACATGCCGTGTGGGGACACCTCTGAACACCCATATATTAACAAGCAAGAGGGTGATGGTATGGCTGTTTATGCAGTTGTTGTTACGCATTAATCATTTGATGACTTTGCCAATGATGCATCCTCAAAAATATATTCATATGCTCAAATGTTTATTCATTTTGCAAATTTGACACAATACCAACAATATGTCAATCACTGTAGGAGAACCTTAAGAACTGAGTTACATTTGCCAATCATGAGCAGCTCTAGCACTTTAGAATGAACACATGGATTCACAGGAAAAAATGTTGTTGTTTTTTTATTTTGTTAGTTGCATAGCTTCCTCAAAGTGGGGTTATACTAGGAACCCACTAAAAGTGAAATCCTCTCTTGTAGCTGTTCTCAGCATAGAATCTATTAAGAAGGACACACCAAATACACTTTAAGGGTGCTACTGTACATGGAGCCTGGATGAAGTTATTCATGTCATTAACTGATTAAATGAATGTTGCATTTTTTTTTTTTTAAATGGTCTTGTTTTTGGACTACACTCTGAGGTCAAGGAGTTATTTGATTGGTTAACAAGCTATATACAGCTATGTATATATACAGCACTCAGCCATAGTATTAAAGCCAGACAGCCAGTAATTAACATTGATTTTATATCATTACAGTGGCACCTGTCAAGGTGTGGGATATATTAGGCAGCAAGTGAACAGTCAGTTCTCAAAGTTGTTGTGCTGGAAGCAGGAAAAATGGGCAAGAGTAAGGATCTGTGCGATTTTGACAAGGGCCAAATTGTCATGGCTAGACGACTGGGTCAGAACATCTTCAAAACGGCAGGTCTTGTATGGTGTTCCCGGTATGCAGTGATTAGTGCCTACTAAAAGCGGTCCAAGAAAGAACAACCGGTGAACCAGAGACAGGGTCATGGGTGCCGAATAATGCGCATGAGTGAAGGCTATCCCGTCAGATCCAATCCCACAGAAGAGCTACTATAGCACAAGCTACTGAAAAGGTTCATGCTGGCTCTCATGGAAAGGAGTCAGAACACACAGTGCATCACAGCTTGCTGCGTATGAGGCTGCGTAGCTGCAGACCGGTCAGAATGCCCATGCTGACCCCTGTCCACCACCAAAAGCATCTCCAATGAGTACATGAGCATCAGAACCAGACCATGGAGCAATGGAAGAAGGTGGCCTGGTCCGATGAATCTCGTTTTCTTTTGCATCATGTGGACGGCCGGGTGCGTGTATGTCGTGTGTTATTCCCTAATAGCAGTAGCCTCTTTCAGCAGGATAATGTGCCCTGCCATGCTGCAAAAATTGTGGTTTTAATGTTATAGCTGATTGGATGAATGATGCTCTAGCATTTAGATATGAATTATATATATTATATAATATTAATTAGAAGGGCTCTGTTCTTCTAATTGGGTTCTAATTGGAACTTCATCCAAAAATGCTGCACTAACTCTTGCATGTATTCGCGTGAGGATATCGCTCTGGTGAAGAGCACCTGCCAAACTACCTCCTGGAAATGCACATGGAAAATGCAACCATGTTGCTGCTCATGGGCAGTGAATTGCATTTTGAATGTCTCAAGTCTTAAATAATCAGCTTAGTGAGTAACTCTGAAGTATGCACATCACTGTCAGATCCTACAACAGGTGTTTGTTTTGGGTTCGACCAGCAGGACTCCAGCTGCATTCAAGTAGATACTGTACAAAAGCTCCAACCCGAGTTGAAGTCAATGGAGCCTTTGACATCTCTCAAGCCAATGTTGGGCCACTAAAAGTCACAATAGCATGAGTCAGAAGAAGAAATGATTTAGAGTGCGTGTGCCACGGGCTTGTAATGGCTCTAGGCGGCAGAAGGCATGTCAGTGGGGCCTACGCGCTCCTCCATTTGGGGGCAATTGAGTGAATGGGTCTGTAAAACTAACAGACTCGGGGAACAATGGAGCCAAAAGACATTATTTCATGGCCGAGTGGGCCCCTTTAGCTGGAGCAGCTGACCTGCAGAGAGGCCTCTTGTTCAGAAGGGGTGTATGAACGTAGGTCCCAAAGCAAAAATGTCAGTAACCCCCTACTACCTTTTACACAGGTCCAGAAATTAAGGTTAGCAATCATATGCACCTGCTTAGAGAGAACGATGGATCTGGCCATGACATGGCAAACAACGATAAACTTGGGTGAGACAGGAAGTGGCACAGTGCAAGACTCAGGCATGATTGGAAGGATTTTTGGTAATTAATAAAAAAGGAAATGAAACCATAATACACTGAACAAAGCATTTTATTTCCCCCCCCTCAATACGTACAAGTGTCACAAATGGTTACTGGCAGGATTCAGAGAGGCAGGCGATATATGTTCAGCAAAATAGTGTTGGAAGTAAAATGTCTCACTTGTGAAAATGTGTATATGTCAGATTAGCTGAATGTACTGTTTATCATGCATTGTTTTTAAACTGCTACATAAATCTACGATTAGGTGGTCGAGTGTTAAATAGAATTGTATACACATAAACTTGCACCTACGTTAAAAACAAGACAAAAAAATGTACACACATGCCTCACAAACTTTGCTGTCACCCGCACTTTTACAATTATACAATATTGAATCTTATGCTATGAAATGTTGTGAATAACCTAATGAACTCTGGGATTTGCAAATTCATATTTTTGTAGAATTAAAATTAAAAAATTAAAAAATAAATAAAAATACTACCCATAGGACAGGATGTCTTAGTGTTGGGCTAACCAACTGATTTATTAAAAAAAAAGCTCTCAGCACATCACAGAGGCTTGTTTTATTTATAATGCCTTAAAAGTAGACCCTTTAAAAACCTACTGAATAATTTGACACTGAACCTGACTTATCAAACGTTCTACACTAAAAAAAATAATAATAAAAAAAAAAATCAAATTTGAAAAATTCTCAATTACCTTCAATGTCAGACAAAGTTAGATTTAAGCAGTACAACTTTTCTACATCTCCAAAAGATTGTGCTTGTGTTTCGTTCGCTTCTTTTCTGATTCTCAGCTACGGCACAGCCTTCAGTTTCACCTGCAGAATTACTTAGTGAGAGAGAGGAACTCTTGTTTTAGTCCATTAACAGTCAGTGTTTCATTTGTACAAGAAAGAAAGAAAAGAAGAAAAAAACAGCCACTTCTATCACCATCATAAAATAAAAACACCTCAAAATGTAAACACTTTAGGGGATTTTACAAAAAAACAAAAACAAAAAAAAGACACTTGAACATTTAAAAAGTGCAAATTGCCTACACAAGCGGTTGGAAGCTGAGTATCGCTACCTGTATTGTAACAACTTGTTTGAAGTCACTCAGAACTTTGGAGATGACTAGATTGATGCTAGATTGAAACCAATTAGTAAAGAATGATTAGTGGCAGTGTATGTTGTTAAAAAAAAAACACGTTTTTTTTTATTTATTTTTTTTAGAAATACTTCTGATGATAGGTAGCCAAATATTGTCTCTCAACACAACAGAAATAAAATTCTCTTTATAGCTTTGAAATAAATAAATTAGTAAAGATTTAATAAATAGAACCTACAGCCCTAAATGATGGAGAAATCCATCTCGTCTTGGAACGTGTTACTTGTGTGAGACTGCATATTAAAAATCAGTACCAAACATGACTTCGGATAGTTTGCAAACTAAAGCAGCTAGGAGTTCAAAGTTGTTGGTTTTGTTTTTAGGCTGCAGACACTGTCAGGTCTGTCAGCGCAAAAAGGTAGGTCTGTTTTCAAAACTGGACAGTCCAGGTGCTCAATAAACATCTCAACAACTCAAATTACAGCGACGAATAAATTAGAAAATTTAAAAAAAAAAAAAAAAAGAAAAAGAAAAAAAAGAGGTACCCTTCCATTCGATGCTACTTTAGCAGTTAAATGCTGTACAATACATTCAGTGAGTGTCAAACTCAGCAAAAAACACGGAGCAGAACCCTTATCATGGTTCGAGCCAAAACAGTCACATTGCAAGTGCTATCCAGTTCCTCCTAAACACGCTTCAAGCCCCTCCCCTTTACAGTTACCCACAATCAGTAGTGCAACACTGCGAGTGCTCTTCGATCCTTAAGACACCATTTTTGTTTTTAAAAAAAATCCTATAAAAGCGACGTTAAAAATCCGAAAGGACTAACAGATATGTATTGGGGGTTTTTTCCCTTTTTTTCCCCAGAGTGATGAACTCCAGCAGCAATCATTTTCTTGCGAATTTCCTTAGCTGTGTGGAACTGACATGTCGAGCGCAAAGACAGAAAATGCTCAACAATGTGAAATTCTTTCTCTCTCTCTCTCCCTCTCTCTATCTCAGTAAACGACAACCGAGGCAAAAGATAAAAAAAAATAAAGGAAAAAAATCTTCTTCGGTTCTCCTGATACTCCGCACTGTCTACGGCTAAAAGTGAACACGAGACGGCCGATAAAATACCTTAGGCTAGATCGACGAATCTAGAACGGTCATCGCAAAAGTGTCATTTTAAGAGGAAGACTGGTCATGTTCTTTCGTGTTAAAAAAATCGAGTCATTAATGCGCCTCTTTTTGGGTTAAAATACTTTGTAATACACTGTAAGTCTTAAGCACACACACACACGTATAAAAAAGGCGAATATTTAGTTTCCTACACCAGATTGTCTAAAAGTGAAGTGCAAGGAATGAGGGGGCTGTACGTTGTAAGGAGCAGAGAGGAGCGCTGGAGCTCACAGGACCAGAGCTCTGGAGGTGCACGTCGGCAGCTGGGAGGAGTTCAGGTAGTGCCTCGCTTGCTCGGTCATGATCAGCTGGTCCTGTGTCTTCCCAAATACCACTGCCTCCCACTCGCTGCCCACCTGATTGGATAGAACATCGGATTTAAACGCAATCCATATCAGCTGTTTAAGCTCAAGCGAACGGTAAGTTGAACGGTAAGTTGTCGTACCTGTGTGGAGGCTTGGTAAACTGGGCTTCGGTGTGTAAGGAGCTCTTTTTTTGCCTGAGGGCTGAGAGGGCAGATGGGAAGTTGGGAGTCCATAGTCAGTGAGCCCGGAGAGCAGGTGAGTTCCTCCTCTACTTCGGTCAGCGGGGTCATCAGAATTGCGCTGCTCAATATGCCATCATTATGAGACTGGGTGATAAGAAGGAATTACCACAATCAGACAAGCCTGCTTAAGTTTGGTAAAGCAGGGCGATTGAAATATTTGGCCCCCACCCCCCACCCCTTTACACCAATAGACCTTTTATTCCCGAATTTTCCATACAAAGAACTCAAACTTGTTTTAGAAATGTACATTCAAATTGTTCTGAATAATATTATCAACACTCAGACTCGTGTTTTTATAGAAAACCATCAGATTTGAGAATTCAGGTGTGCTGTAGTATAACAGTGGTTTTTTTTAAAAGAATAAAATCGTGCACTTCCTGGATGTTAAGGATTATTTTGGATACTGATTACTACATTCTGCTCTTACCTGTGCGCTATTGCTGATCTGCTGCTGAGGGAACAGTTGCACATTGAGACAGTCTTTCCCCCAACTGTCCAATAGCAAGGACTTCCTCACCTTCCTGGCAGGAGCATCCGCCTATACATCAGCCAAACAAAAAAAAATATTCGTTGAGGTAAACAATACAATGTACAGTTCATGAAGAGAGAATGATCGGCATGGACGTGCTGTGTGTACCTCATACAGTCTTTGTTCAGGATGTCCGTGAATGAAGATATCCGTCCCTGTCTCCTCCTTCAACACTTCCCTAATGTCCTCCTCTAGGAAAGCCAGTGGCTGAGGCTATGCACAGAGAGAAAAAAAAAAAGCTCACATACACTTGTGAATCACATATACTGTACACTAACATTAAGGAAAGAGGTGATTTAAAGACACCTACCACCATTTTTAAGGGTCCGTGCATCTTTTCCTGGGCAGCTAAGGCATTTTTGAAAGGAGTGGGTGTCCTCGGAGTGTGGGCCATTATGGACTTGCGAACCTTGGGTGTCCTGAAACTAAACAAATAAATGCGTTTATTCCAGAGCGCTGATGAATTATCGATTCTGATTGGTCAGAAGGTGTCAGATGCATTCTTAGTACTGGTTGAAAAATAAGTTTCCCTGCATTAGACGGCTAAATGTTGTCCAAGTAAACACAAGCAATGTTACCCAGCGTTCTCCTTCTGATGTTTGGGCGTGGTTTCTCTCTGCTGAGGCGTGCTGGAGAAGTTTTTCTGCGCACACACCGGAGTTGACGTTAGCGCAGGATTGTCCAGGTTCAAATGCTCAGCCCCAGATATGTTAAAGAACTGGAGTTAAACGTGGAAATAGAAGTGAGAGACACGCTGGGTGAAACAGAGAAACTCGACGTGTAGAATTAAACGGCTGTGGTTAGACTCTGGTTAACACTTCATACCTGAGAGGGTGAGAACGGAAGTCCTTTAACTGGTGTGCTTTTCAGCGAGCTCCTGGTGTTGTCTGTAAAAGAGTTCACGCAGTTTGCGTCGTCACCGAGCGAACGGTCCGATCTCTCTCTTGTCTTCTTCCTCGGCAGGGACGGCGGAGGGGAGTCGAATTTGCCCGCAGGGCGAGTGCTATGAGGAACGGGTTTCCCCTGGCTCGTTCCAACGTGGGGCCTACACAAAGCAGGGGCGGGAGTGTGATACTTAACATCCTCGGTGCAGTCATCATGAGCTGGGTACGCGCCATCAAGGACGGGGGGTTTAGGAGGACTGACAGACTCCGAGAGGTCAAAACTTCCCACCTCGCTCCAGACAATTGGATCCTGCAGAGTATGACACATTTTCTGTTCACATTTTATGGTCCATCTAGTAATAACCTTTCACTTTTACTTTGTTTTATAGGACAGAAACCAATGAAATTGGTTTTTAAGTCACGGCAACCAAAAACTAACTTGCTTTGTGCTTTTATGGACGGACAGTATGGCAAAAATATTATCTCACAATGGGCATCGTGTCATTTAAATTCGCTGAGGTTTGTACCAAATGAAACAGAATGCTACAGAGGTAACAACTGTTTATAGCTGCTTTAAAAGGATCTATCTTGACTTTGCTGTAAACGATTGTCTCCTGCTCACCGAGTCGATGAGGTCTATCGTTTCTGCAAACTCAGGAATGGTCTGCAGACTAGAGAGCACAGCGCTGGCTTCCGCTGCCAGGAACTTGCTGGGAGAGACGTGCAGCGGTACAGAAGGAGCACGGCCCTTCTCCGCTCGACCCAGCTCAACACCGGACTCTTCGATGGTCCCTGTGGTGCTCATGGTATCATCCGCCAGACTGTCTGACCAGCTTGAGTAGCTCTCTGGGTTCTAAACGAGAGCCAACCATTGTGAGTCAGACAGGTGAGTTTAACAGCCAATAGAGAGTGATCTACGGGGTCCAGTGATGTGCAGTGATGGTAGTTATGATGACGGAAAATAATTTGGTTTCCAGATTAATGAATACAGAAGACACCATCAGAGTCAGAAGGCTCATCAGTAACCAATTATAACGTCTGCTCTAGGAATGAATAACTCGGCTTTAACAAGTGTAACCGGTAAACATTAAAAAGGTCATTATTCACCTGAGTAACAAGTTAAAATATACTTTAACAGTTCTTATCAAGGTACTCAGATTTCAGAAATTCTCAGAAGACACAACACAATAAAAAAAAAAAGATTAAATAAAAGCATACAAATCACTGCTGCCAAGTTGTAGCGCACAAAAAGGGGAAGAAAAAAGCGCAATGTTTAAACTAGGATGAAAGCAATGACTTTCAAGCATGTCGTCTTCGCCAGGCACTCTCATGCTGTGCACTAAAGGATCTAGTTACTGACAGCAGGCCACGATCAGGTGGAGTAGCAATGAGGGTAAGCTAGGGTCACCAAGCGCAGATGTTGTGAAGGGGATAAGGGAGTTATGGAAGGGGTAGGGAAGCCTAAGCACACTACTCTACACGCACACACAGTGGTTCTTACACGAGGACCGGACTGTCTTCTGACTTCATTCTCAGCTGACATAAGGAGCAGCTCTAGCTCCTTAATTCGCTGCTCTTTGTCGGGATCGTCGTGGCACGGCTGTGAGATGGGGAACCGGGAGGTAAGGAAGGAAAAGACAGAAGGAGAGACGAAGACAAACGAGTTTACTGGCAAAACCACAAACACTTCAATGGGGCTCTGATCCCAAATTCCATCAAGATGGAACTGCTTTTCTTTTTTTCCCTTTTTTAATTTTTTTTTTTTTTAATTCAAGGTCAGAATTAGATAAGATTTGAATAATACCCGTGATGTAATTCAAAATAAAAGCAATTTATAACACCACAGCACCAGCATGCAGTTCAGACACATGACACTGAAAGTTGTGTCAATTCTTTGGTCGAGAGAAAAGTAGGGCAGGAAGGGGAAAAACAGGGAGAGAACAAAAACGCAAAGATGAAAAAACAAAACAAAACAAACAACATGAAAGCAGGGCTTACCGACATGAAGCTCGAGCTCTCTGTGATGCTGTCCATACCCCGTACACTCACACATCCGAACATGTATCCTGCAACCTACACAGGCGAAAAAATAAACAAAATAATGATTTCTTTCCCAAAAATTAACAACATTTTCACTGACAATTGTCACTTTATGACCATACAAATTAAGGAAGAAGTCTTCGTTGCAGTCGAGCCATTTACCACACACACACACACAAAAAAAAAAAGCAGCTCATGAGTGACTTAAACTCGTAGCGGTTGTCACCTGTGACCGGCTGTTCACGAGCAGGTGGTCGTGACCGTGCGAGTGCTCCACAGACTGACAGCCTTTAAGGCGTCTCTTCTGAGGCTGATCTGCGCTGAAACTCCGGCTGCCGTCCTGAAGGTAACCTTCCTGCTCCACCTTCCTGCGCATGGTAGAGTTCCAGTGGTTTTTGATCGAGTTGTCTGTCCTGAAAATATAACACAGATACTTGAATACATTCCTACTGCCACAGTCAGGGGTGGAGAAATCATTCATTCATTTAGCGAGTCCATCTGGCGGGTGAAACAAATCAAAACATAAAAAAGAACAACAAAAAAAAAAAAGAGAATAAGTTAGGTAAGATAACATAATAAAAGCTGTTTAGCTAGTTGTGTGCTTTAATACAATCATAGAGGTGGGATTCAGAATAAGTGCCATGTATTACAGTTACAGAATCAAAGTGCATTCGATCTCCATGAAGCGCGTTTTGCTTTTAAAAATACACACCAGTGAAAAACTCGTTTTTACAAAAGTCCACAGTGAGTAGTGGAGTTTCTCTCTCTCTTTCGATCTCTCTCTGTATGTATAGACGGGTTACTGATATCAGCTTAAAAACACAAAGTATTATACCTTCCAGGCAGCAGCTTGGAGATCTCAGCCCAGCGGTTACCAAGCCGTTTGTGCGCCTCGTAGATAATGCGATCCTCTTCCTGGGTCCAGGAGGACTTCTTCACTTCAGGGTTGAGGTGATTGTGCCAGCGCTCACGACACTGCTTGCCTATGCGGCCCTGTAGGTGCTTAGCGATGACGGACCACCGCTTCGGGCCGTATTTGTGCACCAATTCAATCACCTGCGATGATACGGTACATACAGTTGAGGAAAACCGAAGTAGCCCAATGACATAAGGGTTTTTTTTTTTAACCTCATTCACGCATCTTAAAAGAATTCGACCATAAATAAGGAAATCGATCTTAAATTTTAAAAAATGGGCTAAAGCGTGTAAGCAAAAGTCTTCCACAAATGCTTGTCGTTGCTGTCTTTCCCGCTAAGCAGCTATTTCCATTTACAGTGAGAGCGGGAATCATATTTGCATAGTGACACAGCATTCACTGAATTCCTCTGGTATTGAGGTCACTGATGCTATTATCATTCAAGGAATGCATTACTTCACCTCTTAGCTATTTGTCCCTAATCAAGCTTTGCTCAGGCCTGGCTTCCAAAGGTCCTCACAGAGTAATGATTATTAGAGAGAGAAAGTGTAGCTTCTGCTATAACAGTGCACATTATATAAATAAGTGTGACGCAATATGTAGATTTGACGAAAATTTGTTTGCAGTTTACTACCAGATGACCAGACTAAATAACATCCTGGGCTATGGTAAGGTCTCAACATGTATTTGAGAGCAGAATCTTGCAGGCTCTTAGACAAGGGACCTCTGCTACCCTCAAATGTCATTATTTCACAGCGCCCACCTCCCATGTCAATCCCATCAGGCCGGTCAACGCCCAGCTCGTCTTACCCTCTGATCCTCCTCTTTTGTCCAGGGCCCTTTCACCAGCTCTGGGTTGAGAACTTTCTGCCAGCGGTGCTGACACTGGCCATCTGTCCTTGTCTGTCAGGAAGCAAGAAAATCCCAGTTTAACACCTGCAGGTACCACACACCTACAATAGAACCTAGTGCTTCTAAAACTAAGCATATTTTCACCAAATTTTGCTTTTTTTTTAAAGCGCTTAAACACAATTCTATGCAATAGTGTTCAGCTTAATGTTAGCTAAATAGATTGGATAATGTTATACTTAGTTCACCTTAATTACTCAGGAGTTATACATAAGAACTACACTACACAAATATTCCGAAAATTTTATTCCTTCCTAAAGGTTTAACTCTTACATATAATTACTAAGATTAGCATTCCTGGCATGACTTTAATTACTTACTGGGAAATAATTAGCGATTAATCTCCATGCATCGGTGCCATGTTGCTCAACAAGCTTCTTGAGCCTCTCGTCCTGTAGAAAATGTAAAAAAATTTTTTTGAAAAGGTCCCTTCATTAGAGGTGTTTACAGTGATTTGGGAAGCATGATGGCTCGTGCGAATTCTTCTGAATCTCAGGGAGTTTCCAATCAGCCTACATCACTTACAGGTTTAAAATAACACACACTTAGACAAGCCGTACGAGAGAGAAAGCGAGACATGAACGCATTACCTCTTCTCGGGACCATTTCACTTTGCTGAGCATCTTTTTTGAATTCTTGGGTTCTGAGTCGGTGTCTTTAGACTGACGCTCGTCCTCCTCATCCTCACTGAAATGAAGGAAAGAAAGAAAAGTGAAAAAAGGTGATGAAATGAAACGGTTAAACAAACCTGCTTAAAAAAAAAAAAGAAAATAGTGCTTGTTCTAATGAACTCTGTAAACAAGTGCATTTTTTTAGCAGATGACCAAGGAAACCCATCTGTATTAGTTCACAGGAATTCACTGTTGCTTGGTAACATTTCCCCACACACAGGGATGTGAAGATTTAATCACGACACTGTGTCCTGGGATACCGAAGTATAAACTTATCACCAATGTAAGCAGCATTTTATCGTTAATCCAAAGCAGCCAGCTTTAAAACAGCACTAAATCATAACTGGAAAAAAGAAACAATGCTTTAGATATACTGTTAGTAATAACAGTGATATAATCTAAAGATAACAAGACTTTGTGTACTTGTACACACTCCTCACAGCTGTGAGGTGTTTTAGGGTAAACTGTAGGCCAAAGTCCAGCTCTGTATCCTTACGAAAAAGGCAAAATCCTCCTCCTAGGCATGTTTATGAGCCAAACAAGGACTCCTCTTGGTTGTAAAATGTTATACCCGTGATGAAAGAGCTATTTCAGCCAAGAAACATGGCAACTGGAGTTCAGCACGAAGCTCCCCCTCTGAGAAAGACTCTAATGGACTCTAAATAAACGGCCTCTTTTACTTTCTGAGGTGAACTGCTCACATCGCTTATTCAGGAGGCAGGCCAAGCTCCCGTTCAGCCAATGGTAGCACATAACCCGTCAGCCCACTATCGTCGAGTTTTCAAATCTATCCACTACGGCTAGACGAAGATTGCACCGTCTTACCCGAAACGAAAGTCAGATGTTAACGTCAGTATTAACATTGAGATTCCTTATAAACAAACCTGTCAACGAATTGATCGCGCGATTGAATGCGAGCTGTGTTCGGATCAGCTCTCGCTTTGAAAATAAAAACAACACGCACAAGCGAACTACTGTGGCGAGGAACTCCACACACACCCAACACACACCCACACCCTTTTTTAAGAGGCACAGAAAAAGGGCAAAAACACACACACACACACACACACACACACACACTCACATACAACATAGAGCTGTACATTGTTGATTGTTTTACCAGAACCTCTCCCTTTTATTAAACTGCATCACCCTACCTTTACATAGCTAGCTAGCTGTTTTTTATTGATGTACTATGTGTACTCTGTGTATAGTGCAATTCACGTCCTCGGTTTCACATGTGAGCAAAGCTCATTAAGTCTTTGCACACAACCTCATAATGACTAAGTAGTTACATAATGACTTCATAGTTTGGAAGTACCCAAACTATGCAACATCTTTGGGCATTTTCGAATAATTTCATACGTTTTAGTAACTCGTGAAACAATTACACCATGACTAAGCAGTTCCATCGTGAATCCATAGATGCATATTCATTCTGGAAGTACTTTTCTTTTTTTATGGGTACTCTGTATATACTGTGGTTAAGAGGTACAATACGTTCTTCCTCGGTTTGAAATGACAGCACGTTCCGGAAATGAGCACACTTTTTCTCGGGTGCAGAGGTCCTTTTAGAGGCCTTTTTAGTCTTTGAGCACGTTATGAATCACCGAATAAGCGTCTATAAAAGACACCAATGGCTCATTTTTTTTTCCTCTCGAGTGTTTAGGTCATTTTGCACACCTCTGTCCATGAGTCACTCAATAACAATTTTTTTTATTATATTTTTAACAACTACCGTACGAAGACACAAAAGTCCCATAATGACTATGTCGTTACTGTACATGAATAATAACGCCATGGCATGGTGCACACACACAAAAAGTGTTTGTAATTAAGCGAACGAAACTTTACACGTATATCACAGAAACAATATACTAATTCCGCTCCTTTTCAAAAGGTGTAAGCGGTTAATGCTGACTGTCTAACGTGTGAAAATAAATGACGAACTAAATGAAGTAAAATTCGAAAACACAGTGACAACTGAGCGAACGAGAATGACAGCGAGTTAGTCAACTAAACACAATTATAAGCTTTAAAAAAAAAATATTACTTGCTTATCTTGCGTACATTTGACTACAGATTACGTTTGGGAAAATCTTTATCCTAGATGAATCAGTCTTTAAAACGCTTGTATAACAAAATTCAGTGCTAGTTTTTCAGCAAGTTAGTTAGCTAGCTAGCAACAGCTAGCTTGTACTGAATGACAGCCAGTTAACATACAGTAATATATATAGGTCTCTCTCTCGCTCTCTCTCTCTTTTAACATTTAAAGCATAAATTATAATCACTGGCACTAAATAAATCTGGAACCTGTTAACTAAACTATTAAGAGTACACAACTTATATACACTGACTGGCTAATACTAATAACTACTAATAAATACTAGAACTAGAACTAGTATGTTAGTCCATAGTGGTGATTATTACCCAATGTAAACCTTGTTGTGCATAAGTATACAGTATATAAACATTGTAAACCTTGTGCATAAGTATACAGTATATAAACATTATAAACCTTGTGCATAAGTATACAGTATATAAACATTATAAACCTTGTGCATAAGTATACAGTATATAAACATTGTAATCCTTGTGCATAAGTATACAGTATATAAACATTATAAACCTTGTGCATAAGTATACAGTATATAAACATTGTAATCCTTGTGCATAAGTATACAGTATACTACATGTTTATGTTTAGATTGCAGAGCCGTTGCCTGTAATAATGTCTCAACATGTATCATGGGGAAACTGTCGGGAAACATTGTTTAGATCTTTGGAGCAACTGTCACAATGTGAAGTATTATGACACAGTATTACAGTTATATATACACACACACACACACACACACACACACACACGTGACCTCGGACACGCACGTGCACGTGATCCGTGTTCATTATTCAGTTATATGATTCATATATATATATATATATATATATATATATATATATATATATATATATATATATATATATATATATATATATATAATATAAAAATGTGTGTGTGTGTGTGTGTGTGTGTGAATCATTTAAATGATTCATTGTCGGTTAGATGATTCTCACCTGCGAGGCTTCATGTTGGCCATGAGAAGTGTGCGGGTTCACCTGCGGGGAAAAGTGACAGGTTTCTTCTCGGAGGTGGAGAACGGGTCAGAGGAAGCCACAGTTGCCACAGGAAGCACAAAAAAAAAATCAATCAATCAAACACACTTCCGGTTATCCCGACACACGCAGGTGTCAGGCAGGTGTCCGAGCGACTTCCATGATTCGGCTCACAAAGTCACAAACTCTTACAGACAACAACAACAACAACAACAACAACTCGGTCCAAGATGCGGCTCCAAAGCTTCAAGCAATTCAAGAAGATCAGAAGCCAAACATGCCGTTTTCTCTCTCTCTCTCTCTCTCTCTCTGTTCCCAATCGGTGTGTTTGCCCGCCGTGTCCACAGCTCACGCCCTCCTCCTCCTCCTCTTCATCCTCCTCTTCTTCCTCCTTCTGCTGATTTGTCCGTCCCGCCGAATCTCGCGCGCAGCCTCACTCCAGCTGCGTTTGAATCCTCGCATGTGATTGGTTAGAGCGCGCTGACGCGAGGCTCCATTCACAAAAAAAAAAAAAAACCGATAGCGATAACAATAACACGCTGCAGTGACTTTTTATACGTACCTACATAGTTAAACGCTGGTTATTATACACGGCCAAAAGTTTGTGGACGTCTAACGATCAAAGCACTCGATGTTGTTGAACGTCATCCCCATTCCAGATGTACACACACGCTGTGGATGTTGTAACACGCTGCACTGTTCTGGAAAGGCTTTCCAGATTTTTAGACTTTCGAGCCTGGCTGTACGGATGTGTGTTTCGTTAGACGGATTTCTAGCTGTAAACTTAGCAATGAGGCTGCGTGACGGGGTTTTTAGTTTTTCAATGGTAGTATGTCGCCCTCTTGTGGTTAGAGTGATCTTATCAACAATAATTTAAAAAAATAAATTAATTAATTTTATTTTTTATTTTTTTAATCATATAGTGTAGAGATTTTAACCTGTGATTTTCTTAAGCGTAGCATAATTATTTTAGGATTATTCTGTATTCAGTTTCATCCGTTAAAATGTGAGAAGTAAAGGGATGCTCTCACATCTCGGCTACACTTCCACTTTAATAATTTGCTAATGTACAAGTAAAGAAGCTAACACCTTTTTTAAAATATATAAATATAATACTAATAATAGTAATAAATATATCTGTTAGCGGAGACGTGTGGGGTGCCGATATTCTAATATAATAATAATAACAAGAAGAAGAAGAAGAAGAGGAAGAAGATGAAGAAGAAGATGAAGCAGAAGAAGAAGGAGAAGAAGATGAAGAAGAAGGAAGAGGAGAAGAAGGAGAAGAAGAAGATGTAGGAGAAGAAGAAGATGAAGAAAGGGGAAGAAGAAGAAGAAGATGATGAAGAAGAAGATGAAGAAGAAGGGGAAGAAGAACAAGAAGGAGGAGCAGAAGAAGATGAAGGAGAAGAAGGAGATGAAGAAGGAGATGGAGAAGAAGTAGAAGAAGAAGATTAAAAGGGGAAGAAGAAGAAGAAGCTGAAGGAGAAGAAGAACAAGAAGCTGAAGAAGAAGAAGAAGAAGGAGGAGGAGGAGGAGGAGGCGAAGAAGAAGAAGGAGAGTGAAAAATATTATCCACATAATTTTCTGGGATTCTTAGTCTCCACCGTGTATGCCCACATGGATGTGCACACAGGCTATACACATGCATATTCTCCACTGTATATCCATAAACATCTAAGAATTTCTTAGACATTCAAGGTCATATAACAATCAGATCAGGTTAGACAGAAACAGTGTGTCTCAGTCCTGATACTAGAGCCCCTATATCAAAATATTTTTCCCAAGCTTCCACTTTTCCAATATTCCACATGTATTTGGGCCTAGTATGGAACAAATGAAATGGAATAAACATGTGATGGAATTTACAGTGTCATAAATGCTGTAAATCAATACAATGCATGAAACTGAACACAGAAAATAAAATAAAAATTTTATCAAATTATACAGGCTACAGTAAATTAATAAACAGTAAACCAAATAAAACTATATATTCCGTACAACTTCTTTATTTGTGCTTGCCCTGTTTACCTAATAGAACCTTCTGAGAAATATAGAAGTGCAGAAATGATCCTAAAGTCTGTATTAAATGTTTTTTTAAAGACTTTAAAATGTATTATTTGGGCCTAATGAAGACTGTAAACGTGTTATTATATCATTACCCAGGTAACTTAGTATTTTTCTGTTGGTTTGTTACAGGCAATACACCTCAAAGTACACCACTTCACCTACAGTCTAACGACCCAACGCTGTAAATGAGGATTTTCCACATACACTGTGAGTTATTCTTTGTCCATATAAACATTTTATGTCCTGTCACTTTTATTAACTGTATACAGCATGTTTAAAGACAAGAAGTATTGACCAAAGTCGAAAAAATTAAAAATCAAGTTAATTCACATAACCTAAAATGCATCGATTCTGTGACAAATATAGCCGGAAATATCAGAGAATTGCTTGAAGAAAATAATAAATCAGCAAAATAAACAACATAAATCAGTTTAAAGTAGGTCAAGTGATAACATCAGTAGCCACATGGCCTAACATTAACATCAACATCCAGGGAGCTATTTTCAGCGAAGTGTGTAGGAGTTGCGATCATGTTAGCTGTGAGGAAATATTTCACACTAAACAAGCCTTTTTTTGGATTAAAAAATGATATAATTTTTTGGAACTGGAAATGTTTACATATAAAAAGACTTGATTGTGCGTGCAGGGGGGGGGGTGTTGTTGTTGTTATGAATGATTTCATTGTATTTTTATTTAATAGGGTTTAACTGAAAAGAAAAAGCTGTAGTTTTGTGTAAGTCTTGTTTTTATCTTTTAGGTTTTTGTTGTTGTTGTTGCTTTTATTGCTTCAGTTGAAAAAGCTTACGGGTATACGTATCGGCTGATATTCAAGGTTCCAGTAACAGTACCACTCACTCATTCACTTTATCCTGGTCAGGGTGTCAGTGGATCCGGTGTGTATCCTGGGGAACACTGGAAATGATTCAGGAAGACACCCTACATGGGACACCAGTGCACACACTCATACTCATTCATACCTAGGGACAATTTATCTTAGCCTGTAGGTTGGAGGAAAGTAGAGAACCTTGAGAAACCCCATATGAACAAGGGTAGCGCATGTACATAAACTCCATGGAGATAGTCACCTGAGCTCGAACCTGGGACCCTGGAGCGATGAGTTAGAAATACAACCTGCTGTGCCACACCAGTATCGCTATCAGGAAATAAAAAGTGGTGTTATCATTATTATTATTATTATTATTACTATTTTTATTGGCGCCTCACACCACCAGGGTCTGGGGTTCGATTCCCACCGTGGCCCTGTGTTTGTGGGAGTTTGCATGTTCTCTCTGTTCTGCGGGGGTTTCCTCCGGGTACTCCGGTTTCCTCCCCCAGTCCAAACACATGCATGGTAGGCTGATTTCTGTGTCTAAAGTGTCCGTAGTGTATGAATGGGTGTGTGAGTGTGTATGTGATTGTGCCCTGAGATGGACTGGCACCCTGTCCAGGGTGTACCCCGCCTTGTGCCCGATGCTCCCTGGGATAGACTCCAGGTTCCCCGTGACCCTGAAAAGGAGTAGAAGATGGATGGATGGATTATTATTCAATTTTCCTGGGGCTTGGAGGAAGTGAGTTACTCTGTCCCTCCGCAGCATGGCGCTGTTGTGTTCTGTCTATAAAGACTATCTTCATTTCAGAGTGGTCCCGTGACAAATAGCTTCGGAAGTTCAGGAGGAAAAAAAAACGTCAGCAAACTCTCTGGACAGCTTCAGTTGGCAGATCCTTCACAAAACAAACGTTATGGATACCGGAAAGCGCAGCTTCAGCTCGTTAATCTGTGAAAAAGTTTAAGAGTCTTCACACACCGAGTGTTGGGATTTTTCTGTTTTGAACTTCCTCTGCTGGACTGGAGGACTTGTGCTGTTCGTTCCGGGGAAACTTTAGTTAAAAGGCAAGTGATAAACAAACCAGACATGGAAACTTTGTAGCAGTCTGCGCGTGGAGAAAAGTGGGGAACGTGTAAGAAGTGTAGAAATGTAGTAGCACAATGGGATTTAGTTTATCAGGCAGTTTTGAAAACCCTGGATTAGTTTCAAGCATTCTTATGCTTTGAAAATATCTACAGTATATATATATATATATATATATATATATATATATATATATATATATAGTGTGTGGGGGGGGGGTGAATATTTTCAGTTTATGCAATACATAGATGTTTTTTTCAATAATTTAATATGAAACTTCTTCAAAACGTCAGCACTTTATAGTATTTCCTGCATGGAATGAGTTGTTTATGTCAGTGGTTTTCAAAGTAGCGTCCAAATACTTTCAGGGCTCTGTCATGTTTTTACATTCATTACACTGATGAGATCATCAATCATAATTACCAAAGCTGTTCTGTTTATTTTTGAGGGTTTAAAAAATAATAATAGTTTTAGTCTGATTGGGTGATGAGGGTTTAATTTCAAAGCTCAAAGACAAGTCGATTATAAATGACGTCAACGTGGACATAACTTGGACTGGAGAAGAAAACCCCGAAAATGGCTGTAATAAATAACTGATATTATTGTACATGTGATGGACTGGAACCCTGTCCTTGTGCCCGATGCTCCCTGGGATAGGCTCCAGGTTCCCCCACGACCCTAAAAAAAAGAGTAAGCGGTAGAAAATGGATGGATGGATGGATTATTGTACATGCTTGAATAATGAGCCTAGTATTTGAATTTGAATCATCTGTATTGATGAGGTGTGTGAAATTTATTTTACGGATAAAGCGGTGCGAAAGGTTTGAGAACTCCTGATTTATGCATCATATTTACTCTTCTTTTTTTGCAGCTCACGTTTGGTTGACATTTTTGAACGGTTTTAACTCTGAAGTCAAATATTCACTAAACAGTCTTGTTATGAGTTAATATTTCCTCAGAATTAACTCAGACATTAACACTTGTGATGTTATATAAGGGATTTTTTTTTTAAACTATATTTCACACAATGAACAGGACATACCCGTCCTAACACGCTTTAATCATGCCTATAGTTCAGCTGTATGATATCCTGTGTAGCATGTTGATACACGTATTTGTGTGTTGATTTGTCAAACGGTCAGGTGACCGGAAAGAACAATAAATCCAAAAGTAAATCAGTTAGTTTTTTGATAATATACTAACCGGTATTGGTTATTTTCTAAATTGCCTAACATCTGTGACTGGCTGTATGGAATTTTTCCGCCTTTATTTATTTATTTGTTTGTTTATTTATTTATTTCAGGGTGTTTGCCCAATAGTAGACGATTCTCAGTTCCTACTTTTACTTTCAGGAGTAAATGTCACACTGTGTTTCAGTCGCTTGTTCTAAAACAGACGTTGGATTGTGTGCTCTGCTTCCTGATGGACAGATCTGGGCAAAAAGAACCTGAGAATCCTCCTACCTTAGACAGACATTAGATCAGATAGGTAGGTGTTTGTGTTCTTGGTTAAAGCTAAAATGTGTTTAATTCTCTTGTTATAAAGAGCAGCACCACTGAAACGGTGGGAAAATGTACATCGGTCGTCTTTTTGAACCAAACAACCAGGCTTGAGCGCAAACATCTTCATATGCCTAATTTGCGACCATGAAAAGAACCATCTAAATGATTATTTGCTAGTGAAGTGACTGAGCTGTTTGACAAAGTGGTGCGTGACAACAGGAACAAAGGACATCGATTTCATTGTTTCAGTTGTCACATAAAACATTTGTCTGCTCAAGCTTTGATACACAATACATCAATTTAATATGAAAGTGTTTTGTTCAAATACAAATAGAGAACAGAACTTTAGTATACAATAACCAAGGACCAAGATAATGTGTTTCAGTCGATAATCTCGCCTGCAGATACTGTAGATTTGTACTTACGATCTGTGCTGTAATTATAGACTCTTATCCACAATCTGCTCATACTGAACATTCTTTCAACACATGTAGTACTGTCTGCCTTTACTCTTCTATATACACCTGTATACTGTAACTTGTGCTGGTACATAACACAATAGCTTACAGTTTACAGTCCATGTTCTGTGTATTTAATGTCCTCTGTATTTATTGTACTTGTCTCACACTGTTGTGTATCTGCACTTTATGTAGTCTTGCGTACTGTTCAGCGTTGCACCATGGTCCTGAAGAAACGTCATTTCGTTCCAACGTTTACAAGCTATGTAGAGGAATGACAATAAAAACCCACTTGACTTGTTTTATAATCGTATTATCCGGTGTTACCCAAAAGAGGATAAGTTCCCTAATGAGACTGGTTCCTCGCAGTGTTGTTTTGTTGTTGTTTTTTTTTTGTTTTGTTTTTTTCTTCATGTCATCTCAGGGAATTTTTCCCTCAACACCGTCGTCTCTGGTTTGTTCATTAGGGATTGAAATCTACATCCGGATTTCTGTAAAGCTGCTTTATAACAATGTCTATTGTTTAGAGACGCTATACAAATAGAATTGAATTGAAAGACCTATGGCATGTGGTCATGACCTGAACTGGGTGAAATAGCAAATTGTGTTCTTGAAGCATTCAAACAGAGGTTTTTAACATTTCTTTGGTTCAAGAACACTCTGGAGTTTTTCATTTCCGAAAGCACGAATGTATAGATCTTCATTTGACTTCATTGAAAGTGTTGCAAAATGATTGTCCATGACATGCATACATGCATTACAAATGCGGTACATGGAGAGTAGTATGAAATAATGAATGAATCATACTGCTTTGGATATTTTCCAATGATACAATGTTCATAAGTCTCTAGTTCTTCCTGCGTTACTCCAGTGTCATATGCTTGTGTTGTGAAATTGGTGTGTAGCTCTATAGTTATTTGCATTCCCGCTTAAGGGGTAGGTGAGTGATCCCCCCCACCCCCTCAGAGAGACCGAAATATGTACGGAATGTTGTGGCTCCCCTGTAATATTTGGAAGAGTACCAGGACCATCATTTCCATAGAGGGTTTGTGTATTGAACTACTTGGAGGGCAGGATAGGATTATCAGGGTTTTTCAAGGCTACAATTCAAACCTCAAGGATTAAGTTGTATAGCCCTACTTTAATCCACAACATATTTTCATATAGTCCCGTTGCACTCTCAGCTGTGGTGCACATTTTCTTTGTTTGTACAGAAATGTTTATCGGTGGTCAATTTTCTGTGTTTGGATCCCGTCCCTGTGGCCACAAGGAGAATTGAAGAATTGAATTTTACAGTACCTCCTTTCTGATAATCAGGGAAGTGAGTATATTGTCTATATTAGTCTAGTGTGTGTCCTTGTGTTTATGTCGAAAGATTATCAGATTTGACTCAAATTTTCTGTTAGAAAACACATATATAATGCAGAAAGGTTTTTAATACAAGGCTAAGCTTAAAAAAAACAGAAAAAGTAAGTGTACAGAAGAAGCTATAGTGGATATAAAAAAAAAAAAGGTCTACACGCCCCTGTTAAAATGGCAGTTTTTTGAGATGTAAAAACATGAAACCAAGATAAATCATCCAAGAACTTTACCCACCCTCACTGTGAAATTACAACGTATTAAAATTAAGTGAAAAAGAAAAATTTTAGGGAAAAATATAGTTACAATAACCTGGTTGCATAAATGCGCACATGCTTTTATATTCGGCGACGTGGCTGTGTTAAGCATGAACCAATCACATTCAATCTCATGTTCAAAAGTAATTATTATTCAGCTGTCTTCAATGATATTATTCTGATTAACTCCAAATAAAGACCAGCTGTTGCTGTAGGATTTTCTTCACATAATCTCGGTTTCATCCGAATGCTGAAGCCATGGTCCACAAAGAGCTGACAAAGCATGCATGGTATCTCACTTGTTGAAAAGTATCAATCGGGAGAAGAGTATAAAAGAATTTCCAAAACATTAGATGCACCATGGAACTCGAGATGTACTATGGAACACAAATGGAGAAAATGGAGCACCACAGTGACATTACGAAGAACAGGACATCCCTCCAAAATATATAAAAGGACACGACACAAACTTACCAGGGAGGCTGCCAAGAGACCTACGGCAACATTTAAAGGAATGCAGGAATATCTGAGAAATACTGATTGTGTCACTGTATTCACATGTCTGGGCAATGGGCTGGAGTGGTTAGACGGAAACCCTTTCTTACAAAAAACGTCCAAGCCCAACTAAATCATCCCAAAACCATATGTTATGGTCTGATGAGACCAATTCCAAAAGGCATAATAATTCTATAATCCAAAAGGTATGTTTGGTGCAAAAAAAAAAAAAAAAAAAAAAAACCCACCACCAAATGAACACCATATCCACAGTGAAGCATGGTGGTGGCAGCATCATGCTTTAGGGCTTCTTTTCTTCAGTCAGAACTGGGGCTTTTATGAGGGTGGAGAGAATCATGAATGGCTACAAATACCGGCTGATTTTAGTACAAAACCTTCAGTTGTCTGCTAGTAAGCTGAAGACAGAAAGGAATTTCCCATTTCAGCAAGACCATGACCCAAAGCATATATCCAAATCGTCAAAGGAACGGCTTAACCAAAAGAAGATGAAAGTTTTTGAATGACCCAGCCAGACCCCGGACCTTTACCTAAATTTTAAGTAGGGCACCAAGGGAAGAATATGCAAAGTGAGATTCTTATTATCCATACATAGCACAGTCTGCATTTTCTTTTGCTATGTTTTCAGAACCTTAATATTTGGTAAATATATTAGACAAATGAGATTGCACTCATAGTTGGACTGTTTGCTAGGGCACGGTGGCAGCGAGAGTAACAAAATGTAGAAGAAGGAAATCGAGGAGGAGTCTCTCTGGCAGCTCAATGCTTCACACTGTGCGTACTTTGTGACTTAATTAGTGACCCTGATGGGGTCCCGCTGCAGTCATGCAAAGCTTTTCCATTCACGCAGCTCTCTTAAGCACTATTAAAAGTGCCATAATGCACTGCGTTCCAGCAAGAGGATTGGCGAATGGTCGCAGTCCTTCTTTCTCTCTCTGATCATGTTTTTTTCTGTCCGTTCCCCACAGCTTAAGAATGGATGGCCACTTGTGTCTTTGAGCCGTGCCCCAGAACGGAGCACTAAGGAACCGCTGTTACACAGAGCCGCCTTCATTGAGCCCGGTCAAGAAGAACGATCAGGATGAACACGCACTCAGACTGCCCTAATGTCAGCATCCCCTGCTACAATGAGCAGAGAGACAAGAAAAAACGTTATACTGTGAGTACTTATTACATCATGGGAGAAAAAAAATTAAGTTTTGCCCTTGACATAATTTTTCTTTAAACACCGCATTCTTATTGTCGTAGGTTTACAAAGTGATGGTCAGAGTCGGAAGGCATGAGTGGTTTGTCTTGAGGAGATATACGGAGTTTGATAAACTGTATAATACAGTAAGTGAAGACGTTTTCTTCACATGTTGTACATGTATTGGTCTCGTGTGTCTTACCTACGCGCCTGTTAAAACGTAAAAAGCTTTCCAAGACCTTCTTGTGACTCTGAATTGATTTCTTGATCAGGAAACAGGATTAGTCAATCATGTATTTAACCCTTTTTATTTGATCAAATTCAGCATGCGGATGGATTTACTGAAAATAAATGCTAATTGAAATGTAGTTGCACAGCAGTGAGACAGTGAAGATTTTTCCAAAAAAACTGACATGTTTTTAAAAAAACCCGTTTATTTTGCTACAGTTGAGAAAACAGTATCCTGCTATGAATTTGAAGATACCTGCTAAGAGAATATTTGGTGACAACTTTGACCCAGGTATTTGTATGCATTAAACATGGACTGCATTTGATAAAAATAATAATGACTTGGCTTCATTCAGTTAAATAGCGATCATGCGCATGTGCTGTATTTCATTTAATATTTTTTTTGTCTTTAATTATCTTAGTGGCTTCTTGTTGTTTTGTTTGAATTGTTATTATTTATTTATTTTTAAATGTGCTGTCCTAAAATTGAGAAGCGTGGGAGGGATGGTAGAATTTGACCTTTTAACAGTTAATTAAATGCGGAAGTCACTCACTTCTCAAGTAATTCAATGCATGTGTTTACAATTTCAACATGTGATAAAGGCAGGAATTAACTCTGCTACTCCATTCCCTGTCACCGTCGTTTGCTTTCAGGAAAGGTTCTAACCGACATTGACAGCTTGAACCCTGTTTAATATGTGACATTATAGAAGATTACATAATCTGAACAGTGTAGAGCATTGACCGTTCCCTGTAAATGCACCACTTACCTATTTCCTGACTGCTGTACACACTGCTTACATCTCTTCTATAATTATTTTTATTATTATTATAATTCATGCGTATTTGAATCTGTGTATATATTTTCTTATTATCCCCATCAGAGTTTATAAAGCAGAGAAGAACGGGCTTACACGAGTTCATTCAGAAAATCGTGTCCCATCCAAAGCTCAGCAATCAGTGAGTTCATCAGTCAGTTATTTATTCAGTGCTTCGTGAACATTATTATTCATGAACAGTCGCGCTGACGAGTCCACCACACTTATGCAAATTTCTGATCTTCTGGGAGATCAAAATGTCCCGAGCATGCAAATATAGCTAAAAATGTTCTTTTATCTATTGTATCGGCTGCAGCTGACCTTTTTTATTTTGTATATGTATTAATTTTAATTTAATCAGTAGCGGCTTTGTATTCTCTCGGTAAGACTTTTAACTTTTGACACAGCCATGACGTTCGAGACTTTCTTCAAATGGACAAATCCCAAAATGTCTCGGATGCTTCAGAGGATGAAGATGATAAGGTTGGTCACAATCCATATTGTTCATTTTTTTTAATTCATTTTTGATGGTCTCATGGAAAACCTTTTGGGTTATAAGGTGAAATTTCCCGCCAAACGCCTCGTGTTTACCTTAAGACCCCACATTTACAGTCACACTCCAGTTTCACCTTAAACAAGTGATTTGTGAAAGGATTCGATCTAAAATGTACTTTGTTGTTATGTGTAATTTGTATCCTGTTTACAGGCATTGATTATAAGTACATTGGATATATTATATTATTATTATTTTATTACCTTTACAGAATAACTCTACCTCCAGAAATATTAACCTGGGACCATCTGCAAACCCTCAGTGAGTGGTTTGCTGCTACTTGTTTATCCTGCTCTCATACTGTACAGGATGAAGTGAAACAAACAGCTGATTTACAGTATTCATGGACTCTTTTTTTGTATTATTATTTTTTTATTTATTTTTTTTTAATTCCTTTTACTCCCAGGGCAAAACCCACTGATTTTGACTTTCTCAAAGTCATCGGTAAGGGGAGCTTTGGAAAGGTATGTTTGCATTTAATGTATTCTGTGCATCTGTATAAACAATTTGTTGTGTTTAAAAGTTTCATGTAGTCACGACTGCATGAAGTGTGCTGGTATCAGTTCTGCAGGTACTGAAACCTCCTTTCTCCGGCGGAGAGTTAATTCTTAGGTTCGCGGTTAGCAGCTAATAAATAACGGGCTTTCCCACTGAGAATCGAGAGCTTCCAAGTTCTTCATGATTTATACAGTGTTTCTGTTCAGGCTGGAAGTATTAACCAAACATGCTTCTTCTCACACCAAAAGGTTCTCCTCGCAAAGAGGAAACGAGACGGGAAGTGTTATGCAATCAAAGTCCTTCAGAAAAAAGTCATTTTAAAGAGGAGGGAGGTAAGTGTTTAAAACCGTGAATGAGAATCGCATTCTAAACTGAAACGGCACTGCTATACTTGTAAATGTTGTATTTAATAAGAATCACGTATTTATTAAAAACAGATATATTTTTGTTATTATAGTGTTCATATTTTGTTTCTCTTATTTTTTCTATACTGACATAACAGCAAAAACACATCATGGCCGAGCGCAATGTGCTACTAAAGAACGTGAAGCACCCTTTTCTAGTCGGTTTACACTATTCCTTCCAGACAACGGACAAGTTATATTTTGTCCTGGATTTCGTCAACGGTGGAGAAGTGAGTACTCTTTTTCGTGCATGTGGCATGCGTGGAATGTCCTCTGATAGATGGAAACTGGGAGTAGTCTAACACAGGAAGTGGGGCCAATGGAGTGTTCTAAGGAACTGCTACCACTAATCACAAACCTCTATCTAGCCAATGAAGACACAGTGTTAAGAACAGATAAAGCAGGAAGAAGTTGCAATAAATGAAAAAAAAAAAATTAAAGAAGAAGTGATGAAATTCTGGTAGTGTATGTATGTTTTCCTAAAATCTATCATAAGTGACTGCCTCATTATTTGTCTTTTAACAGATATTTAACAAATATTTAGCACCTTTGCCATTGAAATACTGTACACTGAGCTGTATACTGGTTAAAAATTTAGACATAGCAGATGGAAGAATAACATGATCCTGACTTCACTGAATTACTCATCACTGAGTAGGAACTGAGTAGTGTGTAAGGCCAAGGCAGACTGCAGATGAAGTTGCCGTTTGAGCAAATGTTGTTTTTGTTTTCTTTTGTTTTATGTGTATAAACCTTAAATACATTCCTAAATAATAGCCTGACTTCTGTTTATTGTAGCTTTTCTTTCACCTTCAAAAAGAGCGAACCTTTCTCGAACCCAGGGCTAGGTTCTACATCGCTGAGATGGCGAGCGCACTGGGCTATCTACACTCTCTCAATATTGTTTACAGGTTCGTGCCCAGATTATGCACTGTACATACAGACCAGAATGATTGGCTCATTCGTTTAAATCCATTAAAGTGAGTAGTAACATTTGCTAAAGTGAATAATGAGAGATATTTTGAGCTTGAACATGTTGGAACGCTGTATAGTTGTATTTTAATACAATATTTTTCCAAACACAAGTGAGCCACTTCTAGGAAGACTGTTAGTTTGCATTTATTTAAAATACTTTTGTTATTGTATATAATATTAAGTAAAAGGGGAATTTCTTTAAGAATGATTTTTGTTTAAAAGAAACATAAAATTAGTTTCAGTTGTTTTTGTCATTTTACATATTCTCTATTTCTGAATTTTTGACAAAAAAGAATTTTGTGATTTTAGTATGAAAATGAATATTGATTATTGAAATATCATCTAATTTTGGCTACAGTCTTTAGGGTTTTCCTTTTTTTTTTTTGCCAGAATACCATCAAACAGTTTCCTTTACAAGGACGTGATATGAAAGAACAGTTGAGGATTATATTTCAGAGGATTATATTTCAGACTGTATGATCTGTTTTTCGTCTGCTTGATTGCCTGAACACAGCCTAATTCTGGGCAATAATGACGTACATGTTAATGATGATGGGCTGAAAGGTTTCTTTTCGGTTACCTTAGCACTTGTATAAAATCAAACACGTGATGGTATGACATGTTTTGTTCATTATGGACTCCTCTTTGCTAACCACAAAGAGTTGATGAACAAGTCCAACAACATGATTTAAACTATTATCTGCACAAATATCAAGATTTTAAAGGCACAGTAGTTTCAATTATATCCACAAAATGATGTCAGTACAATGTTATCCCAATCCGTGATGCAGCAGTGTGGACGTTTATAGAAGAGTTCAGCAAATCCAGTGATTAAAACAAATGACATCATGTAAAACTTTTTTGTGTGTTGTTTTTTTTTTTTTATTCATTTTTTTTTTTTTATATATAGGGATTTGAAACCGGAAAATATCCTGTTGGACTTCCAAGTATGTCTATCTATCAATCAATCAATGTACATTACTGAAACTTTAATATCAGGCAAATGTTGATATGATAGTCTATTATTAGATTAAGGTTTGGGTTAGAATTTCCTGGCTAATCTTGCTGAGAATGTGACAAAATGGGCTCATGTCCCAGGCTCTATTACTGCAGCATTACTATTCAGTTCAGCTCTGAAGAGAAATAGAAACCCTTTAAAACCCTTCTTGAAAACTGTTTCCTGTCTGTTAAGGGACACATAGTCTTGACAGATTTTGGATTGTGCAAAGAGGGGATCTCTCAAGCAGACACGACCACCACGTTTTGCGGGACACCTGAGGTAATATTTTTTGAGAGATTTTAGATTTTTGTTTTTTATCGACCTATGAGAATATTCTCATCATAATGAACAGGATATGCTGGTGTCAGTATTGTTTTATCATCCTATAAAAGTGTATTGGATATACAGTAGGTGTAAGTGGTGGATTTACATTTGGTGTTTCTATTCGGTTTTTATTCTAATGTGGGACAAATTCAGCTGTACTTGTACCTCACTTTAGATTTATTTTTTCCATATTTTGATTGATATATATCTTTTTCTTTTTGCAGTATCTGGCTCCAGAGGTCTTGAGAAAACAGCCCTACGACAACACTGTAGATTGGTGGTGTCTCGGTTCTGTACTATATGAGATGCTCTACGGCCTGGTAAGAAGAAAAATGCCCATTTTCTTAGTTTTAAGCAGATTCTTAATGATTGTATAATGTCTGAATTTGGGATTGTTCATCTGTTATCAACAGCCTCCGTTCTACAGTAGGGACACACATGAAATGTATGATAACATCCTGCATAAGGAGCTGCCAATGCGCCCCGGGGCATCCACGACCGCCTGGTCCATTTTACAGGCTTTTCTGGAGAAAGACAACACCAGGAGGCTGGGATACAAGGATGACTTTGTGAGTCTTTATTGTTGTATTGTTCATTTTCCAGGACTGCTGGTTTCCGCTAGGAACTGACGAGCTTAGAATCTCAATAAGCAGCAAGTCGATTAATTTCAAAACACTGATTTGAATGTTGCATTTATGAATTATATTTCAAGGGCAGATGTTAAAATTGGGGAAGGGGGGGGGATACCCGGATATGAGTATTACAAGATCGTATTTTATATAAATATATTTGCTTTGATTTTGGCTCTGGGGAAAGTATCAGACACTGAGTAGCTCTGGAGGAGGTGCTAAATCATACACAGCACTAGTGTTGTAAATGCTGTTGATGTGCAACTCCCCCTGGTGGATGAACTTTTCATGTGAGTTTAACAGTACAGATTTAGTTCAAGTACATGTATATTCATTCATGTATTATGTATTGTACGTAATGATTTACGTGATGGTGAATGCCAGAGTGGATATTACAAACGCAGGTCACAGATATAAGTGCATAAAGAGAGTAAAACAATTTGCGTGCAATTGAGTAGGAAGAGATACTTTCAGAAGCTGGAAAAGTAACAGAAATATGAGCTTATTTATAATGCATCATAGATTACCATGGGAGTGACTTTGTTCCGTCAGACTACTACAATTAAAACTAGAAATTGTTTATATTCAAGATTAACCTTAGGTACACAATATCAGACTGTAGTTTGTTCTGTACGTCGGTCAAAGGCAGAAGTAATTTCAACCAGAGCAACGCTGACCAGGATAAAGTGGATACTCAAGTTGAACGAGGTTCCGGTTGAATGAGGAACCTTTTTTTTCCCCATTAATATTCCTGTAAACATCTTAATGAGACAACAGACAAGATAATAATGCTATGACATTAATGCATATTTATAATTTTATGTCCGATGAATAGCCTTTAGTGATGCATAATATCTTCATGCTTCATATCTTTTTATTTATGCTTGAATATCTGCACGTTATTGTTTCAGAATGAAGTTAAAAGCCATGTATTTTTTGCTTCCATTAACTGGGATGACCTTGTGCAGAAAAGGATCCCACCTCCGTTTAATCCCAGTGTGGTAAATGTCTTCATTAATATATTTATTTCTCTAATTTCAAACAATCTGCTTTATTGCAATGCATCCACAAAACAATGACATGGAATAAAACAACTAAGAGCTACCTTCGCTATTAAAAGGATGGACGTGGATTATTCTAAAGTTACTTTTCCATTGTTTTTCTGTACAGGAGTCCCAGTATGACATATCAAATTTCGATCCTGAGTTCACAGAAGAAAGCGTACCCAACTCCGTGTGCATCTGCAAAGAGAACTCCACTGTCAACGCCAGCGTCATGGAGGCTGACGATGCTTTTCTGGGCTTTTCCTACGCTCCACCTTCAGATGACTCCTTCCTGTAAAATTTCTTAAGAAATGTACTACAGCTATTTTATGCGACCAGAAATGGCTTGGGTGTGCTCGTCCATTCAGAAACGCGAAGAAAATGCAAAAACCAAGGCATTGTACACTTGACCGAAGGACCGACATTTTGTGATGCAGGGCTTTCCACATTTTTTATTTTTTAATTTCTCAACAGATTTATATTTTGTATTGTATAAATGCGTATACCCGAGATACTGTTATTGCTCAGGTATTCTATTTTCTCTTCCCTGGATTATTTTCTACAGTGGCAGTGGTTGTGTCAGGGAAGCCGGGTAATGAACTTTGAAACCAGATATATACATTCCACATTTAAATACCCCCTAATGAACTTTATTGTTCATGGCACTTGGATCGTTTGGTTTGTCCTCCTTTGAATAATGTCTTAGTAGAATAGTTTAGAAGGCCTTTTTTTCTCCAGAGAATTTTTCATCTTCTTCTTGTGTTTTTGTTTTTTTTTTTGTTTTTTACCAAAGACGTTTTGTAATAATATAAAGATGAAGAAAAAAATTAAGTAAATTGTGTAACTGTGGAATTTAAATGAGTAAACTGTGGATGTATGAACTAAACCTTGTGTTCTCAACCTGTTTGATAAAACTTTTTTTTTTTTTTATCACATTCACATCACCAATTTACACCGAATCTACATCCTACCACAAAATTTACCTCGTCCAATGATTTGCTTGGAGCCATTTGATATTTTACAAAGGATAAATGACAAATTGCTTCCTATTCCCTCAATAAGTTCACTACACCTAGCTTTAAATGAACCTACACCATAAGTGGTATGGTATATGGCTATGTAGGATTTAGTCTTTGGTTAGCAAGCAAACGTTATAAAAACGTATATACAAATATTAACAGTGCAATTATTTGAACAAAAAAACACCTTTTGTGCGCGTGCTATTCTGTCAGCCCTTGAAAGCGGGAAAATAGCGCGCGAGACACGACGATTAGAAAGAGACGGTCACGTGGTTCGTTCTGAGGTAACGTTTGCTTTTTGTCGACGGACACAAAATGGAGGAGCTTCTTTCTCTGAAAGAGTCCATAGTTACGTATATGGACAGAAGTGGAGGCCTGCGTAAGCTTGTTGAAGCCTGTCAGTCTCTTAAAGGTCGGTTTTGAGGGGGTGAATATTTCATTTACAATTAAATACCTAAATGTGAACAGCCTGTGTAATAAGCTCACAAACACCTCTGACTTATTCTATTTCATATTATGAACAATGACCCCTATAAAACAACTTTGACATTTATGTTCCCCAAATGTTTAAACAACAAACATTCAGTGCTACCCAGGGAACTTGGTCCTAATAAAAGGCTAATATATCAATTAAAAACAATTTTCTTGAGAGAAGTAGGCCTACATCAAGAATTCTGGAAATATAAATGACTAAAATATAGCCTTGCTTGGATGCGATGAACAACAACAACAAACACCATGTATAAGATTTTTTTTTAATTAATTATTAAATTATTAATAAATTATTCAGGTTTTTAAAAATATATATAAAAATTATTATTATTTTAAAGCCACCTCACTGCAAATACTTTTCAACCAAATTCGACATGGGTCATAGGTCATGAAGGTATACTTCTGAAAGAAACTAAAAGGAAATTTGTTATAAATAAATGCAAATAATAAATAAGCCAAAATATCTTAATTTTTATTCTTGTTATTTATTAAATTAATATATTTGCCTGTCTGCAATTTGAGTTGCCATTTGACTATCCAAGAAATTTAAGATGCAATAAAAATGTTTAAGATTTATTTATTTATTTTTTTTTTAGAGATATCATCAGAATAAATACATTAGCTACATGGATCTACATGAGAAACATGTACCCTGTTGAGTTATTTTTTTATTTACTGACATTGATTTGACAGTTCAGTCATCATAACTATATTTTTTGTTTGCACTTGCTCAAAAAAAATGTCATGTTTAATTTTTTATTTATTTATTTTTTTGGGGTCAGATACCCAGCAGGTGTATCGTTTCAGTTTTGACGTGAACCCCTCAGACGTGGTTGAACTGGACGCCAGACTGGGAGACTGCATATTACACGACCCCCTGAAAGCCACTTCGCTCTTTCAATCTGTATGTTTCATTTTGGAAGATCACAGGTGTACAGCGACTATGTTAAGAGTTCCAGGTGGGATTAACCTTTAATTATGAATTATTTCATTTCTAATTCGGTATTTGTGTTTTCACAGGTTTGTTTTCTCTCAATAAAGACACTGTCGCTAATTGAGCACATACACACAGAGAGCCAGGTATGTCATCATATTACAATCCCTTATTTTCCTAACCAGTCAAAATTTATGATGAAGTCGTTGTCTCTTCAATCCCCAAGGTTAATGTTGTCCTGCGTCCGACACACATGCCACCATTTCCCAACTACGTTCTGGACTTATCCGAGTACCCTCGTGGGTATTATCTGATGAGGCCTGTAGCATTGGAGGGCCTTGTAATTGCCATGACTTGTGTGACAAAATACACTCAAGGAGCCAGATTCATCTGTGAAGAAGAAAAATGTCCTTGCTCCAGAGGTAACTGAATCTGATCTCCTTAGAACAAGTCTTTTTAGTGCCTCTGTTGTCTCCAACTATAGCTGTTGTCACTATTCCACCAGGTTTCCACCATATTAGAGTACATGCACCAGGAGCTACGGAGTCGGCTACTGTCCGGAGCGACTTCATCTGCTTCCTTTGCTCTTCGCCACTCAAAGAGGATGTGAAATCTCGTGTTTTAGGGAGTAAGAACTAGGCCTGTTGGTATATTGCTTTACTAATGACGTTTTCCTGAATATTGTGAGGATCATCGGCGCTTTCATAACTTTATTGTTACTCATCGTAAAAAACACTAATCATTTTTTATTCCCTCTTCAGAAATAACTTTTTCAGAGGTTTTTCATGTTATGGCTCCACGGTTAGCACTTTGTTAACAAAAACTAAGCCAGACCAAATATTATCATAAATATACTGTATTGTGAAGATATCTTTTAGTATCCCGTCAGCTAGTATAATTAACAGCTAGATCTTATGTTCTTCTAAAGAAACTGTTTGGAAACGGTGTTTGAAAAAAAAATGATGACAGACGGTGTTCTTGTATCACCATGACATAAAAGGAAACAGTATAAAAGTCATCTACGTACCAAAAGCTCGAGCGACATTACAGGAAACATGGAACTGAACACATCAGTTCATAACTTTGCGAGGCAGTACTTTCCCGTACATTCCTGAAATATTTCAGCTGTTATACAGCTGGAACCTGTTAAGTAATGGACTTACACCCAATAGTCAGGAAAAAATAAATTGACCTCATGTGGTGCATATGTATGATGTTCTCTTTCTGTTTGCTTTTGTTAATTTTTAAAGTCTCTCATTTCAATTATGCTCAGATAAGCAACTGGTTGAGATTGTACATGTGAGAGCGCTGGATGTGTTGGGAGTCCATGAGCCTTCCTCCCTGAGATATCAATCTGTCACTCTGTTTTTGAGAGGTATAGTCATGATATAAACTATGTCACACAGTACAAATTCTACTGTTTTCTATTCACGGTCAGGACATTGGAATAAGATATCATGAAATGAACTCAATTATAAGGCATAATGCTTAAATAAATAAACTTTGTCAATAAATAGTCAACGTGAGAGCTTAGACACTTTTTTCAGTATACGTAACTGTCTGGTTTATTCACACAGTGTAAAACACATACATATAGTATATTAAAATCTGTTATTTATTAAATACATAATAAAATGTACATTTCACCCATTACATTACACTCACGTGAAAATCATAATGGCTAAACAATATTCTTGTGTTGTATCCTAATTTTAGATGAACTGTGTAACTCTATGAAAATTGGCCAGCTCTACCGAGTCGTAGGAATACCAGCACATGTACACCAGTGGTCCAATATTACTTGGACCATCGAGGCTTGCAGCGTTCAAAATCTCATGCCTGATTGTGAGTGATCCCTTTCATTTTTATTAAAAACGTAACACATCTCCATGTTTTAAGAGTGCCAGGAGGACAGCTGATCTTAGACTGCTTTCTACAGATCCCTCCTGTGTAAGTGACAATTTCCAGGTCCTGCATGCTGCCTCAGCCTGTTCCCCATGGAGATTCTCTGCCATTGTTGCTAACTCGTTTGGCTCTCCTGTAGTCCCGCCTGGCCTGTACAGCACACTGAAACTGGTGCTTCTTCTTAGCCTGGTGCAGACCAAAAAGGAGACTTTAGAGGCACACAATCATTTGGATGTGCTCGCGTTCACCGGCGATACTCTTAACGTTGAGAGGTATCCTTCTTTTGAGATTGTTAGAGCCTAAAAAGGCATAAATAATTAGTCATTTTGTTTGGCTCTGGATAAGTAGGTTTGTGTTTACTATCTTTCAAGATATCCTTTCATTCCTTTGATAATAAACCAGGCCCAGATATGTAGTAGTTACTATGTTCGTCTTATACTGATAAGGTATTTACTAATAGCTATTTATCGATTATTTGACTACATAAAAGCAAATAATCCCACATAGATCAGTAGCCACTATTTAACTGTGCATTTAAATTGTAAGGTTAATGACATACAGTCTGGGCCTGGCAGCACGGGGTATTCGTCACCCGGTTACTGGAGAACTGTTCGCCTCCTTGTCCAGGGATGACCATGGAGCAGGAACAGCTAACATCCATGCAGGCTCTGCTCTCCTGGCTGCTGGGGGTGTGTGCCTGCTAGGGGACTTAACTTGCTACAAGAAAGACAGGATAGACACCCTCCAGTCAGGTATCATGAAAAGAAAATAAAGTTTTAATACAAATTTTTATTACATGCATGAGGTGAATGGGTGTGGTAAGAAATACTTTTTTAAATTCACACTTTATCACGGTTTATCTTGTGTTCCTGCAGCATTAGATAGCAGAGCAGTCTCTGTGTTTATCCCTGGAAAGAAGTATGGTGAAGATACTGACCAGCTTCTTTCTTTCCCCATCGACTGCAACTTTTGGGCCCTGGCTGATACAATAACTCCTTCTAAAAAAGCTACCAGGCCAGACAGTGTACTGCTGGGCTCTGTTGTAGGTTCACACCCTCTTATATGAAATGTATTTCCTGTTTCTAATGGGCATTTCCTGGAACCGATGCACCATAGCATTTGAATGAATATACTTTTTTTAGCTGGCATTTTCACAGAAACAAGTCTGTTGGCTTTAATAACGCATACGAAATGAACAGTTTTGCACGATGGTGCATGTTTTTAGACACCACAACCTCTATCTACATTTAATAACAGGAAGCAGAGACAATATACTCATATTTGAAGAAGTTCCAAGTTGCACAAAAAAAAAACCTGACAAATATTAGTCATCTAGGGTATTTACAGTTCCTTATATAGTATTAATTTGTCCAGAAATACATTTGATTACTTAGAAATGACATTAGTTAATACTGAAATAAAATTACACGCATTCTTAATTTACAATGTCTTAGATTTTAAGCTTTAGTACTATTCTTAATCTGGTGTGTGGCTGTGTGTGTATGTATGTGTGTGTGTGTGTGTGTGTATGTATTTATGTATGTATGTCTGTATGTATATGTGTGTGTGTGTGTATATATATATATATATATATATATATATATATATATATATATATATATATATATATATATATATATATATATATATATAATATACACACACACACACACACACACACACATACACACAGTACCAGTCAAAGGTTTAGATACACCCATAATGGGTATTATGTGGTGATAATAAGTCCAAAAATTTTAGCATATTCAAAGTATATGCCCTTTTTTGCCTAGAATTTCCAGAAATGTATTCTTGGCATTTTCTCGACCAATTTCTTGGGGAATCTCTGAGATGCTTTTTAAACAGTATTAAAGGAGTTCCCACCTACGCTGGACACTTACTGGCTGCTTTTAGGAATATTTCGCTCCATTTCATCCATTTAAAACAATATTTTTTGTAAATAAATTGTTAGTTTTGTTAATTGCTAGTTTTTTAGAAAGAAATGAATATGGTGCCACAATTATATTTTTGTCTACAACACCGATTTCAAACATTTAATCACAAACCCTCAGATCAAAAGGCTTTTAAGATCATGAGAAACATTTCAGTCGAGTGTCTCCAAACTTTTGCCTGGCAGTGTGTATATATGCTAGATTTGTTCATATCACTGCAGACTAGAATCCAGTTGTGGTGACGTTAGTAAAAGCTTTTAAAATTTACATTTCATCTTCAGGATACCTGTAGATACTTTGTCACCTGCATTTTAAGAAACCTAATAAGAATATAACATGTTTGTAGGAGATGGGTCTGGTACCCCAACAAGTTGTAGACGCATTTGGACTTGTGATCCAGTGTCGAGAGCCCGGAGGTAACCACCCACTCCTTCCAATGACAGTACACACCCTGAGGCAGGCCATTTCACCAGGAGAGCCCATTCACCCTGCCTGCATGCAGTTTACCACACAGGACTACAAAGATGTAAGCATTTTTGTGAAATACTATTTCATTGATAGACCTTTGTGCCTGCTAACATCATTCTATCTATACTGTACACCAATGTACTCCTCTCATCTCTTCAGCTCCTAGCTTATGCCCGGAGTCTAAAGGTAGACATGAGCGCTGAGGCCGAGATGATGATCCAGGGTTACTACATGGCCAGTCGCAGAGTGCGCTCCTCAGTATCAGTCGCATCCATTAAACTGCTGTAAGCATGGGCTAAAATTTCCTATGTAACTTAAAGGAAGCAGGGGTTTCAAAGAGTAAGCAAACTGTTAAAACCATGTTCCT
This sequence comes from Ameiurus melas, assembly GCA_012411365.1. Taxonomy (NCBI): domain Eukaryota; kingdom Metazoa; phylum Chordata; class Actinopteri; order Siluriformes; family Ictaluridae; genus Ameiurus; species Ameiurus melas. The sequence goes on along the minus strand of CM022771.1, from coordinate 2,218,274 downwards.
AAACCCTAGTGTGCAAGAGTGCAGTCCTGGCACATTATTTGTACTCCTCTGCACTCCAAATTCAATACACAAAGGAATCAGTAGTGGTTGTAACAATTAATGGTGAAGACCTTGACTGGAATTAGAAATTGGGACAATGCAGTTGACCAGTACACAATATGCTGCACATTACTATAGCTTACCACTAGATGGTAGCCTTTTAACATTTACCTTTAAGCTTAGGTAAATGCTTGAGGTCTTTCTAGAATGGTGTAGTCTCTACAATTGTGCTTTAAATTCTACACAGCTCTTTACTGACCCCATTCACTAGTATGTTTCAGGATCATACTAGATAAAAACAAATCCATAAGAATCTTCTATTGCAGAACAAGTATCAGAGTGCACTTAAATACAAAATGTATTTTTCTTGCTTTTACCAGGCTAGCCCTTGCACAGGCTCATGCTAAGCTTAACCTGAGGACTCTCGTGCTGGAAGAGGATGCAGTTATTGCAGTGTTGCTGTGTGAGAACTCCATTACCCTAAAACATGGTGAGAGCTTTATAAGTGAACCTTTTAAGAGTATCCATTTACTACAACAAATTGTATTGATTAGTAGTCTGACATCATCTGACAGATTTAATATGCTTTATTGACTTAGGTATGTAGTAATTTAGGACTGTTGTATTTTAAAGAACCTTAAACAAAATAGTTTCATATTCAGTGCAGGATTACACCATTAGCATGAAAACGGCATTGCAGCCACAATAAGGAAATAATAGAAAGGTCAAACTTTTAGACAAATTTATTTTCAGTTGAAGGTTTCAACATTCACCTTTTATCCCCTCTTTATTAGTTCACTATTATTTATGAGTCAAGATCAAGTTCATATTACAGCATGTTCTTGAATCTGTTTTGGGAATGCAGGGGCCTCGCCGCTTGTTATTTCACCCGATGCAGTGTTTCCCTGTGATCTGCATGACCTGGAGTCCCTGCACCGACGAGACCTGACCTTGGAAGAGTTCCACCAGCAGATCCTGCGGTTTGTATACTACTATGCACCAGGAGCTGCCACCTACATCATGGAAGAATAGGGCACATTTAATCTGAGGCATCTCTGAAACATTTTTTTTTTTTAATGGCAAAAACTTATGAAATTAGATGTAGTACAGTTCAGCTATTAATAGGTTAAGGCAATATTTATATTTGTTAATTTGTTGTAGTATTAATCTCACATCAAATGTGTATCTATATATCTTACAATATTTATAAATAATAAAAATTCCAATCGCGTTCAAGCAAGCAATTGATAACTTGCACCTCCAAGGTCACAGAAGTCAGTCTCTAAAGATCATTGGAAGAAAAGGATTGGGGGAAAAAATCCAAAAAGATGTACGAGTATAATAAAACAGTCTAAACAAGGCATCTTCCCAGATGATTTTTACATGAGTGGTCAAAGATCACATGTACCATCTACGCTCTGGCTTTAACATTCAGTTTAGCAGCATGCCTAACACACAATCAGGTAATGTCCATGATCAACCAAGATAGCTTTTCAGATAGTCACATTATCAACAACCCAATCTGGTCTGATGGGTAAACGGCAGAAATGTGAAAGTCATCATGAATGCAGCATCTCGGGCTCAATTTTAAACACCAATTTACAAAAAAAAAAAAAAAAAGTTTGACATACCTTCTTAAACATGTGTCTTGAGACATCCATGCTCAGGTTACTTCTTGTGAGTAGTTCATTTCTGAGGAGCACACACACATCTTAATCTAATATCATTCATGACCCATTCATGTGATATTCCTGGGTGTATATGATTCTAATATTGAATGCTCAGATAGTCACAACCTCAACAACCCAAACTGGTCAGATGGGTAAACGGCAAAAAGTGATAATCATCACAGCTCAACAGAATCATCGAGAATAGAATACTTCACAATCTGCATTCATTTTTTTATTCAGTGTCAAGTACAACATTGTATAGAAAGGCATTGCATTACCATGTAGTCTCCATATCAGTCTTCATCTGGGTTTCCTGATAGAGAAAAACATGAATTGTTTAAAAGGTTGTGTAAAAGGATTTTTAAAAATTCCAATCTTGTTCAAATAATCGGTAATTTGCACCTCCAAGGTCACAGAAATCAGTCTCTAAAGATCATTGGGATAAAGGGATTGGAAATAGCCAAAAAGGTGAATGACTAATAAAAACAAATAGTCTAAATAAGACATCCTCCTTTTTACATGAGCGGTCAAAGATTACATGAACCATCTATGTTCTAGCTGGAACATGGAGTTTAGCAGCATGCCTAAATGGCAAAATGAGAGTCATAATATATGCAGCATCTCTGGCTAAGTTTTGAGGAAAACAAATAGTGTCTTACCATGTCCTGCGAGATCCATGTTCAGTGTAAATCAATGTTCATTTCTAAAGAAGAGAAAAACATCTCAATTTCACCAACTGCCCACATAAGATACTCTACAGTGGATGATCTTACTATTGAACTCAGATAAATCACAGCATCAACAACCCAAACTGGTCAGATGGGTAAACGGCAAAAAGGTGAAAGTCATCATAGTCAGTACATATCCACATTTGTGTCCATGAGAAAATGTTTCTTCTCACCTTGATGTGACCAACTGCAGCCAATTCAAATCTGTACTTGTCACGCTTGATCTAATACTTCAGGACGAGAAAAGAGGAAAATAAGTTGTTTTTCTTCTTAAGGCATTGTTCAGTGTACACATTCGCCTGCTTACAGCTGGAGGATTAAAGGCTCTGCCCACTAGGGGGCAGGTCAGAGGAAAAACAACTCACTAGCACATAAATACATTCGAGTACCGCGTTCTCCGATTTTAAAGGTAAAGTGTCAAGATATCAGGAGTTGAAGACAATGTACATCTTAAAACAGAAGAAAAGCTATTGTGCTGCCAACACAAATGGTAAAGCAGGCCACTAAACCAAGCATTTAATGGTGTAGAGCAGGGGTCTTCAGTCTTACCTGCAAAGGGATACAAGCTCATTTCAACAAAGCAGGAGCTACACCTGATTCCACTTGTTAAATCAGTTCATTTTGGTCACCAATCAAATGTACCCCTCTAATTTGGCTGGAATAAAAGTCTGCAGCCACACCGACCCTTTGCAGACAAGATTGAAAGTTCCCTGATGTAGAGGATACTGCTTTAATCTTACCAAAGTGAGAAACTGACAAAAGGTAATCATACTGCCTCCACAGTTTACATTACATTTTACTGCTGGCTTTTCAGATAGTCATATTATCATCAACCCAATCTGGTCTGATGGGTAAACGGCAAAAATGTGAAAGTCATCATAAATGCAGCATCTGGGGCTCAATTTTAAATACTAATTTAAAAAAATTATTCCAACATACCTTCTTAGGAAACATGTCTTGAGACATCCATGCTCAGGTTACTTCTTTTGGTAGTTTATTTCTGAGGAGCACACACACACCTTAATCTAATATTCATGACCCATGTGATATTCCTGGGTGTAAATGATTGATATTGAATGCTCAGATAGTCACGATATCATCAACCCAAACTGGTCAGATGGGTAAACGGCAAAAATGTGATCATCACAGCTCAATAGAATACTTCACAATTCTGCATTTTTTTTTTAATTCAGTATGTCAAGTTTAATATTGCACAGAAAGGCATTTTATTACCTTTGTAGTCTCCATATCATAGCCTTGGTCATCTGGGTTTCCTGATGCAGAGAAAAACATGAATTACTTAAAAGTTTGGGTTCCCCCACTCTAAAAAAAAAATGACATTCAAAACTTAATGGGAGTTGTACTGTGGAGTTTGGTTAAGACCTCCACCAGCCACACATACACCCCAAATAACCACTCCCTAATTAGCTCTTTACTGTCACAGTTATTGATTTTACACTGCTTCAGATAAGCAGCACTGAGGGATCAATCAATAAGTGAACTCAATCCCACTCCAAAAACTTGACTGATGAACCAAAGGTCAAAGGGCACATGTAACACAGCTTGAGAGCACAACATCTCACACCAACACAAAAGGTCTTACCGCAGCTAGTATAACTCAAGGTCAGGACCTTTACCAAGACCATAGCCCCTCAGAGAGGACTAAAAATTCAGAATTTCCCCAACACAGGTCATGTGAAGACCATTCCCAAGCCATTGGGGCCTCACGAGGGACAATAGACATGGTCATAATCATCGGACAGTCCTACCAATAGCAGTGCAAGGGGCAATTTATCAACCCAAGTGGGACATGCAACTGCCAACATGATTTATAACATGATTTATACAAGTGATAAGTAAGCCGCCTGTTTTGGTCCCCCCCCACAATAACTTAATTTTTGAAAAATATAAATAACAAATCATACCATTGTGCTGTTCAAATATACAATAATGCTATGGGGTGCTAGTCATTTCAATATAAAGGAAATCTGCAGGAGTGCATCTTGGATGAATTACACCCTCTTTATCAAAAATGTCCACCACCACCCCCCCCAAAAAAAACACCACGTGGTCAGGCCTCGCCATGGAGAAGACCCAATGGTCTATGCGACTTAGCCAGTTTTTCTTTTTTAAAATTAACGCGAGGACATTATACGCGAGTTAAATAGATGTGAATAACTTTGAACATAACATGAACATTATTTAGTAATCTACACAATAAAATAAGCCGCCCGGCTACTTTTTCCCTGTTCGGAAACTAGGCCAGGAACCGAGTTATAAAATAACGCAAACCGCATGCTTTTATTTCAACGCAACGTGTTTTAAATAGTGTTACAGCAGCTAACTGAATCGTATTTTACCTGACCAGGTGTAATTTAACACAGTAACGCGTTCTGCTTTGTCGAGTCCGCAACCTTCGAGAACACCCTCGCTTACAGGATACATGCTGGAAAGAGAGAGAGAGAGAAGTGCGCATGCGCGTTTTTTTAGCTATTCAGTCCAGACTTCCTGTTGCAAAGCGCGCATGCGCACTAGACCCTGCTGCGCGCAAGTCTGGTGTTGTAAAGAATGTGCGCTAAGAAAAGAATTCCGACTTTGAATAATAGTCCTTTTTAATTGTGAATCTCAAGATGCTCGAAAGTAGCGACTATGAAAAATATTTAAAACAACATATGAACGTGAAGACCTGAGAAAACATTTTTTTAAATATATGTCCCAAAAATCACCCCCCCCAAAAAAAACAGGATAAAAAAGGGGTTTCCGTCAGTTTTTCTAAAAACGCTAACAATGCTTTTTTCTTTTCTTTTTTATCCTTGTTTGTTTATATTATGTAAACAGTGAGAGCACTTTAAGGATTTCAGAAACATGCCTTGGGGGTATTTTGCTTGTCGTAATAAAGTCACAGATGGGAGGGGGGGCACACTAAATTCACCTCAAATTTTTAAGCAGATCACGCAGGTCTACATAGTCCATAAAAATGACTGATTATTGTGAAAGAAAAGTGTTCAAAGCTCATAGATGAGTTAGCATCAATACCTGGCACGTATTGATGCTAATGCTAGAACTAGAACCCATGTTCTAGTTGAACCCATGTTCATGTGTCATCTTACAAACACACAAAGTGTTTTTTATTCCTATAATTTATGAGCATGCCAAGTACAAGTAACGCCTAAAGATTATTTAAACAAAAAGGTCTGTTTGTTTTTCCTTATTTGATGGGGTTTAAGTAGATTTTGTTTGTCACTTTCAAATCAAAATCGACATTTACTGACTTCTACCTTATGTGAAACATTTGTGGACCTGGAAAAAAGTGTGTGTGTGTGTGTGTGTATATATATATATATACAGTAAATGTCGAAGTCAGTAAATGTCGATGTATATATATATAAAACTTATCGCTATTAAATGCCCATCTATATTTGTGCCTTTGGTAAGTCAGTCAGCAGACAAGTGAATTCATGCAGTATTTTATTTTATTTTATGAACTATTTAAATTACTAAGACAAAAATACAATAGTAGACCATGTGAATGTGTTCCTTGTTTCAACGAATTTCCAAGCAGAAGCTGTGTAATCATGACCTCAGCCTTGTCTTCAAGTTGAAAACATTTGAATAATATCATATCATACAATACAATACAATCGTTTTCGATAATGTCATAATCTGGAAGTGGCAATTAGCTTTAAATTATGGGGTATTTATTTGATTTATTTCTTCTTTTTTTATTATTATTTTTTTAAATTTACAATCCACAAATACACCGACAACCATGTATGTGACAGGAAAGAGCAGGGTTTCTGCTAGACTTAGTCCAAGCATTGTTGTGATCCTGACAGACCTCTTCACATGACAGATGTTACGTTATTCACACATGCATTTAGTGCAAATACTTTAACTGAAAGTGCATAGCCAACAAGTCAAGCATGACAGCTCAGTATCCCGACATAGCTACACGAAAGCTCCAAGTACTGAGTTGAAAGACAGAATTTTGAGCAGAGACCCTTAACTATTCAGTAAGACATTAAAAAAAAATCATGGTTGAGTTTATATACAAATTATGTACAAATGTCAAATAATGATGGTTACATGTAAGTGTGCCGTAAATACGCAGCAACACAATCGCCATGCAGTCGTTTGTTCCTATTTGTACTCATTTCAATATGAAATTGGTGGAAAAAATAAAATAATAATAATAATAATAGTTTTAATTCCTTTTGCAGTGTGACTCATTAAGAGCCAAAAAAAACAAATTCCCCACATCATGAGCGCTTACAACAAAGGTGGTCCACATGTTTGGCTCTGCAAACATCCTGAAATGGTCATTTAAACCTTCATTTTTAATGACAAGAAAGTCTTGTGTGCAAATGGATCATGTCTGAGATGATGATGATGATGATGACGACGCTCCTTGATTTTCATTCTGGCTTGAGTTACTCAGGAACTGGCCGCTGGCACCAATATACAACCTCGAGCGCATGGGCCATTTCTGGAGGGGGGAGAAAAAAACAAAAAAAAACAAACAAACCTAAATATGTAAGAATATTTTAAATGAATTCTAACAAGCAAAAGCATAAACGAGGCTAACATTTTAGGTTTCAGGGATTTGCCTTTTTTCAAGTCACCGTTATTGAAACACCAAACATCAGCCAAAGTGCTGTATAATAAAATTAAGTCATTACAAACAGCAATGAAATATAATACAGATAAATAATAATAATAATAATAATAATAATAATAATAATAATAATAATAATAATAATAATAATAATAATAATAATACAACCAAAGATGGAAAGACAGGGTAAAACGGAGGACTCGATACAACAGAACCAAAACAATTTCCTGTGAACGTTTTACAGGTTTGGTGTTGTTGTTGTTGTTTGTTTTGACTGTGAAAAGTGATTAAAAACTTGAATGCTCAAAATGCAATTCCACTTTACTCACTTTCACAGGATGCAGGTAACCGCCGCCTTTGAGTGAATTTAACGGTTCGCTCCGTTTTGAGCTTTCTCCTTCTTCCATGCCTTCTTCCTGCAGGGTTTTGGTCAGATGAGCTATGTATGTAGTGGCTAATATGAGCACGTCAAGTTTGGACAGTTTGGTGTCCGGCGGTACCGATGGCAGGGTCCTCTGGAGCTCCAGAAACGCGTGTCTGAGGGTTTGAACGCGACTCCGCTCGCGCGCAGCGTTTGCTGCTGCCGGTCGCCCCCTGGTCCCGAGACCACCGCCAGTAGGAAGCACGCGCCCGCGTCTCCGGTCTGAAGGCAACGCGTCAGGACTCGGGCTAGAGCTCGGGCTGGATGCGGGACTGTCATCCATAATTGTCACACATCCAGTTCCATCCAGTAGAGATCAAGTCCGAACCTAAAAAGTACAGAGATCATATTTTTCACCCCCCTAATAATAATAATAATAATAATAATAATAATAATAATAATAATAATAATAAATAGCAATAAATTAGTCAACACTAGTCCTAAATCTGCGACATAGATCTTTACATGAAATTTCACGACGCATTTTACTATTTCACTTCATCCGAAGCTGACTAAATATCACTGCTTCGCATAAAAGATTTATCTCAGAGTTAAAAATATAATAATAATAATAATAATAATAATGATAATAATAATAATAAAGGTTCCCTACAATAGCCTATACGAGATCAATTAATTGCAATTAATTAACGACTATCCAACTATCTGGTCAGGCAAAATGATATATTAACGTTACACAGTGTTAAGCATAAAAAGAACATGCACACAGCATCATATGGTTTCCCCATACGACTTGATACAAAAAGCAGAAACTTTATCACACACACAAAAAAGAGGCTCAATTAATTGCAACTACACACACGCATGAGGTCACTCAGAATAAACATGGACATCATTTACCGTGTCAATCCTCAAAAGATCATTTCATCACTCTTTTCCACACCAGAATTTCTGCGCAGAAATAACTGTAATGTACAAGATTAAGTCAACGCAATGAAAAAAAATTATATTAAAATGGCTCAAATTACAATCTTGAAAAGCTGTCGATGTTTTTAAAACAAGTAGCCTACTACATAACCTCGGACACACATACCTTTTAGGCTAACTTTCAGAAAAATGACTGCTTGAAAAAAGTACACATGAAGGCCGGGAAAGTTGGAGTTCTCTCACGCGCTGCACCAACAGAGATGTATAGTTCCGTCCCAGCTGCGAAAAAACATCTGTAGCCTGTAAGTCGGACGCGGTTAGTGAAGAAGGTGCGTTTTTATGTCGCCGTGTCTGTGCCAAGCCCTCACCTGAGCGCGTCAGGTCTCAGGAGCCTCTAATTTATTGGGAAAACAACGAGCTGACAAGTCCTTCACTTCGGAGCAATTAATCACAAGGCTTTAAAACGCACGGGCGGTGCATGTGGCTCTCTCTCTCTCTCTCTCTCTCTCTCTCTCTCTCTCTCTCTCTCTCTCTCTTTCCCCCTTTTCCGTAATCCTTTCGGTATAGGGAACAGGGGAACAACTTCCAACGCCAGACGCAGCATTTTTCGGCCACACGCATCTACTTCTATTATAACCTACTACTATAAATAAAAGGCAAACGTTACAAATAACCACAAAATAACAAACTGACGTCATGGTGCACTCTCGGAAAGAACTACTTACCGAACTTTTGTATCTTTTAATATGTACATTTGATCTGGAAACCTTTTTACAACTGAACCTTAAGGACCCAAAAGCTTACCGAAGGTACATGTAGCCTACTTTAAAAGTCCAAAACGTGTAGCTCTGGTGGTCCTATTTGATAACTATTTATGAGATTATATCTGCTCAAAGTAAGGCTTTTCCGATATTGTCGTAAAAAATGTATGTAAATATATATTTATTTATGGGGGGGTGATTATAGGAGGTGGTAGAATATTCCGATATTACCATCGTATTATACTGCTGGTAGTCACTGGCTCAGACATTTTGGACAGTCTAGGATTTTAGCCTGGCATTCTAACCAGCAGTCAGCACTTTGATTCACAGCCAATAAATAAACTCTAAACACTGCAATCAACAGGCAAGTATGAGGAAATTCTTTCGAGACTCCCAAATTAATCACCCTGACTTCCAGAGTCCACACACGGAGATGTCGGGGAATTAATGAATGGAATTATTCATAACTTGTATATCTCGGACTGTTCTTAATACACAATGTTTTTGTAAGGATGAAGTAACAGTTTTGCTCCAGGCCACTAATTATGAAGCACTGCAAATGAGGTTAAGTAAAGCTCCTCTGCCTAATTACTCGACGTCTTACCCAGTAAACCGCGTCGAGTTTAGAAAAAAAACCAAAACCCAAAACTTCTTCAATAGACTGGCCAATTAGAGCATAGGGTTTATTGCAGGGTGCAGTGACCAAATGAAAGGCATCTGATCATCATTATTGTACAGTGAATATATTTGTTGTAACCTTCATTATTTGAGTGATAACAAAATGGCTCCACATAAAAGTAAAATTTTTGATTCACATATTTGACACATTTCACTCTTTTTTTAAATTTTGTTTAATGTGTTGCACATTACAAAAAAAAAATTAGATTCAAGAGGAATCTAGGTCTCATTTAGCATTTTAAGGTTTGTACAGAGTTACACAGGAACAATGTGCTTTAGCAAATTTTACAAGGTTGTAAAAAAATGCCAATAATAATGTAAAACAGATTATACAAGAACTAATTTTTGTGACAGAAAACTCTAAAATGGCTGTCAGTGTTGAATGTACAAGTGTACAGTATGTCAATTAGAGACACAAAGCACAGATGAAAGAATTAAGAATACATTTTAATGCAAACACTGTCTCATACTGTAAATAACAGGAAATCCTGATATTCAACAAATAGTAAACTCATTGAAATGAAATAATTGGAAAAAAAACCACCCAAAACAAGGTCTTTAGATACAGCTCATTGGAATATGATAAAAACAGAAATTCCTACAGGCATCATTTGATCAAATAGCTGCCAATAATCTGATCGAATACAGAGGCAGTGTGTGAGCACATAGAGTGAAATGTGTCTCAGAGTGCCTGCTGACAGTGTGTTACAGCTCTGAAAGTGGCATTCTGACAATATGACAGACAATTACTGTGGACTTGATCTTTTTGTGAGCGCTCAGATCCATTCCACATGCCCTCGTGATGAACTGTCTGTGTGCGGGGTACAGGCCATGGGAAACGTCGAAGAGGTCCACAGAGTTTCTTCCAGAGGATGGTCAGACAGCCATGTGACTCTGAACTTTCTTCTGCTGAAGATCTGTAATTATTCCTGCGCTCAGGGGGTCTTTGTGATTCTTCATAGTCATGTGAACAACAAAAATTGATAGTCATTATACACAGTTTATCCATGTTAAAACTCTCTGTAATATGAAGACAGGGAAATATTTCATAGACAATGAAATAAAGTCAATAAAATAGTTTGGTTGAAATATATGAATCATTTTTCTCAGAACATAATAAAAAAATGTAACTTTAACTTAACATTCAGGCATATTTTTTTTATTAGTTCAACACATTAAAGACTACTTTACGGTTTCTATACTATCCATAATATTATACACTCTAAAAAATAAATATACTTTTCCTTGGCACTGGGGTAGCACCATCAAGGGTACATCATTGTACCTTATGATTCTTTTACTTGGGATGTGGTTTTCTGGCTTTTAAAGTAAATCATCAGTGGTCCTTCAAGTCCAATTTTTATACCGTGAATTATTTTTAAGGTTATAAAGATACATAGGCTACTAAAGGTACAAAAGGTGTACCATCATCACAGTGACAAGAAAAAGTGCAGTTGATTGCCTTAATTTCTGAGTGTAAACTGAATATTCATTACATAAATGTAATTATGGACATAAACTGGTTATTAAGATTATTGTTACTCAGCATTTGTTACTCTCCACAAAATACATCCATTTTACATTGACTAAAGAATACAATCTATGTCTGTGTAACGATTAAATTTCTTTTCGCTAAATATGTTTTATAGTGAATTTTTGCTCTATTATTTTGGCACTTGAGTGATAGATATTCCATTTTAATATATCTATCACACCTGCTAGTCAGGCATGGTGAAGTCGATCACATCCCTTATCTGATTTCGAAGAAGCTTGGCAGCACATCTTCTCAAACTATTGGACACGCAATGGTAGCAAGGGTGTGATACTCCTATCCTTCGCCCATAATGGGAATGCAGTCACTAAATCATTGGAGGACGGGAAGCACAAATGGCACGTGGTCCTAAACCTGAATCTGTGGGCAAGCCGGTCCAAATCAACACTCTTGTGCACCTCAGGGAATAGTGCTTAAGTGGATATGCTCTCAGGGGAGCGGGTAGTTTTTTCCAAAGTTAAACTGTAGCTCGTGACCTTACATACAGCAACAAAGTGAAGCAATCGATATCCTAAGACTAGCTGCAGAAGAGAAAGTTGTTTATTTGCATGGAGTGTTAAAAATATGAAATGTAACTTGACAAATAGCAGGTCATTTATCAACCTAGGGGAGAGGAAGGAAGTGGGCTGCTAAATGGAGCATGTTTACGTTGATATTGTTTATACACATTTTTTAAGTACACCTCAAAATTTAGCTGAAAATATAAACAGACTGTATAAGATACGAGATATATATATATATATATATATATATATATATATATATATATATATATATATATATATATATATATATATATATATATATATATATATATATATATAACATTTCCTTAAGGAATTAAGAGGTATTGCTGATGCTGTTCATACCTTACGCCTCTGCAATCTGTCCACACTGGGCCTGACCTCATTTTCATGGTGGGTCTCCCAAACCAGAGCGGCTTTCTCTTCCCCGGAAAGCCAGCAGAGTTATAGGCAATGGGATGTTGGGGGCCCAAGTGAAAGTCAGCTGGAATAAAAACCGATTGAGTCACATCTTGTCATGATACCAATACACACGACACAGAGGGGACTCGAGTGTGTTTAGCTACACGCTGATAACATGTAAGATCGCACCATCCATCCATCTTCTACCTCTTACTCCTTCTTCAGGGTTGCGGGGGAACCTGGAGCCTATCCCAGGGAGCATCAGGCACAAGGCGGGGTACACCCTGGACAGGGTGCCAGTCCATCACACGGCACAGGGCACATATATTTCACCCAAATATTTCAAATGCTACACACTGTATTTCACTGTACAGTCATAAACGAGTAAAGAATTCTAATGTCCATACCAGAAAAGGGACACGTGATTTGTCCTGGCGTGATTGTACCATCTGTTATTATCTTCCTGGTGTCTTTTGAGGCTTTCCAGTTGATTAAGAACTGCCTAGACAACTCGGGGATCTCCTTCTCATCGAGTTCCACTATATATTAGAAATAAATATGACTTACAAGTATTGTAATAAAAAAGACACACAGATGATCGTTTCATATCACGTATGAGCAACAACAACAGTCATGTTAAGAGAACTCAAGTCTGAAATGCTTTCAGAACAATACAATACCATGAAAATGTTTGGACGATGAAAAAAAGAATGACTGCACTGACTCCATCAGTGCATAAACAAATCATTATTTTGAGGTTCTATGCTCTTACCCAGGTGTTTGCAAACAGTTATAAGTCTGTCTCTGTATTTGGGTTTATGACAGACTGGATTTCCATGCAAATTCATCCGATGCAGTTGAGGCCATTGGCAAAACACCGTCTCCAATTCCTGAAAAGTGAACACTACGTTTATGTTTTGTTATTGTCTCCAATTTAGCAACATGTTCAACTCTAGGTAAGATTTACTTCAGGTGGAGACAGCACCAAATCTGCACAATACTGTTTCACTGGTTAAAATCAGAATTAAAAAAAAAAACCAATACAAAAAACCTTTTAGTTAGCAGCTTTAGTAGCTTATGAAAATAAAGGTGTAAACAAGACACCGGCTTGCTTTAATAAATACTGTCAGTCAGACTAACAAGTTCCCTGGGGCAGTAGCCCTCAAGCATGTTGCCCACGGAGTATGTTTATCTAAAGACACATTAATCCAACGTGGAAATATGAATACTCTCTGGACACACTCTGATTGTTCGTTCTCTTCCTGTCTCAACCAAAGTGCTTCCACTTTTCAGTCCGCATGCAATCAAGTCTAGCGGGACCCCAGCGAGCGGCGCGCTCTCAGGCTTTGATAAATGATCGTGTCAGGGCCGTCACTCAGAGGGCTTGGCTAGGAACTGCCCAGCACCAAATTGCTCTCCCATGCCGTATGAGTGCTGAATGCACCTCTGACTCGGGTCTTCTCAAGATCCACACTGTACTAATGATGGCCAGTTATGAACCTGTATTTGACCAGCACTTCGATTCCCCATCCGCGCCCGTCTGGCCACGCGCCACTAACAGCCTCTGCAGATTCCCATTTGTCACTCGGCTGACTGCTTGTCATAATCTCTTTTAAAAATCCATAATGTTTCCTCTGAATTCCCACTGAACTGTGCAAAGCAGGAATCGATCCTTTGGGCCCTGTCTATTCTGAATCAATACTGGCCAAGGGGTTGTATAAATTAAAGGAGATATCTGCTAAACATGAAAGCTTCCTTTGACACATGTATCACAATTATCTCAAGTGCTGCCTCCGAGGCCTGGCCTGAAGTTCCTGCACCGCTATACTACAAGGGTTTTTGCGTTCATTCCACATTTCTACAGCAGTCTATCAGCCTGTATACGCCGAATGGTCTCAAAAATGGATTCTCTAAAAAAAAATAATAATAATAATAATAAATTTAGGTTACATATCATCCTTACTAGGGCCTCTTACAAGAGGAAACTACATTTGCAAAGTTATTCTCTCATACAAATCTGGACTCAAATGTGTGATGTGGAATAAAAGAAGTCTAGTGAGGAAGGAGGAAAACTTGCGCTTGTTTAAGCTGTCAGCAAAGGTGGTCTCTGGAGACCTAACTCACTGATTTGCTGAATAATTTGAACCCTGTGTAAGTCTGGAGACTGGGAACTGCTGAGAGGATTTGCAGGATTAGTTTTTAGCACCCCCATTTCATATCATTTCATACGTACTGTTGGATACTATCAAATAAACAATAAAACTAAACGCAATCTTAATGAGTCTTTGCCATGTAATGCACAGTTTTATACTAAACCAGCACATTCTGTTCTGTCAGTTTAGAAATAAGCATGAAATATCTCTATAACCAGCGACAGTTAATGGGTAGCCATGATGAGCCGGAGGGGTGGGTTGTGGGTTCAATTTTGTTTTTCTTTGTATAAAAAGAAAAAAAAAATCTGTGAATATTTACTGCTGTTGCTCATTTTGTATTTTCGGGATATGTTAGAAATGTAGAAATGTTCTGTAGAAATGTTCATCAGTAGTGTTCAGCAGAAATGTTCAATAAAAATGAAACATTAAAAAAAAGCATGAAATACGGAGAATATAAAAAAATAAAAATGAAATACAATGTTACCTGTATGTCCTCTAGCTGGTTGTCTGCAGCATATAAATGTGTCAGTTTGTTAAGAACGGCCAGATCCAGGATCTCATCAATGTTGTTGTTGTTAATATTCAAAACACATAATGACTCCTGTAAAGAACATGAAGTTAGAATGACCTTCTTTAGATAATAAGCTTGAACAATGGCTTCTCATGTAATTAATTAATTAATTAATTAATATGCAATACTACTACATGGGAGGCTTTTTTTTTGGAGGAAAAGCTGCTGTATTTAATCTCGCAGCAATTCTGTTCATTATCAAAATAAACAAAACCGGTATATTTGCAGTTTGTTTACTGAAGACCAAGGCTGTAAACAGTTCTCATAGAAGTTCGTGGCCACAGAGGGCTCTTTTTAATATCGTTACACAAAAACGGCTTTAATACGAATCTGGCCCATGTTTTGGCTTCGGTTTTGCTGCAGAAGTAGTCATATATATATAGATACAGGTACACAAAGAGAGGTTCTCATGTTCTCGGTATCCTTAACACAGAAGGAGAGTCCAGGTCTCCAGTGTGTAGGCAGCGTTCAGCCTTGAGCTTCTCACCGACAGGCTGTGAACACTACGAGGGTCAAAGAGCAGCTTCTCTCCTGGTGGGAGTCTCTGGCCTTCGATGTGCAGCTCCTTCAGCTCTCTCAATTGCTCCAAACCCTCGACCAGTGTAATGCTGTTGCCCCCCAGAAACCTGCCAAAAATAAACATCTGATCGTTGGTTAACTGGAAACAACACTGCACAGACTCTCAGTGCATTTGAGTATGAATGCACAGAGTACAGTTTGGTGTCCCCCCCCCCAACCACATTGTAAAACAAAGAAGGTTCAAGCAGTAGACTTACAATTTGGAGAGCTTCTCCAAACATGACAAGTTCTCGATGTGAGTGATCTTGTTGTTCTGCATGTACAAGTGTGTGAGATTGGAAGCAAAATTCAGGTTGCAGATGTGTGTAATTTGATTGTCATATAAGTACAGGACCGTGAGGTTTCTGCACATGGAAAGGTCGTCCTGTGAAAAGACAGAAAATGAGAAATCCAAACAAACGAGAGGATCCAAACAAACAAACCCACACGGAATTATTTAGGGTATACGTAAAATAAATAAATAAATAAATAAATAAAAAACTTACGATGTCATCGATGTTCCTGTTTGAAAAGTTGAGATGTGTTAATTTCTTGAGATAATGCTGGATTGAGAAATGTCTTGTGGTTTTAAGGCGATTGTTCGATCTGGCAATCAGATCCACAGTCAGGCGAACCATGGCAGCTGGGAGTTTTAATGTGTTTCCTGAAAAATAACGTGGTTATGAGAGAAACAGCACAAATGTGGATTAAAAAAAGACTGAAAATCTAAACATATATTTTACTTGTGGTTAGAATAAACATTATTTGGTTCATTATTATTATTATTATTATTATTATTATTATTATTATTATTATTATTATTATTACTATTTATTTATTTTAAAGTATAATAATACAAGCATTAATTTATGTAGTAACATTGCTTATTACACAACTACTATTATCATACTTATATAATCAGTGTCATAGTGTGTTGACCCCGGAATCACTGTCAGGCTTTAAAAAACAGCTGAAAGGCCAAAGGTGAATTAAACACTTGCTCTGAATGTGACCTGACCTAACATTATACATACAGAAGGCATACTCTATACTCTGTATAAAGAAAAACTAGCTCAATTCCCTTGTGTTTTGCATTATTATTATTATTATTATTATTATTATTATTATTATTATTATTATTATTTATTATTATTATTATTATTATTATATAGCTGTGACCCTGAGACATCTGCCTGCTGTGTCTCTTTCACTGTGTGTAGGTCAAAAAAGCTGTGAAAAGACCACAGTCCTTTGCACAGACTTCCAGGGACTCTTCAGCAAGCTGTTCTGTCTCCAGAATGGGATTTGTCAAGCCAGAGAAATAGAGGTGGATAATATCTATCCATCACAGTGTGACAGCATGTCTCTGCTACACTTGATCTTCGAGTATGGGGTTCTAAAGAGACGCCCTGTGAAAGCATTAGGAATGTTTCCCTTCTGGGACTCCATTGGGGGTAAAAACCCTCGAGGCATGAGATGGAGAGTTTAGCTAAGTTAACTAATGCAGAAATAAAGAGATGAAACTGCCAGGTTATCTATCTACACAGCGTCAGGAAAGAGGTTTACCTCGATCTGTAATTCACCGTTTGTATAAGCAGAAGGGATACTTAATCATAGCACCACAAATCCTTGAGGAGTTCGCTCATTGTTCCCCCAAACCGAACCGCGTTGTTTACGGAAGTGAGAGCTGCTGTTGCCACGGATACGCAACCCCAGGCGGGGCTTCAGCAGCGCGCGCACGAGCGCTTCACGTTCACAGTGCAGACGATTAATACATCTTTCAAATATTCACTCATAATTGTATCATATGATCATTTTTTCACGTGATTCATTTCTTTTCACATGATTATTTTGTTTCACGTGACTCCCCAGGATTCATTTATTTCAACGTGATTCACGTGATTTTCCGCCATATGATTCATTTATTCTCACACGATTCATTTTCATGTTTTCTTTTCCACATGATTCATTTCCACATGTGATTTTCCGCCTTAAGATTACATTTGTCCCTACATGATTCATTTTAACATGTCATATTCAGCCATGTGATTTTCCCCATATGATTCATTGATTCTCACATGATTCATTTTCATGTTTTCTTTTCCATATGATTCATTTTCACGTGATTTTCTGCCATATGATTCCATGAAATGTTCCGCCATATGATTCATTTATTCTCACAAGATTCATTTTCATACGTTTTCTTTTCCACGTTATTCATTTATTTTCACGTCATTCATCTTTTCCCATTTTCTCACATGAATCATTCTGTTTCCACGTGATCACATATTGTTCACATAATGTCATGTGTTTACTCGGGTTCACATTCTGGAGTAATTTCAAGGCAGATCATGGTGATCACACATTGCTCACATAATCACATGCGGAAAAACACACTGATCTTCACTAATATTGGCACCCTTGTTAAGTATGAGCAAAGAAGGCTGTGAAAATGTGTCTTTATTGTTTAACCTTTTGATCTTTTGTTTAAAAAAACAACAACACAAAAATACTCTGCTCTCATGGATATCAAACAATTACAAACACAACACAGGTTTATATAAAAAAATATATATAGGTGTGCAACAATTATTGGCACCCTTTTAGTAAATACTTTGTGCTACCTTCCTTTGCCAAGAGCTGTTCTCTGAGTTTTCTCCTATAATGCCTGATGAGGTTGGGGAATACATGGCGAGGGATCAGAATCTCTCCAGATCCTTCAAATTTTGAGTTCCACACTGGTGGACTCTCCTCTTCAGTTCACCCCACAGGTGTTCTATGGTGTTCAGGTCAGGGGACTGGGATGGTCATGGCAGGACCTTGATTTTGTGGTCCGTAAACCATTTTTGTGTTGATGTTGATATATGTTTTGGATCATTGTCCTGCTGGAAGATCCAACCACGGCCCATTTGAAGCTTTCTGGCAGAGGCAGTCAGGTTTCATTTAATATCTGTTGATATTTGTGAGAGTCCATGATGACATGTATCCTAACAAAATGTCCAGGTCCTCTGGCAGAAAAACAGTCCCAAAACATTAAAGATCCACCTCCATATTTAACCGTGGGCATGAGGTACTTTTCCATATGGCTACCTCTCTGTGTACCAAAACCACCTCTGGTGTTTATTACCAAAAATCTCTATTTTGGTTTCATCTGACCATAGAACCCGATCCCATTTGAAGTTCCAGTAGTGTCTGGCACACTGAAGACACTCGAGTTTGTTTTTGGATGAGAGTAGAGGATTTTTTCTTGAAGCTCTTCCAAACAACTTGTGGGTGATGTAGGTGACTTCGGATTTTAGTTTTGACCCCAAGACACAACTAACTTCTGCAGTTCTCCAGCTGTGATCCTTGGAGATTTTTTTGCAACTCGAACCGTCCTCTTCACAGTGTGTTGAGACGATATAGTCACATGTCCATTTCCAGGTCGATTCAGAACAGTTGACTGAAACTTCTTAATTATTGCCCTGAAGGTGGAAATGGACATTTTCAATGCTTGTGCTGTTTTCTTATAGCCACGCCCCATTTTGTGAAGCTCAACAACCTTTTGCCGCACATCACAGCTATATTACTCACTCTTTCCCATTGTTATGAATGACTAAGGGAATTTGGCTTATCTGTTACCTCATATTTATACCCCTGTGAAGCAGGACGTCATGGTTGAACAATTTCCTGTTCCTAGTCACCCAGGTGTACTAAAGTAAATTAAAATATCAATGAGAATATACTTCAAATATATTTTTCTCACATTTATTCATAGGGATGCCAATAATTGTTACATTGTTACAAAGATACATTCTTTTGATAAACCTGTGTTGTGGTTGCAATTGTTTGAAATCCATGAGAGCAGAGTATTTTTGTGATTTATTTTTTAATAAAAGATCAAAAGGTTGAACAATAAAGGCACTTTTTTCCACAGTCTTCTTTGCTCATATTTACCATATCGGTGGATTTTTTTTTTTTTTCCATAAGCAAAAGTAAAAGGACTTTTGTATTAAAATATCAGTTAGATGAAATATGGCAATTAGGCTTCATCACTACAGTATGATGTCAGTTAATAATCATCATCATCATCAACTCACCTGGCTGGGCTGTGTGTTTCCAGACCCCACCTTGAAAATGCTGATTTTAATAAACTGGATAAAAAAAAATGATTAGAATCTGTCTACACACTTAATATTTCACAACAGAGTAACTGGTGCACAGGTAGCTTATTTCATCCAAAGCACCACCACGTCATCAGGAATTTCAGTGTTGATATCAAGTAACGTCCGATTTCTTACAGTTGTTATGACTAAATACATTAAGGTAATGGGATCTATAACAAAGAGAAATGTTCACAAGGAAAATGTGGATGGATTGCACGGTTGGGCAGAAATGAACTGATTCAGTGCATTAGATTATTGCTTCAGTCAATATTAGAAGTATGAAAACAAACCATTTCCTGTACATTTAAAGTCTGATTATTGTAGCACATGCACTTATATGGTTGGCCATTACAACGTATTTGGCTGCAATATAAGAGGCAAATTATTCCTCGAAAATATTATGGCTGTTTTACATGTTGGTTTTGAAGTCAAATCAGGCAGTGTTTATTTTTTAGAGTAACTGAGTTTTCATTTCAGACTGAGACCTGGGTGAGATCAGGGGCGCCCAGGCCGTATACCTGAAGCTGATGATGTATAGCAGTGGAGAAGGATTTGAATACAACTGTCACAAAAGTGGGGAAAAACAAGCGAGACGTGTCTTAGAACAGAAATGTATGTTTTAGTGAAGGAGAAAACACTTACGTCGATTCAAACAGTAACACGAGTTGAACGTGAAGTGGAGAGTAAGATGAGAAAAACTGTAAAAATAAAACAACAACAACAACAAAAAAAAACCCACTAATTCTTTATTCTACTTTTTCTCTCTCTCACCCTTTCTCCCTGTCTTATGAACTCTCCTTCCTTCTTTATCTGTTTCTTCTTTCTATATTCTACTTTTCTTGTTTCTTTTTCTTTCTATCTAGATTTTCCTCTGTTTTTCCATCGCTTGTCCTTCTTTGCTTCTCCTTTTTAAAAAAAAAAATAAATAAATAAAATCAAACTTCTTTCCACATTTTCTCCCTGTTTATTTCTCTCTCCTTCCCATCTCATTTTTATTTTCTGTCTTTTGTCTTGCTCTCCCTCTCTTTCACATACCCTTTTCTTAATACAATATCCTTTCTCTTCTTTCTTTCATACTTTTTTTTCTTGTTTTCCTGTCATTTTCCATCGTTATTCACTCTCTGTGCTCTTCTTCATTTTTTTATTTCTCTTTGCACAGTCCTTCAACCATCCTTCATTTGGTTTATTTCTCTTCTCTTCTCTTCTCTCTCTCTCTCTCTCTCTCTCTCTCTCTCTCTCTCTCTCTCCCTCTGTCTTTTTCTTCATACTCTTCAATATCATTTTTTCTGTCTTTTGTACTTTCTCTTTATTTATTCCTTTGTTTTTTTGGTCTTTGTTTCCCTGCTGTTTTTCCATCTTTAGTCACCCGTTGTTCCTTTCTGTTTTTGTCTACTTTTATTTCTGCTTTTGTGTGTTCTTTAGAAATCTTTACTTCTTTTCCCTTCCTTCTCCCAACCTCTCTCCCTCACTCTTATCTCTTACTGTTTCTTCTCTCTCTTGTCTTTCTTCCATACATCACCGCTTTCTTTACTCCACTCTATTATTTCGTATTCTCTTTCTTGTTTGGCCTCTAATCATCTTTGTTTTGAACTCTTCCTCCTTTTATATTTCTCTCTGTCAGGTTTTTAAAAAAAATCAATCTTTGTTTTATTTCCTTTCCTTCTGTTTTTTTTTCTCTTTTTTCTCTCTCTCTCTCTCTCTCTCTCTCTCTCTCTCTCTCTCTCACCCCCCACTTTTCTCTATCAAGCTACCTTTTTCTCTTCACGCTCTTTCCTGTCTCATAATTTTGTCTTTCTTCTACTCTGTATTTTTCTTTCTCTCATTCCTCTTCTTCTATTATTCCATATTTCTTCACCATCTCTCATGTGAGCTCTTCCTTCTCCTTTTATTTCTCCTTTTGTTCTTTAACTGTTTTGTATCATTTGCCCCCCCATTTCATCACTGTTCATTTCTCTCTCCCTTCCTCTCTCTCTCTCTCTTCTTTTACTCTCCCTTATTCTTTATACTCTTTCTTTAATATATTGTTTCTGACTGTACATCTTTTTCTTTCTCTCTCATTTCCCTCTATTTTTCTGCCTTTATTCGTCCTCTTCCCCTTCCTTTTCAGCTCTTCGTCCTTCTCCATGTCTCCTTATGACTGTTCTTTATCAAACTTTATTTCATTTATTTTCTCTTTCCCCATTTCCTCCCTTTTTATTTTTCCCTCTCACTTCCATTCCCCCTCACTCATCACCCACTAAGTTCTCTTTCGCATTACCGTTTATCTTCAGACTCTTTCCTG
Source organism: Ameiurus melas (assembly GCA_012411365.1). NCBI lineage: Eukaryota > Metazoa > Chordata > Actinopteri > Siluriformes > Ictaluridae > Ameiurus > Ameiurus melas. The sequence continues at coordinate 2,196,288 of CM022771.1, read as the reverse complement.
CCTCGTCTTCTCATCTTCTGACTCCATCTCTCCTTCTGTTATTATTTCTCCCTCCCTCTCTCTCTCTCTCTCGCTCTCTCCCTTAAATCCTTCCTTATCATTTATTAGCTTTCTTTCTCTCTCTCTCTCTCACACACACACACACACACACACACACACAATCTTCCACTCTTCTCTCATCTCTCCCTTTTTCTTCATCCTCCTCTCCCTCATTCTTTCTATATTCCACTTTTTCTTAATTCTTCCTCTCTCTCATTCACCCTCTCTCTCACCTCCCTTTTTTTTCGCCTCCTTCTTGTCGGTTTTGTCAGTCCTTGTCTCATTTACTTCCCTTCTCCCACTCTTTCCTCATTTTTCTCGCTCTTTATTTCTCTGACTCCCCATTTTGCTCTCTCTCTCTCTCTCTCTCTCTCTCTCTCTCTCTCTCTCTGTTGTAGTAAGCTCAGATTGCATTCTTTAATAATGCGTATCATTCCTAATGGTAACGTTGGGGGAGTGGATGCAGTGACCCATGGTTTGTTATATAACGTTGGGGATTGAGCTTCCTGAGCCTGAGTGACTCGCCACCATTTATGCATGCAGAACGCTTGGCCAGGAGGAAATGGAGCTCCTCGGCTGGCCGCAATTCTCCCCCTCCTCTCTTTTCAGGCGGTCCTCCAGGGCAGCCAGCGTGCTTCAGCCCTTTTACAACCAACACTGGCTGAGAATATTCTGAGCTCCAAAGTAAACATCGGTGCTACCAAATATCTGAGGACCTACACAGGGTCATTTGTCCTAAAGGCGCCCGTCTAATAGGAACCCGGTGATATATAGCCATTCGTAATTAGTTATACTTATCACCCTGATGTCCTTTCTGAGTTTTTTTTTTTTTTAAAACAGGCATTTCCCCCTGCCTATTTATTATTATGAAGTTTTCTTTGAATTCCACAAATGAAGTAGAATTCCACTGTAATTTAAGGAGGCCTTCGTTAATACAAAGCACGCCATAAATGCGTCTAATACAGGCCACTCTGCGGATGTCCATTTGTAAAATACGCTTTGCTCTGGGCTCCTCTTCATTTGAATTCTTTTTTTTTTCTTTTCTTTCTTTCTTCTTCTTCTCTTTAAGTGAAGCATAAAAATACTCATGTGGTGATGATCACAAGCCTCATTTGTGATTCCAATGTGGAATTAGCATTAGGATTATTTTCAGTAGCCGATTTGGATTCATTTTTTAAAAGAATAATCGGTATGATTTCAAACAAAGTCTCGCCGTAGATAAAACAACAAAAAAACAACAACACAAAAACTACACGTTGCTTAATCACAATGTGCAGCGGTGTAAAGTTTCAGAGCAATTTGTAAGCTATGAAGCTGTCTGTACGCTCTGTTACACCTTTGATCAGGTATAATGAAGCTAGTTTCTGATTCATGATGTCATTTCCCTTCACACGATCAACCCTTTAAAACTTAAATACAAGAGTGTGACGTTATGCCATGATAAAGATCTCGGAAATACTTACACTTGAGGTCATACGTTTATATACGCCGGACAGAATTCGCAAAATGTTAATAATAATAATAATAAAAATTGCATTTGCAAAACTGCAATGTTATTATTTTTGTCTAAAGATCTTTTTTTTTTCTTCATTTAGTACCGCCCTTCAGAAGCTACATAAGATATTTCGATGTTTTCCAGAAGACAAAATAATAACGATTTACGGCTCTTAGTGCACCGTGTCGCCTTCTTGAGCGTCAGTGAACGTGTGCACCTTTTGTAATCGTGTGCGAAAAGATGGATCTCGACATCACATGTTGTTGGAAAGGGGCTGAAATATGCAGATGTTGGAAAAGCAAAAGAATGTGAAAGAATGTGCAGGACCGGAAGGATTTTTTTTCCTCTGAAGAACAGCACTCAGGACAAACACGGGACTCATGAAGAACGATCACAAAACCTAAAAACCGTCGTCGATCATCCAGGTAACGACACACAGTATTACGAATCAAGCGTGGGTAAACTTTTGAACTTGTTCATTTGTGTAAATTCGGTTATTATTGTGTCTTTTGGACTGGATGTAAAACATCTGTTATGTGAAATAACTTATTCAGGGCAGGACTAAATAAAAAAACTAAAAGCAATTTTTTATGGTAGCGCTTTCTTACTTTTTTTACACATTCTGCAAGGTATATCTAAACGTGTGACCCCAACTGTACATTAATATTAGATAGCGATACGAATATTTCTTCACTGTTTATGATTAACTATTTATTCAGTGATTTCTGAAAATGTGCAGCAAGTCCTTCTGAAATTCATCAGGTGAAAATCTGACAACTTTTCATCCCATTGTAAAAATATTATCGCATTCTCCTCTATATAGATCATTTAATACTCATTTGATGTAACCGTATGTAAGAAAGTCAAGTTTTCATCGAGATAGCATCAGGATTTAAAACGTGAGCTACGTTACGACGTTAAGAACGAGAGGGGAAAAAAAAAAAATCATTAGCCGAGAACGGTGCCAGATCTGTTGTCTGTAAGAACCTACAGGATGTCGGGAGTGTCTGCAGAGACGGAGAGCAGACTCGGAGGCTGAATGGACGCAGTGTGTCGAGCTTCTGTTTCTGTGATGCATCACTGACGCACCACAGACGTCCAGCTCGGCCTCCTGAAGGATTGTGTATAGCGTGTGAAGACAACCTGCTCAGATCTGTCCTGGCCGAGACATTTTCTGCAGCCCGGCTTGTGTTTACCTTTGGGCCAACGCTGCCGTCGAGTTTGTTATTCCATTATGTAATGCTATGACTGGTGAGAACCTAAATGACAGCTCGATTGGTTTTGTTGCGAGCCAGTGTATTCATGGTCTTTGTTAAAGTGTTAAAATCACACTCGGACGACGTACAGTCCTGCCAGCGCCAGAGAACCGTACAGGAGCGCGGAACGTTTCAGTGAACCTAACGGAAAAACGTATTACTTCAAACGATGTCTTTATCCAAATGTTAAAGTGTGGGGGAAAAAAAAGTCATATGTGCTGGTCAAATCAAAGAATTTAGATGATGACTTTTTAACTACAACAAGACACAAGCTGAATATAAAAGAAAAGAACTTGGACATTAATTATATTTATTCAGCATCATCTATTAACAAGTGAAGACATGAAGATCAGAGAGCCTGGAAAGCCATGGCCAAGCATACACAACATCGCACATATTTAAGGCCTTTTTGTCCTCTTTCTCTCCACTTTCAGTTGGCGGACGTGTTCACTTGATTGAAGAGCTTATCTTTGATGACTTGGGACATCAAGCCGTGAATCGCTTCAATGGTTGTTTTGCAGCTGAGGGTGAAATACAAGAGTTTTAGATTGAATCCTGTTCAATCGATCAATCAAAAGACGGTAACGATGATAGTTTGAATCACCAAAAGCACCAAACCACAACATTATGTTTCTCAGGTTCAACACACTTTAGCCCCAAGGATTTATTATGCTCTTTTTGCAGAGGGTTTAATATTAAATCTAGCTTTGAATTATTAAGAGGGAAAAAAAGTCAGAACCTTGACAATGATCTCTGATGATAACAAACCAATGGAAAAATAAGACCTTCAAGCATAAAGCATTTGGCGCTATATATGTGTAAACGGTATGTGGAAACCCTGGTTTAGTTTTTGGTTTTTTTTAAATTATTAATAAAATGTCTCCCCTAAAATATATCAGCTTACCTGTCTCGTGTGGCCTTGGCCAGTTTGTCCTCAGACTTCCTGTCGTGGGTGTCTAAGCCGAGCATAAAGCTTCCGCGACCCAGCTGAGCCTCGGCTTGCTCCAGCTTCTCGGACAGGTCGAACACCTGCCCCGTCGTGTAGTCCGCATTCTGAACACATCACAGCGCCCGTTAAGCAGACTGCACCGTCATGCACAACGGCCCCCACAGCACGAACTCTCTGACAACACGCCTTTTCAACACTGTTGTGACATCAACAACCAAAAAAACCCCTCCAAAAAAACTTATTTTATTGCCCAGGGTGAGGCAGCATGCTTCGTGCAAAAAAAATTCAATAATAAAAACATTTTTTTACAAAGAGGCTCAAAGCCGCAGTCAGTCTGACAAAAGTTTTCTCCAGAGGAGCAAGCCGCTCTTGACAACTAGTCGATGTATCTTTGTTCGGCGGCTCAAGCGTCGGCTCTTTACGCCGTTAAGTAAAGCTCAACGTGAAACGTCGGAGCCGACGATGTCAGCTCAATTTAGCCTCACAGGCTTTTCAATAGAGAAGAAAATAAACCATTTAGAAACACAGCAGCATCTAAATACATCACTCAAGAGCATGCTCTCTCTCTCTGTCTCAATAAAGGCTTGTATCAATGTTATAAGTTCCACGTCATTTAAATACAATTGAATATACACACACATTTTATTATATATATATATATATATATATATATATATATATATATATATATATATACACACACACACACACACACACACACACACACACAAAAGCTAGTAATTACATGTGAAAGAGAAGAATGATACTCACAGTAAGTAGACTTGATGAACTCAAAGTGTTAACCCAGTACTTATTCCAGAGGAGCTCGAGGAGTTTACGGTCCAGAGAGGACTTAAAATAAGTCACTTCTAGCGCATAGTACCTAATTTAAATAAATAAATAAATAAATAAATAAATCATCATCAAATAAATATCTATTTCACCAAATCTAAGTCAAGAACTATGCACTTGTATGGTGGAATAAAAACCTTTGAGATTTTGAACATGAAGACAGTTAAACATAAATAACTGAAATATTATATGCGGTTCAGATGAACTAATACTAAAGAGTAGAAAACATTAGAAATAAATACATTTCTTTCTTTATTTTTAAAAGAAATAAAAACATACTGTTTGCAGTGCACACCAAAGTCTTCAATTTTATTAAGAGGTATGGTCTGGTACTCTGAAGGCCCCTCATCTGGAGGTTTGTAGCCCTTGTATCGAAAGACAAACACAATTAGATATTGTTTTTTTATTTAGACTTTTATGAACTTGTTTTTTAATTAAGTGTCCTGGAGACTTTTTTTTATTGTTTATAAGCGATGCACACATGAATGACAGAAATAACCAGTGAATTAAGAAATGTCATATACGGTAATGTACAATATTATGACAAATCAGTGGTGGTTTTTTTTTCCTGTTAGAAAATATATTCATAATAACCTTTGGATATGTTCTAAACGCTCCCAGATTGACTTTCCCTGCAGATATGGTACGCGTAGGATCGATCTGTCAGGACGAGAGGAAAAACTGTTTCAGTAAGTCATCAACATTTGATTCATACTGTAGAGCAGACCGAGCAGAGTCGCCCGATACAACGGAATAATTAAGGTATGAATTCCTAATTATGATTTTTTGTGCGCTCTGCAATCCTCCTGATGTGTAAATAACGTACTGTATACTGTTACAAAAGCAACAGCCATTAATCAGACGCCACTACCAACGTCACTCAGGCGATTTGTATCCCAGGGTCGGTCATGGATCACTGCCACTGCTCTGGTGAAACGGTGTTTTGTTTTGCTCCACCCCTTGTGTGCGTGTGTGTGTGTGTATTAAATATATATTTATATGAGATGCGAATGAGATCAGGACAAAGAAGAGCGGAAAAATGAGCACAGCATTGAAATTATTTTATATAATCTTTACCACCACTGCCACAAAGGGCTCCTGGAACTGTTGATTGAGCATCTGAGTGCTGACGTCGATCCCCGATAGCCAGCAGCCGTAACCGGGGTGACTGTGGTACCATCCGATGGCGTTCTCCAACCGTCCCACCTGAGAAATAGATTGCAGCGTATATTGAGTATAATGAATAGGTTTTGAGTTCTGGGCTTGCGACAATCAGCACGTTTACATGGACGACGATAATCCGATATGAACCCGATTAAGACGATACTCTGATTATGAAACTAGCATGTAAACGGCGATTATTGATGGGCTTAATCTGATTAAAGTCATACTCGAAGTAAACACAGATGGAATTAAGACGTGTCGAGTATTCCTGTTTTAGTCGCTTTATCGACGTGCGTTACAGACACGTACACGCCTTAATCACACTATTAACATCGTGTGGGAGTTTTCACCGCATTTTGGGACAGGACACGTACACACACGGCAGCGCTCGACCGTTTGACAGCAAACAAGAGAGCACGGCTGCGTCCCAAACCGCGTACTTACCTGCTATACAGTAAGAGAAATAGGTCTCAGCTGCTAAAAAGTAGGTTTGGGACGCAGCCCACGGCTTCAAGCAGTCGTCTGTTTGCACGTACAACACGACAAATAATTAACCGCACGTGAAGCTTTCGTAAAAAAACAAAAAAAAAAACAAGCAAAACTGTATACGGTTCCATAACGAAGACGAGCTATATGTCGATACGCGACATTCCGGCGGGAACGTCGGATGGAATAAACCTGACTTGCATCTGTCAGGCTTCAAACAACAGATATGTCGCACAGGGATTTTTATTCGGAGAAGATGACAGCGCTCTGTGTGTGTGTGATGATGATGATGATTTGTAGACTGACGAGACGAGACGAGCCGCTCTACCTGTTTGGCATTCTCGATGTAAGCAGCCATGTACTCGTAAGCAGCAGCCTGGGCGTTCACTCTGGTCTCGGTGCCTTCCACAGGCAGGGCGAAGCTGTCCATGATCATCATGGTCTCTCCGTCCACCTTCCCCAGCATCAGCCCCATCACCTCCAGGTTCCCACCGGACCGAGCGTGCATCACCATCTTCAGCAGGGCCAGCGCTGAGATCTTGCAGTATTTAAAATAATGATGGCTAAAAAACAAAACAAAAATAATAAGAAGAAAACAGTACTTTTTATGCAGATCAAAAGTATGTCTAATCAGGATATTAATTCATTCTGGACTGTAATGACAGACTCGGTATGATTGAACGTGCTGTTTGTTTGTTTATGTAAATGAATGGTGGCTGTAAACAAACTGCATCATGGAGCACAGAAGCAGGCCTGAGCCCCACACCCAGCACACCCAGCACACCCAGCACAGCACACCCTGACCCACGCCTACTCAACTCTTTGGTCCAGGGTTTGGCTGCCAGGATCTCCTGCTGCTGTTTCTTGTCGTATTTGTAGATCTCGTCGATGCTCTGAACTTCCTGGATGCTGTTCGACAGCTCCCAGGTCTTCCCCGCGATACTGCTCCCGGCCATAGCTAGCTTACAGCTAACCGCTCGTCTCCGAATCCAGCCTCCTGTGTAGCGGTGGGCAATTATAAACACACACACACAACGATAAGAGAGAAGTCTTAACTGGCGTGAAGCGGACTAACTGGTCTGCGAAACTGGCATTACCTTTATAATTGTAGAATTTATATAATCTAAGAGTTTATCTTGCTAATAGCGCCGCCTGCTGTTGCTGTTCTTCTTCTTCTTCTACTGCTGCTGCTTCTTCTTCTGCTGCTGCTGCTTCTTCTTCTACGGAAAATGGCAGTTCTAATGAAGGTTGCCAGATACCAGTACAAACCCCCAGATTTGGGCGTTCGATTACATGCTGTTTAATAATAATAATAATAATAATAATAATAATAAAATATAATAATAATAAACTGGAATAAAATTGCTTTGACGATCGATATTCGCGGATATGAGGAAATTAAGGGCCCGTCTCTAAAGTTATATACAACATTGTTAAACACGTTTCTAACTTCAATAGCATTTGAAGGGAATGACTTACAGTCATATAACCCAGAGGTTTTCAAAGTGGGGACCGCCAGGGGGCGCCAGAGGGGCCTTAACAATTTGGTGTCAAAAATTAAATATAAATTCCTAACATTAATGTAGAAATGTAATATGTAATTATTAATTAAAAAGTGGGATATATTCAGAAGTCTAAATCTAAGTCAGAAGTGTATTTTGAATGTGTTTTAAAGACGTCTTGCAAAAGGGGGGCCTTGGTCAAAAGATAATGCCCATTGGTGGGACCTTGCCCTGGATTTATAACCAACTGTAAAGTGTTCATCTGGGTGGCAGATATGATGCACACCTTTTAGATTTTTGATATTTAACCCTGCAATGCATTAAACCCCCCCACACACACACACACACACAAAACCTTCATGAATGCAGAAAGGGGGTCAAAATGAACACTTTAGAGTTGGATGTGTGACTGTACATCATTCCCTTCAAATGCTATTGAGCTTTAAATCATGGTCTATTTTGCCTATGGGCCCATTCTCTAGTGAAATTAATATCTCATTTACATATGATTTAATAGCTTATTTTAATAAATATCAAATATCTAAAAGGTGTGTGATACCTGACACCTAGGTGAACACTTTACAGTTGGTTGTGTGACTGTACATCATTCCCTTCAAATGCTATTGAGCTTTAAATTATGGTATATTTTGTGTATGAGCCCATGCAGTAATAAAATACATGGCATTTATATATATATATATATATACATACATACATACATACATATATATATATATATATATATATATATATATATATATATATATATATATATATATATATATATATATATATATATATATATATATATATATTGAATAGCTTCTTTTGAAAAATATCAGAAATCTAAGAGGTGTGCATCATGCCTGACACCAAGGTGAACACTTTACAGTTGGTTATATGACTGTAAGTCATTCCCTTCGAATGCTATTGAAGTTAGAATCGTGTTTAAAAATGTCGTATGTAAGAGACGGTCCCTTAATGTTCCCGAATCTTGAACGTCCAACTTTATTCCAGTTAATAATAATAATAATAATAATAATAATAATAATAATAATAATAATAATAATAATAATAATAATGATAATAATAGGCATAAATATCATTATATCATATTTAGCTAATTTTCTACAACATCAGCTCTGAAAATAGTGCGAAGATTTTTTATTTATTAAAGCCTTCGTTTCTATAGTAACAGCTCATTCACGGGGACCTACAAGGAGCAGTGCTAGCGCTTTATAACAGAGAGTTGACACAGATGAGTTCACACTTTCTGTTTTTTTTCACGCTTTCACGCTTTCTGTTAAACCGCCTTGTCTTCCGGAGCGTTTAGTCAGTGTAGCTGTAAACATATACAGATCAAAGCATGACGTCTGCTGTTATAGGACAACAATCAACGCGTTGGTAACCTGTAATAACGCCGCCTGAAGTACTGCTACTTTCTCTGTTCTAGCGGGGAGTTTCACCCGAACTGGCAACCTTCGAAGCTACCTGACGGCGTATATAGCGCCCCCTACCAGCCATGAGTGAATATTTTCTGCCTTATATAAATAAACAAGTCTTTAAAATTGTTTAAAATGTAAAACATTGGATTGGCATTTGCTCTCTTTTATCAAAAAGGAAACGTTGATTTTTTTTATGTATTATTGTTTAAATACTGCTATAGTTATAATATTTGTTTATTAATACTGTTACTACTATAATAAGAATAAGAATAATACTATAATAATCCTAATACCACACGAAAGAAAACATGCAACGTAACACACATAGGAAAGTTGACATACAAATACAAATACAAGTTTAACAAAAGGGGGGAAATGACAGTGCTGGGAATGGATTAATGTATATGTTTGATATATTATTATTATTATTATTATTATTATTATTATTATTATTATTATTATTATTATCATAAGTGCTTATTATATAATAATACGAATAATAATAATACATTATTTATATTATATATTAATAACTTTTTAATTAGTTCACGTGGTTAACCTGAAAAGTTTAACAGACGAGTGTAAACCTTTTGTGTATATAATTATTTACCAGTTTTATATATTTTGGTCAAAGTGCGCCCTCTAGTCGTGGAAATGCGAAACTGTGAAATTGCTTTAAATAATAAACACAACCCCCCCCGCCATTAAAGCGAGATTATAGTTAGATGAAAGATAAACAAGCATATGAATATATAAATTATACAACCTGATGTGTACAAACGAACATTTTGTTTAAAGCAAATAAAAGAACCTGCTAGCAGTTAGCATTAAACCGTCGTACTTCGTTACCCATGATCCTTTGAGAGACGGTTAGGTTCTGACGTCATCCAGGAACTGGAGAACAGAAACTCATACAAGCTGCTCTAGAGTGTTAGCCAAATGAAAGTAATGATTAAAAGTTCATTTCGCCAGATAATTATTACCTGTTATTAGTGTCAGACTGTGTGGATTTGTAGTGGCCAGATTTGAAAACTCGTACTGAAATCTGTTATGGTGAAACAAGCATGAAACCAACATTAGGAAATATCGCAAAGGTAGGACTAAAGGGCTGAGTCCCAAATGACTTCCGGTGTAACATAGAGTGCACTAGGGAGGGTGCATTGATCGGCATAATCTCCTCCATGTAGTGGGTTTATACAGGGAGTAGGGGGGCCTTTGGGATCCAGCCCCTTTCTTAATCAAATGGCAACATGAAATGAGGAATAACATGAAATATAGAAGTGAAGAAAATCACTTTGACCTTCTGAAAAGCTGCTGTTCTTTTATTCCACAGGGTCAGAGCGATAGACACGATGAACATGATCAGCTTCTTTATCGTGGGACTTGTGGTCCATGTGGTCTTCTTCATCTCCATATTTGACATCTACTTCACATCACCCTTGGTTCATGGGATGAGTCCTCAGCGTGTGCCCTTACCCTCGCCCGCCAAGCGCCTGGTGCTCTTCGTGGCAGACGGTCTGAGGGCCGACAGCATGTTTACGCCCGATGTCAACCGCACCAGCAGGACGCCCTATTTAAGGTACAGACAGGGTGGAGCATTTATTCGTTCATCTGTTCCCTCTCTGTCTCCCTTAACCTTCCGCCCTTCCTTCCTTCGTTTCTTCCTGATTTTTACTGTTCTTACTTTCCTTCCTTCCTTCCTTTCCCAGCTTCTGCCCTTGTTTCTTTCCTTCCTTTCTCCTTTCCTTTAATCCTTTCACGCTTCTGCCCTTCCTTCCCTCACTCCCTCTCTCTCCCTTAACCTTCCTTCCATCCTTCCTTCCTATCTTCCTATCTTCCTTCAATCCACTCTTCCTTCCTTCCCCACCTTCTGCCCTTCTTTCTTTCCTTCCTTTCTCCTTTCCTTTAATCCTCTCGTGCTTCTGCCCTTCCTTCCCTCACTCCCTCTCTCTCCCTTAATTTTCCTTCCTTCCTACCTTTCTTCCTTATTTCTTTCTGTTCTTGCTTTCCTTCCTTTCTCACCTTCTGCCCTTCTTTCTTTCCTCCCTTTCTCCTTTCCCCTAATCCTCTCGTGCTTCTGCCCTTTCTACCCTCACTCCCTTTCTCACCCTTAACCTTCCTTCCTTCTTTCCTTCCTTCGTTTCTTCCTGATTTCTTTCTGTTCTTACTTTCCTTGCTTCCTTCTTTCATACCGCCCTTTTGTCCTTTCCTACAATCCTCTCGCTCTTCTGCCCTTCCTTCCCTCCCTTGTGCCCTCACACCCTCTCTCCCTCTCTCCCTGTACCTTCCTTCCACCATTTTTTCATTCCTTCTTTCTATTTTCATTTCTTATTTTCTTTGTTCTGTTCTTCCTTTCCTTCCTTCCTTCTTTTTATTGCTTCCTAGCGCTCTTCCTTTCCCTCCTTTCACCCTTTTTCCTTCCTCCTTTCTTCTTTCTGTTCTTACTTTCCTCCCTTCTTTCCTTCTAAAAAATAAAAAAAATCCTGCTGGTTTTCTATGGACGGGAGGCTCCGTGTTACAACTCGCACTCGGGTTTTTTTTCTACATGTTGTACATTTCTCATCCTGTTCTTGTTGTGTTCTGCTTGCACATGAGCCCAGAGTCTGGAAAACAAACTAACCCTAACCATGCATCCATCCATCTTCTACCGCTTACTCCTTATCAGGGTCACGGGGAACCTGGAGCCTATCCCAGGGAGCTTTGGGCACAAGGCAGGGTACACCCTATACAGGGTGTCAGTTCATCAGAGGGCACAATACTAACCCTAACCCTTTTATCCTAAACGCCATTCAGCAGCCCGACCTATTCACATTTTAATACGTTAACACTGTTCATTTTTAAATTTAGGAATGTCGTTGTATCGCTCATTCGTGTGTGTTTACGTCCATCAGGAGTGTAATCGAAGAGAGCGGTTCATGGGGAGTGTCACACACACGTGTACCTACAGAATCCCGTCCTGGACACGTGGCGCTTATAGCCGGCTTTTATGAGGATGTCAGCGCTGTGGCTAAAGGTAATTATCTGTAACGATATGGTTTATGTACACTGTATAACTGATAATATGTGTAACGTGTGTATGTGTATGTGCATGTACAGGCTGGAAGGAGAATCCAGTGGAGTTTGACTCTGTGTTTAATGAAAGCAGGTACACATGGTGTTGGGGAAGTCCTGACATCCTGCCCATGTTCGCTAAAGGTAAACGACGAGTGTATTACACGCACTTCCGTCTTACGGTTGTAGTAAATACAATAGTGCGGCGCTGTCTAATTCCGTGTTCATCGTAGGAGCGAGTGGAGATCACGTGTACACTCACACCTATCCTGCTGCGATGGAGGACTTCGCCTCAAAGGACGCCTCCAAACTAGATACCTGGGTGTTCGATCAAGTGAAGGTGTGTCCTCATTGCTGCTGTTTGAATGCTATTGGCGTGGGGGGTCCTTAAAAATAGTTTTATAAAGAAATCAGCAGGTGTGTTGTTCCAGGCTTCTTGGAGAATTGGCGACAGTTCTAACGATACTTGCTGGGGGGGAAAAAATGCAAAAATTCCTCCACAGATACCAGGTTTCCTTTTTTTTTTTTGATGCAGGACTTCCTCAGATCGGCCAAAGAGAACCAAACTCTCATGTCTCAGTTGCGTGAAGATAAGATAGTGTTTTTTCTTCATCTTCTGGGAATCGACACCAACGGACACGCCCACCGGCCCATGTCAAAGTAAGCTGTATACCTAAAGTGAAGCATTTGCTGCATGTTATACTGATCAACACGCTCCTGACATGACCTAATTATAACCTTCCACGCCACTTTGAGGTCTTCACACCTGTGGTTTTAGAAAGAATTTTTTCTCCCATGACCTATGTGTGAATTTTAACCTCTGAGTAACAAGTGTCAGTGCACAGTCACAGTTTACAGCTTAAAACTCCTTGTAGACTTTAGGTTATAAATTAGAATTTAATACCAAGCCCAATTTAGTGGTGTAAATGATCTGAATAAACATGAACAATAAAGTCAGCCTAAAGTTTATAAATGTATTTTTCCTTTTGTAAGTCTGTTCAGGGAATTGATTTAAAAGTCTGAGTCGACCGTGTCAGACCAAGACAGTGTTATTGCATCATTAAATATAAGAGCCAATCAGGTTTCAGTACGCAAATAAATCCAGGCAGTGGAGCATATTCATGGAGCAGGGATTTTTTTTTTTAAATGGAAGCTGAAGTCATTATGAGTGTATCGCAGAGACGCTTTAGGAATGAAAAGATTCCAGGTTGACTGATAACGTGCATAATTTAGAGATTTAAAAAGGAAGTATTGTCTTATACAAGGGAGTATCTGGAGAACATCGGCCTGGTTGACGGCGGAGTGGCCGAGATCGTTTCCGTGTTGGAGGAGTTCTACGGGAACGATGAGAGAACAGCGTACGTTTTCACAGCTGATCACGGCATGACAAACTGGGGTAAGGTTTTTATCTGCACCTAAGTTGCCGCTCGCCATCTCTATTCATATTCTCATCCGTGCTTTGTTTTTAAACAAGACTCCACTCAGTCTTGTTTAACTCCACGGAGTTTCATGGACGTTTTGTAAAACGAATGTACTGTTGAAGTTACCCGAAGATGAACTATACAGTTCCTGAATATTTTCCCAGCTTGTGTTTCCAGTGTGCCAGAGGAACCGTGACAGTTATGTAAAATAACAGCCGCATAGAGGAGACAACAAACGTAGAGAAGGCGGTAATTGAGTAAACTCATGAAGCAATGGGGTTATGTTGAGCAAAATTCGCAAAAACTTGTTACAGGAGATGAGAAAATGGTTCCTGACTCGACTTGTTAACAGTAACGTCTTGTTTAGGAATTAGGAGTCCCTCCATTTTCACAGGCTCAAAAGTAATTGGACGAACTTGCACAAGTGTATATTTTAGATTTATTTTTAATACTTTGAGACAAATCCTTTGCAGACAAGTCAGGAACCCATGGACTTGACCAAATGCTGAGTTTCCTCCCTTGACAATGAGATGTTACGATATTTAAGATTATATTAGTTTGTCCAATTACTTTTGAGCCTGTGAAAATGGAGGGACTCTGCAAAAAAAAAAAAGCCCGTAATTCCTAAAAGGTTAACACAATATTTTTTTTTAATTAAAGCCAAAAGTCTACACTTCAATCACATCTTGATTGCTTCATTTAAAATCCACTGTGGTGGGGTACAGAGGCAAAATGGCAAAAGACTGTGTCGCTGTCCAAATACTTATGGACCCGACTGTATGTCAAGCTTCATAAGAATAGTTCTCGATCCACAGAAAAGTACAGACTCTGGAGCTTGGCTTGATCGTTGTTCGCCTCTAGAGGTCAAAATTGTCGCAAAAGTTGCCGGATCCTTGGAAACATTCCTGCAGGTTTAAGTCTTTCTTAAAAAAATATATATTCTTGCTATGAATGTGCTTGTCCATACTATTCAGCATGCCTCTAGCTTAGAAATAACCTACTGAAGTAATTCGGACATTTATTTGAGCATATTTAAGCATAACGAATTGACGTTTGTTCGGTTCTTCTTTTAGGGTCTCATGGAGCCAGTCATCCATCAGAGACCCTCACGCCCTTGGTGGTGTGGGGGGCCGGAGTTCAGCGAGCTCAGAGAACCGCCACTTTTCAAAATCATGTCGATGACGACTACATCAGAGGTGTGTTTTCATCCATTTCAACACCTCACACACTTATTATGTACTGGATGTTCATCTAGTGTGGACAAGAGAGGACTGACTGTAACTGTGTGGTTTGTGATGATCTCAGACTGGGGGCTGGAGACGTACAGGAGGATTGATGTCAACCAGGTTTGCTTTAATATACTGCAGGAGGTGGGGGTTGGGGCTGGGGACGGGTTTACAACAAACGAAAAGGAGATGATTCTTCTGATTTCTTCTGTTTTAATGAATGCAGGCTGATATAGCACCGCTCATGTCATCTCTCATAGGGGTTCCCATTCCACTCAACTCTGTGGTGAGATTTTTTTTTTTTTTTACGCCCCTGTGAACATCATGATGATGATGATGATGATGTTACTATTATAGTTAGTATAGGCATGATTAAATTCATTCTAATTGTCATTATAATAAAACTAGGAAGACTAGTGTGTCTTGGTGCTTCCCTAACTGTAGAAGCCAATATACTGAATATCTGAATAGTAAATAAATTCGTCTTGTGATTACGGCGGATTTAAAAAAAACAAACAAAAAAAAACGTTTTTGATTTATTTTTCCAACATCTCGTTACGTGGCTTTGCAGGGTGTCCTGCCACTCGAGTACCTCAATAACAGCCAGCATTTCAAAGCCGAAAGCATGTATGCGAATGCCGTTCAAATCCTGGAGCAGTTCAAGGCGAGTCCCCCTTTGCGTCTTTTGATTCATTTGAATTATTGCTCATTTTCCGAGTTATGATTGTGATCACATTTATTTATCTATCTATTTATTTATTTATTATTATTAGGTGAAAATGATGCAGAAAAAGGAGACCACTTTGTCATTTCTCTTCACGCCATTCCAGTGAGTGGAGCGTCGGGCTTCTTAAGAGCGAGTTACACAGCACAGCATATTGTACTTGGTCATTTAAAAAAAAAAATAATAATTTTTTAAATATCATTACTGTTTCCGACTGTTTCAGACCTCTGACTGATTCGAAAATGACTGAGTCTGTGAGTCACGCAAGGTCACTCATCCAGAAAGGGCGCTTTGATGAAGCTGTGAGTACCAAACTAACCTAACATCAGTTTCACCCGGTCTGATTACAGTTTTCACCAAACATCTAAACTTTCTGTCCTTGTCTCAGATTCATCAGTGTGAGGTTCTGATAGATCAGGCCATGCAGGGATTGTCCTACTACCACACCTACGACCGCCTTTTCCTGGGCGGCAGCGTTGTCTTAGGTTTCGTCGGATGGACATCTTATGTGGTTTTGGTCATCCTGAAGACTCATGCCAGCCTGCGCAAACCACCTGCAAGCAGAGACACGGTGATTAGATGCAGCAAAAATGTGCACAAGTTTGCCAAATTATAAGGTTTACATACATATATAATGTGTGTGTGTGTGTATATGTGAGAATGTATGTATGTATGTGTGTGTATATATGTATGTGTATATATATATATATATATATATGTGTGTGTGTGTATGTAATTTCAGTCTGATTTTTCAGGTTGGGTTTTTTTTTTTGCCTTGTGTTATGAAGGATGGTGTGACAAAATGAGAAATATATCAGTAATCGAATCCATTAATATTATATAAATATATTTGTTAAAAAATTCAGTAAATCAATGAAGTAATACATTAGAAGATGCAATTAGAAATTAGAAGATAAAATACCAGACTGCTCATAATACGTTTGAGCCACTTTAACTTTAATCAAGTTTATATCCTCACATAGTATGGTATGGAAAATTTTCAACCTTTTAACCATACATCTATTTTTTACAGAAACCACCAATGTTTAAAAAAGAAATCTGTTACGGTTTGATAATTTCCTTTCAGGTGGTTTATTTAAATGAAGAAGAGTGATGTCAT
This sequence comes from Ameiurus melas, assembly GCA_012411365.1. Classification (NCBI taxonomy): domain Eukaryota; kingdom Metazoa; phylum Chordata; class Actinopteri; order Siluriformes; family Ictaluridae; genus Ameiurus; species Ameiurus melas. The sequence continues at coordinate 2,179,558 of CM022771.1, read as the reverse complement.
TCACATTAACAAATATATATATATTACATTATATATATATATATATATATATATATATATATATATATATATATATATATATATATGTAAACATAGCCTTGTAAATCACCTGTCTGTGGCATTTCCTGTGTTATTTTAGACGGCAGCAAGACGTGTGGGTCGGGTGTTTGTGTGCGTAGGCCTGCTGGTGTCTCTCTTCCTGTTTCTTCAGGCCAGTTCCTTCACCTACTACATCTACTGCCTGCTGCCTGTCGCCGTGTGGTACGGCGTCCTTAAAGAGTGAGCCTCAATTACGCGTTTTGTTAACATTTGTGAACGTGAGGTTTGTACCTAATGGGGCGGATGTGGCGCAGTTGGTAGAGCGGGTTGTCCACTAATCGTAGGGTTGGCGGTTCAATTCCCGACCCGGGTGACCCCACATGCCGAAGTGTCCTTGGGCAAGACACTGAACCCCAAGTTGTTCCCGATGGCAAGCTAGCGTCTTGCATGGCAGCTCTGCTACCATTGGTGTGTGAGTGTGTGTGAGTGTGTGTGTGAGACACAGTGTAAAGCGCTTTGGATAAAAGCGCTATATAAGTGCACATTTACCATAATACGAAACCACCTTTATCACAGCAATAACGTGTCGACTTGAGAAACTTCCTCATTTGAATCCTATTGGCTTCAGTTGTATTTGTTTGCACAGGATTAGCATATCACACTATGGGCCAAAAATGTATATATTTGCTTGCTCTCCATGTTGCACCTCTGGGAAGAAATGCTCCACGTGGCGTATTCGTTAAAGCGTAATCCGAGAATATATTTGTCACGTGCAGGTCGCAGAGCCTGATGGTTATCAGTTTGCACGTTTTTTTTTTTTGTGGGTGTTATGAAGTTTGTGTTTGTTTCTACACATGAGTAATTTAGGGATACAGTGTAGAGTGTAGAGATGTGCTTGGTTATTTATTCACGCGTGGGAAACATTTCACTTCGCTGTAAGTTAGTGGAGTTTGGAAACCTGTATCGTTTTAATAGGATTTTTCCGTTATAAGAACTAACATCTCATGAGCTTTGTGGTTTCACACTGAAGTTATGTACATCATGTCTTGTTGACGCTCTTGTTTTTAGATTCGGGATCCTTGTCGAGCTTATCAGATCGGTTCCTTCCCTGCGCCTGATCAAATGCTTTGGATATTTTGTTCTAGCTACATTTGGGTTAGAGCTACTGGTAAGTGGGACAGAGCACAAAAAGAAAAAAAAAAAACTCACAAAGAACTACATCGATACCAATACACACACACACACACACACACACACACACACACACATATATACATATATATATATATATATATATATATATATATATATATATATATATATATATATATATATATATATACAGTGCCTTGCGAAATTATTCGGCCCCCTTGAACTTTTCAACCATTTGCCACTTTTCAGGCTTTCTTCTTGCCACTCTTCCATAAAGGCCAGATTTGTGCAGTGTACGACTGATTGTTGTCCTATGGACAGACTCTCCCACCTCAGCTGTAGTTCTCTGCAGTTCATCCAGAGTGATCATGGGCCTCTTGGCTGCATCTCTGATCAGTCTTCTCCTTATCTGAGCTGAAAGTTTAGAGGGACGGCCAGGTCTTGGTAGATTTGCAGCGGTCTGATACTCCTTCCATTTCAAAATGATCGCTTGCACAGTGCTCCTTGGGATGTTTAAAGCTTGGGAAATCTTTTTGTATCCAAATCCGGCTTTAAACTTCTCCACAACAGTATTACGGACCTGCCTGGTGTGTTCCTTGGTCTTCATGATGCTCTCTGCGCTTTCAACAGAACCCTGAGACTATCACAGAGCAGGTGCATTTATACAGAGACTTGATTACACACAGGTGGATTCTATTTATCACCATCAGTCATTTAGGACAACATTGGATCATTCAGAGATCCTCGCTGAACTTCTGGAGTGAGTTTGCTGCACTGAAAGTAAAGGGGGCCGAATAATTTTGCACGCACCACTTTTCAGTTTTTTATTTGCTAAAAAAGTTTAAAATGTCCAATATCTTTATGTTTGAAGCCTGAAATGTGGCAAAAAGGTTGAAAAGTTCAACGGGGCCGAATACTTTCGCAAGGCACTGTACACACACTGGTTTTTCTCAAAGCGTAGCTAGAATTGTGCTTCAAAAATAACGTTTCCTCCATTGATTTGTAGGTTGTGAGTTTTTTCTATCGGGCCATGTTGACCCTGGGACTGATGGCGCTGGCGCTGTGGCCTGTCTTCTCAGGGTTTTTTAGAAAATCCAAGGTGAGATATTACAGCGGAGTTGGGTTTTTCTAGTCGTGCTTTCATAATCGCGCATGACAAAATAAAAGGCGAGCATTCATTTCCTGTGTAAGTTTTGCGACACGGCTGTGATTCCGGTGACAAAAGACAAAATTGCATGAATTGAGGTTTTCCCGACTTTATGCAAATGAGTTACGAGGAGGCGGAGGTGCAAAATTCGTTTCACCACGTGATAACCTGGTGACGTGTATAAATGATACAGACTATGCATTTGGACTGCTGTCATGTAAGGAATAAAACACACCGTGTCACGACCAAGTAGTGCGAAGAAGCAGAGTTACTGTTACACCGACGAGCACATCCTGAGGTGATTTATTCCGCTTGTACGTGGCGTGAGTACGCCAGTGATGACATTTTTATTTATTAAAGAATGACACACTCGTGCGTCTTATGCATTTCTAATTATAGTATTACGTTACATGTACATCTCTGTGTTGTGTTGCTATGTTGTAGTCCAGGTCAGTGAGCTGGGTGTTGAGCTGCTTGTGCCTGGCAGTGTTTCCTCTATTGCCTGTTGTCGGACGAGAACCCAACACCAACTACGTGTAAGGTCCATCACTCTCTAGATCACAAAACCGGACTTTATATTTACATTAAAATTTCTTACGCTGTGTGTTTATGATCTTTTAACGCAGGCTATGCGCTGGAGCTGTAACGCTGTTCGCGTCGTTCCTCTACATCTTCTCGCGTCGACACACGGGCCTGCATACGAAGGATCGTTGGCTGTTTATTGGCCAGGTTTAAAAATAAATACAATTTTTAAATTTTTTTTTTTGTAACGCACACGATCATCAAAAACGCACACAGCTTTAATTTGATGTTTGGTAATATTCATGCAGCCTAACAAGTCATCGTGTTTGTAGATGCTGCAGGTGGCGCTGTGCACGTACGTGCTTTCGAGCACACACTCCAGTCTGCAACTCAAACAAGGCCTGCCGCTCTTCAATCAGCTCGTCAGCTGGATCTCTCTGGGTTGGACAACTTTTACATATATGTTTATCTTCCATCCTGAACGGAACAGCACACTGTGGAGTGCTACTCTGGGGAAAACTAATCAACGATTATTGATTGTTTTCCAACGACGGCACATCCTGAGTGGTTTATTCCTTTAATACGGCAGCGATTTTGTCAACAATCGCGAATTTATTGTCGTTTCGTAAAGAATGACACGTCATACGTTTATCTATGTTTATAGCATCTTTTAACGTCGTGGAATGTTCGAGAAACAAGTTCTCCCGTTCGTTAGAGCAGCTACAAAGAGTTGTTCCCTCACCAGCCGGTCGTCTTTTAAGTTAATAAGACAACAAAAAGGCAACTTGTCAGGTTATAGGGAAATCGCAAAGCGTAAACTCGACATCCGTACTTTGTAAGTTGTTACTATAGAAACGATAACGTATTCGAACGAGCGCATTGATTAATCCGCACTACTGTCGGAGCTGCTGCTACCGAAAATGAACCGATGCCTTCTGACCAATCAGATCTGAGAATTCAACAGCGCTGTGATATAATATTAGTTTTCTTTGTTGCTGAAAATTGTCTCTCGCTGTCTAACTGCGTGTCTCTGGCTTTCCGAACTCTGCTCTCTCGTTTAGCGTCGTCGTTTTTTGTGCCGCTGCTGAGTTCTACGCGACTCTTCTACAGGCTGCTGAGTATTCTCATGTCCCTCTTCTGCGTGTACCTTCTCCTCAGCACCGGGTAAGATCCAGATACAGTCTGTATAATATATTCAGATAACCGTGCTGTATTATTTCGAACCTAGGTTACGTGATCATTTCATTCTAAAGGTTTGTGTGGGAATGAGGTTAACACTGCTAGCTACAGCACATCACTTACCGGCCTTCTGAATCTCACTGCTGATGTTCTTAACACATACGTAGCAGCATGCATGGCCTTCTAGTAATAGTGAGATTTTTTTTTTTCCCCACGCATGCATTACACGTGCTGGTTGGTTGACTTCTCTTTCACTTTATAAACATGAGGCTCACTGTATGCTTTGGCTTTCTGTGCAGCTTCTAAAGTCTTAAAAATTTCAGAACCCTTTCGAATTTTCTATGTTTCTGCTTAAGGACGCCCTAAGTTCCCCAATTAAACAAATGAGACAAAACAATTACACTTGGTCCTTTGTTTATTGAGGAAAATGATCCAGGATTACATATCTGTGAGTGGCAAAAGTATGTGAACGTCTGCTTTCCGTATCTGGTGTGAGCCCCTTGTGCAGTAATAACTGCAGAGAAACGTTTGGGGTAACTGTTGATCGGTCCTGCACGTCGGCTTGGAGGAGTTTATACCGTTCCTCAGTACAGAACAGCTTCAACTCTGGGATGTTGGTGGGTGTCCTCACATGAACTGCTCGCTTCAGGTTCTTCCACGACACATCTATTGGAACTTGGCCGTTCCAAAACATCGTCTTTATTCTTTTTTAACAGTTCTTTAATAGAAGACTCGTGTGTTTAGGATTGTTGTCTTGCTGCATGAACCACTTTCTCTTAAATTTCAGTTCATGGATAGATGTCCTGACATTTTCCTTTAGAATTTGCTGGTATACTTCAGAATTTATTGTTCCTCCAATGATGGCAAGTTGTCCTGGCCCAGATGTAACAAAACAACCCCAACCCATGATACTACCACCTCCATGTATCACAGGTGGAAGAAGGTGCTTATGCTGGAATGCAGTGTTTTCCTTTCTCAAAACGTAACGATTCTCATTTAAACCGAAAAGTTCTATTTTGGTTTCATCCATCCACAGAACATTTCCAATAGCCTTTAGCGTGTCCATGTGATCTTTAGCAAACTTCAGAAGGGCAGAAACGTTCTTTTTGGAGAGCAGTGGCTTTCTTCTTGCAACCCTGCCATACTCACCAGTGTTCTTCAGATGGTGGACTCATGAACATTAACATTAGCCAATGTGAGAGAGGCCTTTAGTTGTTCAGAAGCAACCCTGAGTTTCCTTTCTGATCTTGCTCTTGGAGTGATCTTTGTTGGTTGACCACTACTGGAGGGGGGTGAACAATGGTCTTGAATTTCCTCCATCTGTCTGACTGTGGATTGGTGGAGTTAGAGATGCTTTTTTTTAACCTTTTTATGAGCATCAACAACTCCTTTTTCTTTTTTTTTCTTTTTTTTTTCTGAGGTCCTCAGAAATCTCCTTTGTTCGTACCATGATACACTCCAACAAGCACATGTCGTGAAGATCAGACTTTGATAGATCCCTGTTCTTGATTGTCATCCCATTGCTTGAAAACACCTGCCTCTAATTCCACCTTCAAATTAACTGCTAATCCTAGAGGTTCACATTCATTTGCCGCTCACACATTTTTCACCTGAATAAATGAACCAAAGAGTATTATATTTTTGTCTCGTTTGTTTAAATGGGTTCTCTTTGTCTACTTTTAGGACTCGTGTGAAAATCTGACGATGTTTTAGGTCATATTTGTGCAGATATTTCGAAAGTTCTAAAGGTACGCCAAACTTTTAAAGCACCGCTATGTTTGATCCTAGTGTGACTTTCCTAGTGCTCATGTTGTGTTGTATTCATTAGTGGCTCATGTACTCCAATGATACATTACGATCAGTTCGGTTAGATTTGAAATAGTTTTATCAGGCCACATGCAGCATGAAACTCAGAACTAAGAAGTCACGGTTAACTTTGAAAGACTTCTTCATTGTTTGTCTCTCGTCCGACCACAAATATTTCAGCCGATCATTTTGACACCATGTGGTTGAGCTGGAGAACTTGGGAGGAAGTGGTATGGATGTAGAGCGTCTTTGTATTTTTTGGGGGTTTTTTTCAGAATATTTTTTATTTTTATCTTTAATGCTTGCAGTTTTATGTATATAGTAGAGCAGAAAGAATGCGTAACTTGATTTTACTCTGCCCCTCACTCGAGCGAGACAAAAACGCACTTAAGTTCGAATTCAGAGTCAGACACGTCTCTGTTTTACTCGAACTTCACCCCGTATTCGTAACTTCTGAAGTCCAGAGTTTCGTTTGAGGTCTGAATATCCAAGTGTGCAATTTCTGCATTGAAGCCACACTGAATTTCTGAATACGCAGTTGAGAGAAGTCTGTTTTGATTCATAGAGAAGGGAAACCAGTGCTTCTAAGAACTGCTGCTGTAGTCATAAAGAATGTCAGAAGCGAACGGGTTCCCATATTGAGTCTGGTTCCTCTCAAGCTTTCTTCCTCACCTCGTCAGGGAGTTTTCCTTTGCTGCTGCATCTCTGACTTGCTCATTATGGAGCAGGATTCCCGTAAAGCTGCTTTGTGACAATGTCTATAGTACAATAGACGAATCAAATCGAATTGGATTAAATAAGTCATTATCCGGCACTGGGTCAAGGGTCATGTCTCCGTGGGCTTTCAAATTAAGATGGAGGGGTTTATTTTAGACCTTTACCCATGTCACTATGGTCGTAAGTTGTAACCCTGTTTTTTTTTTCCTTCTAAAAACCCATAGATAATAGTTAATCCCAAGTTTCCTTATTCCATCAGTATATATTTTTAGCTTTAATGGGTTCATACTGTTAGTTTGTTTTTAGTTTAATTCACTTTTTCAGTTCTGCTTGGTTGGTCTTTTAAGGTATGATGATATAAGCTGTCTCCATCCAGACAATAACTCTAGTATTCATCAGAATTATATATATATATATATATATATATATATATATATATATATATATATATATATATATATATATATGTATGTATATGTATATATAATTTTCAGGTTTATGAATGATGTTCTCATGATTAGTTTACAGGAATATTCTGAAACTTTAGCAACAGTACAGTTCACGTCCGTGCGACACAGTGACTTCAGCTTGCATTACTGTTAATACCGATAAGAAACGTATAAACGTCAGAACAGAAGATTTTATAATGTTAAATTATATAACGATATTGAGGACATTATTTTGGTTTCCTAGTTAGAATCTATCTTTTTATGTGAACTCAATAGGTGATGGACATTTCTGTTACTTTGAAGAGGTGTGCACGTGTATAGATTTTCAGTCCTTTACTCCGGTGAAACTGGATTTATAGCTTCAGACATGTTCAGAATGTACAAATATACAAAGTGGATGTTATTTGCATTCAAGAGGGTTAAGTGGCTGCTGATTCTTTTTTCACTATGACTTACAGGATATCTAGATATAGCATCATCTGCACGGTTGTGTTGGCTAACAGTCGCAGATGTTTCGTTTGCGTCATTCTGTAAAGGTACGAGGCCATGTTTCCTCCCGTACTGGCATGGCTGATGTTTGTGTGGATCCACATGGAGCAGGACACCGTGGACACGCACAGAATGTCCAGCAGGAATGAGGTAACGTTGAGTCCGAAACACCCCCTCCCCCCCTCCCTTTCTATGAATTATCACAACTCATTTCTTAGATTTCATATTAAACTCTTCTAGCTTCTGCTAAACGTAGTTATCTTTAGTGAAGTGATTTTGTTTGAGGCAAATCGGAAATAAAGGAAGAAAACTGTGGCTGCAGCACACACACTAACACACTCACAAACACACACAGCCAGTGCCTGCAAAAATTGTGCAGTGATGCAATGAACACTTTAAATAGACCACTTTCACATGACCTGTCTGCATGCACATGCATCTGAAGGAAAATATATTTTTGAAGCTAAACCGAAATGTCTTTTGAACATTTTTTTTTTTTTTTACATTTTCCCTCAAAACAGACAGAATTTAGTTGTACCTCCGGCGTCGTTTTGAAAATGTTCTTGCTCTCTTGGCTGCTAAAACAGGAAACCTAAACAACGACGCCTTTTGCTTTTGTCACACAGCACAGCGAAAGTGATGTACTCAAAAGCAGTTTGGCTCGAGGCCATAAATCGTACCGACTGGATTGAAATGAAATCGTTCCATGAAAGCTCTATGTACTTATAGTTTTCGAAAGATTTGTAAGCCTTAAACTTTTCTTTTATATGTACGTTTGATCTGTTGATCACGTATGTATAAATCCAGGATCTGGATCCAGGATTTAATCCAATGCTTGACGGAAATCCCATATTTAATGTTCGTATTTTAATTATCTACAGTATCTCACAAAAGTGAGTACACCCCTCACATTTGTGTAAATATTTGATGATATCTTTTCATGTGACATCACTGAAGAAATGACACTTTGCTACAATGTAAAGTAGTGAGTGTACAGCTTGTGTAACAGTGTACATTTGCTGTCCCCTCAAAATAACTCAACACACAGACATTAATGTCTAAACCGCTGGCAACAACGGTGAGTACACCCCTAAGTGAAAATGTCCAAATTGGGTCCAATTAGCCATTGTTCCCGCCCCGGTGTCATGTGACTTGTTAGCTTTACAAGGTCTCAGGTGTGATTGGGGAGCAGGTGTGTTAATTTGGTGTCATCGCTCTCACACTCCCTCATACTGGTCACTGGAAGTTCAACATGGCACCTCATGGCAAAGAACTCTCTGAGGATCTGAAAAAAAGAATTGTTGCTCTACATAAAGATGGCCTAGGCTATAAGAAGATTGCCAAGGCCCTGACACCGAGCTGCAGCACGATGTCCAAGACCATACAGCGGTTTAACAGGACAGGTTCCACTCAGAACAGGCCTCGCCATGGTCGACCAAAGAAGTTGAGTGCACGTGCTCAGAGTCATATCCAGAGGTTGTCTTTGGGAAATAGATGTACGAGTGCTGCCAGCATTGCTGCAGAGGTTGAAGGGGTGGGGCGTAAGCCTGTCAGTGCTCAGACCATACGCCACACACTGTATCAAATTGGTCTGCATGGCTGTCGTCCCAGAAGGAAGCCTCTTCTAAAGATGATGCACAAGAAAGCCCGCAAACAGTTTGCTGAAGACAAGCAGACTAAGGACATGGATTACTGGAACCATGTCCTGTGGTCTGATGAGACCAAGATAAACTTATTTGGTTCAGTTAGTGTGAAGCGTGTGTGGCGGCAACCAGGTGAGGAGTACAAAGACAAGTGTGTCTTGCCTACAGTCAAGCATGGTGGTGGGAGTGTCATGGCACTGGGGGCACTGGGGAGCTACAGTTCATTGAGGGAATCATGAATGCCAACATGTACTGTGACATACTTAAGCAGAGACTGGGCCGCAGGGCAGTAGTCCAGCATGATGACAACCCCAAACACACCTCCAAGACGACCACTGCCTTGCTAAAGAAGCTGAGGGTGAAGGTGATGGACTGGCCAAGCGTGTCTCCAGACCTAAACCTTATTGAGCATCTGTGGGGCATCCTCAAACGGAAGGTGGAGGAGCACAAGGTCTCTAACATCCACCAGCTCCGTGATGTCGTCATGGAGGAGTGGAAGAGGACTCCAGTGGCAACCTGTGAAGCTCTGGTGAACTCCATGCCCAACAGGGTTAAGGCAGTGCTGGAAAATAATGCTGGCCACAAAAAATATTGACACTTAGGGGTGTACTCACTTTTGTTGCCAGCGGTTTAGACATTAATTGCTGTGTGTTGAGTTATTTTGAGGGGACAGCAAATTGACACTGTTACACAAGCTGTACACTCACTACTTTACATTGTAGCAAAGTGTCATTTCTTCAGTGTTGTCTCATGAAAAGATATCATCAAATATTTACACAAATGTGAGGGGGGTACTCACTTTTGTGAGACACTGTATCTTGTGCCGATCAGTAGGCTTTTTGCCTGCAGTGTTTGCAAACCAGAAAGACATCCACCGTTTTAAAATGCGTCGCATCCTCTGCGTATCTGCGTATTCTTCAGTGGGGTTTTTTGCTTCCTATTATTAGGGTAGGTGAAGTAGGCTTGTGGTAAAGCACAAAGCTCCTAGACCAGATCAGAGGTCAATACCACTAGCAGCTTTGCATGCAAACCTCTTTACCAAGTATCAGGTGCAGGTACAGAGAACCACAACATCTGGCAAAGCAGGTCAATGCAAAACCAGGAGCTGAGCTTAACCACGTGTGACCAGAATCGACTAATTTCAGCTGTATAAATAAGATCGGTTTTTTGTCTATTTTTTTAGCTCAACACTTTCCTCCATTGTGACATACAGGTTATTTTTTTCTATTGGATGCAAGACGTACATATATTTCATTCATAACGATTAAACGCTAGCGATTAAACTCTGAGCCAGATGCATGATATCTATGTTGTAACGGCATATCATTAAATTCGAATACTCCGGATGGTGACAAGAACCGAAAAACAAGTAGGTGTAAGTGAATGTCACGGTCTGTAAACTACCTGGTGTTTGTCGTTGGTGATGTCTGAACTTCAATCCTGACTTGTAAGGATTGATTAAACTTTCTGTCTTTGGCCGTTTGTATTTATTTTATTCTTACAATATAGATTTCTGGATTTTCAGCTTTCCTGCGAAAACATGCTACAGCTCTTAACCCTCTTAAGGGCGGTGGTGGCTTGGCGGTTAAGGCTCTGGGTTACTGATCACTGTTGGGCCCTTGAGCAAGGCCCTTAACCCTCTCTGCTCCAGGGGGCACTGTATCATGGCTGACCCTGCGCTCTGACCCCAGCTTCCTGACATTTCATTGTGCTGTAATTTATATGTGACAAAAAAAAGAGTCCTTTTCATTAAGCTAGTGCATTTTGATAAGACGTTCATAACATCAGGTGTCCTTGCAGCTCTCACGCATTGATTTTGCTGAAAATATCGACTTATCCAGAATCAGGCAGCTGAGTTTGGACGATATCAGAAGATCGTACTTCTTTGTATCCTTATACTTTATTAGGAAATCCTATTTTGGACCGGAATTACATACAAATCATTCTTTAAAAATTGTTTTTTCTTAAATCCAGACAATTGTTCACCTTAATAATTTGCGCCAGGTATTCTTCATAATCATTGCATTCTTCGGCACAGGAAACATTGCCTCCATCAACAGGTAAACTTTAATATCAGGGCCTTTTGCGGACTTCGGGGTTGATAACGCTTGCAAATTCGACACAAAGCCTAGGTTTAAATAAATAAATAAATAATAATCCTTCCTTTTTCTTTTATCCTCTCTCTTTCACAGTTTTGACCCAGCTTCAGTCTACTGCTTTCTAACGGTCTTTAATCCTTTCATCATGGGTGGACTTTTAATGTGGAAGGTACCGCACTCGCACACAAACACACATCCGAATACCTTTCTGTAGCGTACGTAAATAAATCACTAAAACGTGTTTGTCTGAATGATGTATGGAGATTTGGAGAAGTTAAACCCTAGTGAGCAGAGAACCAGAAACGCTGCTTCTCCTTGATCTATCAAAAGACTTTTTGTTATCTGACTTTAAAGGTGTAGTTTGTAATTATTTTTAAACAAGAGACAAATTGGGGGGCTTATTTCTGGGCCGGAAAAATGTAAGCAGAGGCCCGAAATGAAGAACTTTGTGAGATCTAGTGGACGGAAATACTGCGAATGACAGGTTTCTAAGGTTCCTTTGAAATTTTAGGGTTATTATTGGTCTGCAAGAAATTGCAAACTGCACCTTTAATTTTTTTTTCTTTTGCTCATGTCATGTATTTATGTTGTTTCCCCCCCTCCCCCTCAGGTCCTGATTCCATTCATAATAGTAATGTGCACATTTGAAAGCGTCCAAGTGTCAACACGGCTTTCGTCACGAAGGTACAGGGTTTATAATCTGGAGCGATTATGCTTTTCAGAAGAAAGGCGTTCCCTCTCGCCTACACTGGAACAACGGTGTATTGTAAAACAACTTTATGGTCATGTTTATACCTGTATTAAGTACATGTACATGATTTTTTTTTTTCCTTTCCAGCCTTTTCCTCATCGTGCTGGTCATCTCTGATTTGATGGCACTGGTAGGTTCATCAGGCAAGACGTTAAATTATAGTTTCTGTTTTTAAAGCTAGAACCCACATTTTTAGTGTTTTCCCCTGTTCCTCAGCACTTCTTCTTCTTGGTGAAAGACTACGGAAGCTGGCTTGATATCGGCACAAGGTAATCCCTAAACATTTCCGAATGAAGCCCCTAAACTCCAAGAAACCATCAACACTTACAGTTAGCACCCGAAGTTACATGTAAAGTCTGTGAAACAATTTAGTTCCTGTTCTCACTTACATTATAACAGCTATAAGCATTCATTCCTGCACAAAGCCTCCCTTTTTTCTTTTCTTTTTTCTTTCTTTCTCTTGAAGTTAAGACACAAAACACCGCGTGTCATGTTACCGAGAAACCGACGTAAAGTGTAATCTCTGTCCTGAAGATGTCGGAAAACATCTCCGCCTAAAGTTACAGCTTTACCTCTGACTGTTATTACAGAAACGATAACATATCAGAACGAGCGCATTAATGCGGTATAAAGCTGTGATAAAACTATCAGAGTTCTGGAAAATTCATCAAAACCAATTTTCTGACCAATAAGAATCCAGCATTCAACAGTGCGGTGGTGTAATGAAGACGAATAACTAAACTATAAGCTTGGAGTTTAGGGGTTAATAAATAATTGTGTATAAATATCTATTCCATAAGAGAGCGCTTTATATAGACATATCTGATGTGTCCTGTGTCCCCACTGTCCACCTTTTAAAGCATTAGTCACTACGTCATTGTCATGACCATGACCATCTTCCTGATGCTGCTGAGTGTGATGACGCACATCCTGACCTCGAATAAACTCCAGATTGGACAAAAAGTGAAGGTGCACTTTAAGTGATCTGCTTTAGACAGTGATGGGGGGAAAAAGAAAACGCTTTAGGTGTCAGGGCGGCGTCCTGGTTATAACAACTCTTGGTTTGCAGTGTAAGGACAGTATAACTTCTCGTAAGGACACTTCTGGGAAAGACACTATTTGGAGGAGGGGGGGGGGTGGAGGGAGGTTGGGTTGGGGCTATGCAAATCCTCACCCGTAAACTTGCGGGAAACTGAGCATGCTCTGAAAAGGAAACAGGAAAACGAGCATGCTGCCGTAACTCTTATTTGCAGTATTGGTATGAATAGTACAGGTCTCGCGCCATGGGCTTTGAACTAAAAGAAATAAACCCATGATGTGTTGGTGAGACTGTGTGTGCTTCATAACATGTAAAAAGAGGTACTTATGAAACTGATTGATTTTGTTTGTGCATTTATTTATTTATTTTAAATAATAATAATAATTCTGCCATATGAATAAGTTATGCAAATCAGAATGGAAAAACTTAAATACTGTTTTGGTTTGGGCTAAATGTGGACATGTGATGATTTAAGCTGTACTGTTAAAGGGCTACTTTTGTAAATAATACTGCACATTTTTTTTTTTTTGGGTTTCCGTTTTGGTGTTTATTAACTTTATATCGGACAGAATAAAGCGTGATATTGAGATCGGATTAAGAACATCTTCAATCTTTCTTTTTGATTGTTTTTTGTGGATTGATTTTTTTATTGTATATACATATATTTTGTATTAAAGCACACTGTATAGACTGGAAATGGTGTTTCTTATTATATGAGCTTTATTTGATCTTGTTCTTGACTTTAGCTTAACATTAGCTCATTTACGTCATTACAGTCCCCTTCGAAAATATTAGAACGTCAAGGCCAATTCTGTTGTTTTCGCTATACGTTGAAGACGTTTGGGTTTGAGATCAAAAGACGAATAAGAGATGATGGATCCAATTTTTCAGCGTCATTTCCTTATACTTACATATACTTAGTAGATGTGCTAAATGACTGAGAACATGGCACATTTTGTTTGAAACCACCCATTGTGGCGGTTTTCTTTTCTTCTTCAAGTGATCAAAAATATTGGAACACGCGACTGACAGGTGTTTCTTGCTGCCCAGGTGTGCCCTGTTAGGTTGATTGTTTAAAGAATGAATAGCTTTGAATGTCAAATGGTTTGAGCCTACAGTTTCGCCTGTGAAGACTGCATTTGTTGTTAAAAAGGATAAACCAACATGAAGACCGGAAAGCGAGCCGTTTTGAAGCTGAGAAAAGAGGGAAAATCAATCCGCTACAAAAGTTCTGGAACCAAGATGAACCTCCATCAAAGTGATGGAAAGTCCAAAGTAAGGAGAACGAAAGGATCTGCTCATGAAACAAAACATACAAGCGCATCTGTGAAACACGGTGGAGGTAGCGTCATGGCTTGGGCTCGCATGGCAGCTTCTGGAACATTCTCACTAATCTTTATTGATGATGGAACTCATGATGGTAGCAGCAGAATGAATTCAGAAGCTTACAGGAAAATTTTGTCGGCAGTTTACAGAGAAATGCATCCAGAGTAATTGGAAGGAACTTTATCATGCAGCAAGACATTCACCCATGATACACCGTCAACTCAAAAAAAAGGACTTCATCGGGTGGGGGGGGGGGGGGGGGGGTGGAAGTTTTTAGACTGGCCAAACCATTCACCAGATCTTAACTTAGTTGAGCAGCATTTCACCTCCTGAGGAGGAGACCGAAGAGAGAAACCCCCTGAGACAAACGGCAACTGAAATAAGCTGCAGTACAAGCCTGGAAAAGCATCCCAGGGACGCAAGCATGCAAGCAAGGGATATGCAGCCATATATGAATTCTTATTTACTTTAAATTACTTCAAGACTTATCTGTTCTCTTACTTTTGCACACCTACAAATTAGGTCTCCCTTATCCGGAGTGACTCACATTTATCTTGTTCATACATCTGAGCAATTGTGGGTAAAGGGCCTTGCTCAAGGGCCTAACAATAACCTTCTGAGAAGTAGACAAACACATTCAGTATCCAGTATTTCTGGAGATACTGGAGATCCAGATCATTTCAGCCTCTGGATGGAACTCAAGTCTCGAATCTTCTCTACTGGGACTGTGGCTGCTCCGAAGACCATACAGACTTCATTACATCCATACTGTACTATTTCACACTGTCTGTTGTTACCCAGATGAGGACGGGTTCCCTTCTGAGTCGGGTTCCTCTCAAGGTTTCTTCCTTTAAACACCTTAGGGAGTTTTTCCTCACCACCGTCGCCACTCAGTGGCTTGCTCAGTTGGGATAAATTCACACCTTTAATATCTGTATACCGTGTTTATATTTCTGCAAAGCTGCTTTGAGACAATGTCTGTTGTAAAAAGCGCTATACAAATACAATTGAATTGAATTGAATTCACCACTAAGCTATCACTGCGTTTAACACATCTAGATGTGAGTATCATGAAATGAAAGCGGAAATCCTGTTCTATCGTCTCATATTTGGGTCCCTTTTGATCTCGGTATTCCAAATGTATTCCAAAAACGAAAGGAATGGCCTTGCCATTCTAATACTTTCGGAGGGGACTCTTATGTATAATAATGCAAAATCATTTTCGGGCCTTGGTGACAAAACCCTTTCAGATGACGCGAGTCTTCCAAGACGATTTTTATTATTATTTAAAAAAAAAAACTTTGATGCATTTACTGATCCGGAATGGTCCAGATGATCTGCGGAGTAAGAGCATAACTGCTTATCCAGCTGGTCTTCTTCCTGTTCATATTTACAGTCTCTATTTTTAACTTTGCTTCGTGTAACGTAGCTCACGCGTCTCAGAAACATCGCCTCATGCGTTTTAGGATCAAATAGGATCAACTTTTCATCTTCTAACAGTGCTAATCAATATTGTGGGATTTTCACAACCCCTGGGATGCAGGGGTGTGGTTTTTTTTTTGGTGTGTATATGTATTGTGTGTGTGTGTGTGTGTGTGTGTGAGACTTAATTTGAATTTCATTATTATCTCAGACCATGCCACTACTTCCTTCCTCTGTCTGTGCCTACTCGAGGGAGACTTAAGAATTTTCCAACTACACACAGATTCTTTTAAGGATCTTCTGCTTTAATCAAAATAAACCAGCTGGAGACGTTGGCATTTGTAACATAAAGGTATAGCACGAAGCGAAATAGAAAGAAGCTGAGTGAAACTAGCATGCTCGGTTTGAGGAAACTGTTTAGAGGTGTTATGTGCAATTAGTGTGAATGACAAAGCAGCTAGTGTTGCAAGGCCCTCCCACCTCTCTCTCTCCCTCTCTCTCTCTCTCTCTCTCTCTCTCTCTCTCTTTTTTCTTTTCTGTCTCACACAAACGCACACACTCACACACAGACCACAGACACATGCCTACAGCTCAGTTTAGAGAAACCGTGCAGTTCCTATCTAAATGAAGATGGGGGGACTGAGACACCAGCACTATGCTCTACTTCCTCTAGCGCTGTCTATACAATCCAGCTTCTGCTCTAATGGTACGTAGTGTACACTGTCACTTTATTTTGTTTATGGGGGGGGGGGGAAAAAACAACGTTTTGTTGGTTTAGAAAGTTTAAAAAAGTTCAGAGATCCGAACGGTATTTGAGTCAAGTCCTTGTCATTAAGGACAACTGCAGCATGAGGGTGGAAATGAGCGTACTCATAAAACTTAGCATAAAATGTAAATCAGGAACATTATTAAAAGTCAAAAGCTGCTTTGTTTTTATCGATCATAAACGTAGACCCAGTACAGTCGAAAGGATTTGGATACACCCAGACATGCTTTCGATTTTTTTTCATATTGTCCATGAAGAGTCAGGGTGTTCACTGAAAACTATGAAAGGACACGTACGGAATTATGTAATAAACAGAATTTGGGTTTGCTTGGTTTTTTTTCCTTCTGGACGTTTCTGTCGTTTGAACGATGCCACGCTTTTACCATCCCGTTCGCAAATTCCTGCGGCCTATCTCGGTTCCGATCGTTTCGCTTGTGTGGGAATTTCGAGATAGGGTGTTGTGAGAGATCGGCAACGACACTCTATTACATTTGCTTAAAATGTACTTGGAGTAGTTTTAATGCACTTTTTTATCACCTTCAGTTGTTTATGATCGACACATAATATAGATAATGTCCGCCTTATCTGTTTCAGTATAACACCACGGACTCATCAATATTCAAATCATTGTTTTGTTTTGGGGTTGTTTTTTTTTGGAAAGGAATTGGACGGCCGTACTCTCAACACAAATTACGAGAAGGGGAACTGATGTACGACCATTTCAGAGGGAGCGTCACGTCGTGCGCCAGTGAATTTCCCAAATAAACCAGGCCGAGTTCTTGTCTTCAGTTCCAACGTTAATGAAATCTAGTCAAATTCCGTGTGTCATAAGTAGAGAATTAAAACACAACCTATTTCTGAGTGTTGTTTTTATATCGATTCTTCTCACGTTACAGTACAGCATTTAGCAGACGCCCTTATCCAGTCCGACTTACGGTTATCTCATTTATACAACTGAGCGGTTGAGGGTTAAGGGCCTTGCTCAAGGGCCCGACAGTGGAGCTTGGCAGTGCTGGGGCCTGAACTCACGACCTTCTTATACCAGAACAATCAAACGCTCTGACACTGGAGACTCCTTCCATAAATGTTAAATAAACTTCAGAAAATTCCGCCATATCGATGCATACATGGTTGTTGTTTTTTTTCCTCAGTCTTTTTACCTTTCGAATCCGCCGTACAGGCCTCTGCGAACGAGTCGTCATTATATACAGACACGATCACGTATTTGGTATTTGAACGAGCGCTTTTAATCTAAACCTGTGATATGAACCGGCGCTACTGTCAGAGCTGCTGTTCGAGATAATGAATCAGAACTTAACATCAATGTGGTTTAAATTGTCTTCTATTCGCTCACTAATAAGATCAGGGGTTTTTTTTTTTTTTTTTGACTCACTTGCCTGCAAACGTGCAACCCCTATTAGTCTGGAGTTTTAAATACACGGCTGAAGTTGCTTCAAACTTTTCTGAGGCTTTTCTACCCACATCTGCTTCGCCCTCCCCGAACGTTTGACTTTTTGTCTACGACAGAGGTTCTCCCGGTGCTGCTTCACAAACCTCTCTTCTTTCAGAGCGCTTTGTTTCGTTGAGTAAATGATTGATGATGAGCTTAGTGGAACCGAGAACCTCTGATCTAGAAACTTCTCTGTTTAATCTGTTAGATTAACAGAAAGAGGAAATACAAGAAAGTCTATTTACTCAGCGGGATTGTCTGTCAGTTATGGATTAAAAATAGCATGGTTAAAGTAAAAAGATGTTTTTATTTCCTCTGTTCAGGAACCAGAAATGACACTATGACGAGGGGCCACAAAATCGCCCTGATCAACATCTACGCCCTGGTGCTCGTGGTGGGAAGTATCGGCGTGATCCTAATGATCGGCGTGCTAAAATCAAACCTGCGCTCGTGGACCACCGTCGCCTTTTTCAACCTGGTCTTGGTCCACTGCTTCTTCTTGGTCACCATCCCTTTCCGCATCTACTACTACGTGACGGACTTCTGGAACCTGAATGCTTTTTTCTGTAAAGTGGTCAGCAGCATGATCCACATTCACATGCATGTGGTCTTCGTCATCTACGTCATCATCCTCACCATTCATTTCTTTCATTACTTTAAGAAAATCGAGCACATGGAGTTCTATCGGAGTATCCACGCCATGGTGTTCAGCGTCAGCATCTGGTCCGTCGTGATCATCGCCGGCCCTGTGATCTTATATCATTACGGGAAGCACGCGAATGACAGCGAGCACAAATGCTTCCACTTTGGTGAAGAACTCAAGGAAGGAACGGTGTTAGGGTGTAACATTTTTCTGTCGGTCTGTACCGTCATTTTGTCGTGCGTCATGAGCTGTATGCTCGCACTCATTCTCTATCTGATGATCAAAAAGCACGGTGCGTCTTCATGGGCTCAGCAGGAGTTCTGGGCTCAGATGAAGAACGTCAGCCTCGTGCTCATCATCCTCTTCTGCCTGGCGCCGTATCACCTGTATCGGCTGTACTATTTGACCAATTATTCTGCGTTACAGAATGAAAACGAGGTGTTTCTAGCCATCACGTCCCTTACCTGCTTCGACATGATGCTGGTTTTCGCAGGGAAGGGAATATGCCATAGGTGCTGGGGTTGACTGCAGAAAACGCTGCTCTCTCTGGAACCTATTGTCTAACCGTTGCAGGAAAGGAGGGATAGAACAACGGTCGTGCTTTACTGATCGAGATCAAACTGAGCGTTGTCGATATAACGTGGTTACAGCTGTTACGTCCCTGACTGTTACCTTATGAGTGCTGTGTGGAGAGACGAAAACAGCTTCTCAAAATCTCTGCCGAAAGATCCCTTTACATTTTTTACTTAACTTATATTTTTTACCCTTTACATTTTCTCTTAACCTCAGGTATTTCAATAATAATAATAATAATAATAATAATAATAATGAAGGCAGCTAGCTTGCATAAGATGAACTGCTAGTTTTCTTGGTAAGGTCCTTTTGAAAGGTGAAGTTAAATATTTCTAAAGTCCTTACTCATCCAAATGAACTGTATAAATATGTAGAAAAGATGTGTCGTGTCTTTATCGGGTTGAGAAACCATCAGTGTTTTCATCAGGATGCCTGTCTGTATGTACGTGTATCTCCTGTCTGTCTTTTTACAGACGCGCCCCAACTCCTCTTCGCCTCAGTCTGTTCAGAAAGGGTTAATGTACCTTAAGAGCAATGGTTCTGAATTCACATCCCGCCCCCCTCCCCTTTTTTAAAAATGTTGTTACTATGGTGGAAATCACAACCTACCGTTATCAAATATACCCTATTTATTAGAGAGTGTTCAGTTGTCTCTTGCATATTTGAATAAAGAGCCTAATATTTCAATTGTTCGGATCGTGTTTCGTTTATTTTACAGTTAAAGGGGTCTCCAGTTGGAAAAAAGATTTGAGTACACATGCTTTAAAAGAAAAAAGAAAAGAAGAAAAAAAAAGCAAGGAAAGGCAGGAGACGGCCACATGGTGTAAACTGAGGATTTGGTGCCTTCTGCTGTCTAACACAGAGAAATGCAAATACAATAACAGCAAGAAATAAATAAATCAATACACAAATAAACTGAAATACCAGATTACTATACATGTGTACATAGGTGACATCCTGAAAAAAATAAAAATAAAAAAAAAAATATATATATATATATATATATATATTTTCTCATTATGAGATTCTAACAACAATTTAGATTATTAAATTATCTATCTATCTATCTATATATATATATATATATATAACACAAACACACAAACAAATTAAATTTTAATTTTTTTATATTTTAATAAAAATTTTTTCTATCTATATATATATATATATATAACACACACACACAACACAAAAAAAAAAATAAAAAAATAAAAAAAAATAAAAAAAAAAAAAAAAAATTATATAAAATTTATTTTGACAGAAATGATGTTTTCACATGAGTATGAACCCAAAGTAATCTGTAATTTTTGTTCTATATCATTATTTAGTTTTAAAAAAAAAAAAAACTGTAATGGTGATGTTGGTGGTGGTAGTAGTAGTAGTAGTAGTAGTACATGAAATAATAATAATAGAATGTATAATTTTGTAAACATTATTATTATTATTATACATTTTTTAAATGATAGTAGTAGTGTTATGTGACTGCTGTATAACGCGTCTATTGATATATACACACATACACATTCTCTCGGTCTCTCTCTCGCTCTCGCTCTCGCTCTCACACCACTGATTCATTTCTTTTGGTGTTTTTTTTTTTTTTTTATTAGGCCTGGTTACTGTTTAACATCTCCACCCAGCTTCAGTTTGTTTAGTAAATCGATGTAATGAGACTGGCCTGACACTGCCTAGTGTGTCCCAGCTTTGCACTGAGTTTTATGATCCCGAGAACACTCAACATGACCAACTGCTTTCAAAAACTCCCCCATTTTCCGCTCACGAGAAAGATATCACCATAGCTCCTTTTAGATTCAGTGCTACCAATGAAACGTCGTGTGAGGACGGAGAAAAGGTAAGAGCTTTTGTTTTTCTTTTCCCCAGGTAGGCCGTGTCGAGCGCGTGCAAACCATGTTGTTGAGAAGTTCTACCTCAGTTCAATACCTTCCTTTGACCCTGGGTTAGATTAGCCTGTGCTAGGCTTTTGTACGTTGGACTTTGTGACGTCAGCGGCTGGTCCTTTCATTGAAACATTGCTAGCATACGATCAGGACTTGTCCAAGCAGAATAATAATACAAGGTTTGAGAGATAGTAAGCGATTTTACACCGACTCTGAGAAATTAAACACACGGACACTATATTGAAGATCGATAGACAATAATCTGTTCTTCGGTGTAAAAGAAAGTCTGGGTGAATAATCTCAACAGGTTATTTAATTAAACAATCAAGCATAAATTTTTCCAAGAAGTAAAATCGAATCATGTGAACCGTGTTTTTGTTTGTTTGTTTGTTACTGTCATTTGTAATGGTTTATAATGGTTATTAAATGCGTTGCCATTACAGTTTGATAGATCAAAATGGTTTCCTGAGGAGATCTAATGATCCTACAGGAGTCTGATGGTCTGCGATGGCAACTTTGTAGTAAAGGAAATGTCACATTATAAAGTCATTACATCCCTGACAGTTACCTTAAAACACACTGTAGAATGTACGTATATAATCTGCTTAATAATCTATATTAGAACGATGGAGTAGATCTTAGAAGTGGATCTGGACTCGTTTTTTGTGGCTCAACGTGGACTTGAAAATGTCGGCCGATGGATATTCTGTACTGAATAAGGCTGAGTTTTTGCATGTAAAGTGAAAATAGTGGCTGTGACCTTGAAACGTTGAAGTGTTGTGTGAAGATCCTGAACACTTCCCCTTTTAAAACGAAATGCTTCCCTCAGCATTGGAGTTCAGTTAAAATGTAACTTCCTTTTACTCAGAAAGCAAAACCGATTTAATTCCTCTGAATCGTCTGAGAATCCGTTCTGATTGTGTTGGTTTAAGATGTTTTCATGCCTTTTAAGGTGGGATGTATCAATCCCCATTTATGATATCGTCTGCTGATAGCTGATACTGATCTGATGCGGAGATCCATGGCTGGGACATGTAGACATTTGCCGTTTGTCGAAATCACATGTGCTCCGTCCTCTCCGAAGCTATTGGAACGACAATTTGTTTTTGTTTTTTTTTTGGACTGAAAACGTTTGGGTTTGAGATCAAAAGATGAATATGAGAAGAGAGTTTGGAATCTCTTGAAAAAGAAAGAACCCACTGGTGGACTGAGGAACAGACACCGAATGGGTCGGAAAAGGAAAACAACAACAGCTGATGACAGAAACTTTGTGTGGGCTGTGAAGAAAAACCCCAAAACAACAGTCAGTGACCTCACCAACAACCTCCACAGGGCAGGGGTGAAGGTATCACAATCCACTGTTCAAAGAAGACTTCGAGAGCAGAAATATAGAGGCTGAACCACAAGGTGCAAACCACTCATCAGTAGTAAGAATCAGAAGGCCAGATTGGAATTCACAAAGAAATACAGAGACAAGCCACAAAAGTTCTTGAACCAAGATTAACCTCTACCAGAGTGATGGAGAGGCCGAAGTGTGGAGAAAGGAAGGATCTGCTCATGATCCAAAACATACAACCTCACCTGTGATTCATGGTGGAGGTAGTGTCATGGCTTGGGCATGCATGTCCGTTTCTCGAACAGACCCACTACTGATGATGTAATTAATGATGGTAGCAGCAATATGAACTGAAAGAGGCTGCGGTAAAAGCCTGGAAAAGCATCACAAAAGAAGTAACCAACAGTTCGGTGATGTCAGCGAGTCGCAGGCTTGATGATGCAATTATTGCAAGCAAGGGAAATGCCACCAAATATTAAGCGTCATTTACTTGAATTTACTTCAAGGTTGATATGTTCCTATACTTTTGCTCGCCGAAAAAATTGGCTCGTCTGATACCAGGAATTAAAAGCTGAAATCCTAAACTCTCATATCTCATATCCATCTTTGGCTCTCAAAACTAAACCTTTGGCGCTCTTTGGCGTTGCCGTTCCAATAGTTTCAGAGGGGACTGTATAATGAATCAGTTAATCTGCTCTGATATCAATCCAGCCTCTCATGTCCGTATCGACTCGGATACCTACGCTCAGTACGGGAATCGGCGCGTAAATAAGTAGCAAATCATCCTAGACATGGTAACGGTCCTGCAAAACTTCATTCCTGGTTATTTGTACATAATAAGCACGTGGTATATGTGCTTAGTTTTGTCAGGTCCTTTAAAAAAAAGAAGAAAAAGAAAAGAAAAAGGCAGCAGACTGATTTATCTGTAATGTGATCACTTCCTTAATTCTATTTCAATGTCAGAGCGAGTCATAAAAAAAGATTATACGTCTCTTTTGGTCCATAGTAAGCTCAATGGCTTGTATACCGCCGCAACAGCCGTCTTTTCCACGTCCTCAAAAGACGCATTAAAAGCTTTCACTCGGGGTGAAAGCTAGACTTCTGTCACAGATGTGTTTTTCATATCGCTGTGCTCACTGTGCTGCGAATATTCCTTCCACCACTGAAACACATGAAATACATCTTACAGCCACAGATGGAAGTCCTATAACACCATGATCTTAAAGACCAAATGACTACTTCGTTGTTAATTCATGTTACAAATAGCTATGAAAGAAATACAAAAATCTACTACTGGTGCCTGACATGATATAACAACCGATCAGACCAGTCGTACCCTTTAGTCGTACCTTTCCAGAAATATCCCAAAATCCACACGAACAAAAAACGATTAGTGACATACAGGCTGAGCTGATGTTTGGTAAAGGATTATATCCGAGGCCTGTCTTAGTTATAACTCCAAAAAGACTCCAAGCTCCCTTATTTTGTAATAGGCTGTTCGTGAGTGCGCTCACATACAGTGGTGTGAAAAAGTGTTTGCCCCCTTCCTCATTTCCTGTTCCTTTGCATGTTTGTCACACTTAAGTGTTTCGGAACATCAAACCAATTTAAACAATAGTCAAGGACAACACAAGTAAACACAAAATGCAATTTGTAAATGAAGGTGTTTATTATTAAAGGTGAAAAAAAATCCAAACCAGCATGGCCCTGTGTGAAAAAGTGATTGCCCCCTTGTTAAAACATACTATAACTGTGGTTGTCCACACCTGAGTTCAATTTCTTACCACACCCAGGCCTGATTATTGCCACACCTGTTCACAATCAAGGCATCACTTAAATAGGAGCTGCTTGACACAGTAAGGTCCACCAGAAGATCCTTATAAGCTACACATCATGCCGAGACCCAAAGAAATTCAGGAACAATTGAGAAAGAAAGTATTGAGATCTATCAGTTGGAAAGGTTAAAGCCATTTCCAAAGCTTTGGGAATCCAGCGAACCACAGTGAGAGCCATTATCCACAAATGGCGAAGACATGGAACAGTGGTGAACCTTCCCAGGAGTGGCCGGCCGCCAAAATTACCCCAAGAGCGTAGCGACGACTCATCCAAGAGGTCACAAAAGACCCCACAACAACGTCCAAAGAACTGCAGGCCTCACTTGCCTCAGTTAAGGTCAGCGTTCATGCTCCACCATCAGGAAAAGACTGGGCAAAATGGCCTGCATGGCAGAGTTCCAAAGAGAAAACCACTGCTGAGCAAAAGAACATCAAAGCTCATCTCAATTTCTCCACAACACATCTTGATGATCCCCAAGACTTTTGGAACAACATTCTGTGGACCGATGAGACAAAAGTGGAACTCTTTGGAAAGTGTGTGTCCAAGTATATCTGGCGTAGAAGGAACACTGCATTTCATAAAAAGAACATTATACCAACAGTAAAATATGGTGGTGGTAGTGTGATGGTCTGGGGCTGTTTGCTGCTTCAGGACCTGGAAGACTTCCGTGATAAAGGAACTATGAATTCTGCTGTCTACCAAGAGATCCTGAAGGAGAATGTCCGACCATCTGTTCGTATCTAGCTGAAACGAACTTGGGTTCTGCAGCAGGACAATGATCCGAAACACACCAGCAAGTCCACCACCGAATGGCTGAAGAAAACAAAATGAAGACTTTGGAGTGGCTTAGCCAAAGTCCTGACCTGAACCTATTGAGATGTTGTGGTATGACCTTAAAAGGCCGTTCATGCTCGAAAACCATCTAATGTAACTGAATTAGGACATTCTGCAAAGATGAGTGGGCCAAAATTCCTCCAGGACGCTGTAAAAGCCTCATTCACGTTATCGTAAACGCTTGGTTGCAGTTGTTGCTAAGGGTGGTCCAACCAGTTATTAGATTTAGGGGGCAATCACTTTTTCACACAGGGCCATGATGGTTTGGATTTTTTTCACCTTGAATAATAAACACCTTCATTTACAAATTGCATTTTGTGTTTACTTGTGTTGTCCTTGACTATTGTTTAAATTGGTTTGATGTTCCGAAACACTTAAGTGTGAAAAACATGCAAAGAACAGGAAATGAGGAAGGGGGCAAACACTTTTTACACCACTGTACATTAGTAGGTGATCATACGCTGTCCTAAAAACAAATCGGCTTAAACACTATCACGGGGTTAGATTTTTTTTTGTTTTTTCTGTTTTATGGAAGAGCTGCTCTCTGATTTGATTTATGATGCCCAGAATGTGTTCACGTACGATAACGTGCAGCTGGTTTGTAAAGTTGACAGATATTTCAATAGAAGAGATCCAACTAGTTTAACGATGCCGTTAACCCCAAGTTAATCCCAGAATTTTCCCATCTGCATTCATTTTTCACTCCACAGGACCGCCCGATGACACAATCTGCCTTTGAAAAAATAACCCGGAGAAGACGTACTCGGAAAACTGTATACGAAATTGCATTCAGGCGACAGTCGTGACTGATAAGATTCAATAGGTTGAATACACGCACGACGTCTTGTCCTTATGCTCCATTCTTCCACTCGGTTTAATCTTTCACTCAGTTAACGGTCATTTTCTATAGATTAAGCGCTCTCGATAGGCCCAATATAACTAGATTTATCACCTTACCTTTCTGATAAGTTCTGGATAAAGAAGCTAGATAAGTTTAGTGAATAAATTCTGTGCAAGGAGTTGAGGAGTTTCGAACGAGGCTCCTCCCTCGTCTTAGAGCAGGACAAATCAGCATTCTGTAGAGATGGACACTCTTTAAGGAATCAGTGGTGTAGACATTGTCCAGGTTGAGCTCTAGCAGGAACTGTTAAGCAGGGATGAAGTTTTCTCAGAGTCCGGAATCGAAATCCCTTCTGGACATGGATGTGGCTAATTACTGTGAAGGTCTGGACCCCACCTATAGCACGCTGAGCTTTGAGAATGCTGATATGCTGTTCAGCGCGGGTGAGTAACACGACTGAGATGACTGACGTGACAGCTGCTGACTCTCTACAAACTCGTTTTCTCACTTCATGCGAACTGGCCGCCTTATGAGATGTTTCTGGAGGCCGTTTGGTCTTAGAACGATGAATTACTGATTGAGGATTTTGTTAAATGAATATAAGAACAGCGGTGACCAGATTTGTTGGTTATGTGAGGCATCATGACACGGTTCATCCGTCATCCATCAGGACTGATAAGACACTGAGAAATGTAATGACTGCGCTCCATCAAAAAGCAAATTATTAGCCAGCAACAATGGATGTCTAACAACCTGGCTTAAATTTCAACAAAAGTTTGGATTCCACTGAACCATGGTGTAGTGGAGTCTCAAAATCCCTAAACAAACAAACAAACAAACAAACAAAAAAAGAGCTCTCCTTAATATAATATCATTGGGATAGATTTTATAAACGAATACACAAACATGATCCAATTCTTTGGAACAAGTCTGGCTGTACAATTAGAGTTTTAGGTCGTCGCCTGATGCCGTAAGAAGTTATTTATCTAAAACACTTGTTCTTCATTAACCAGATGCTGGCTTCAGATTGAGTGATGACCAAGATGACCAAGATTTTTTTTTTTATCTTTACTGTTCTGTACAGGGAATCCACTTGCTAAGATAGAGGCCATAAAATAACCTGATTGGAACACTGCAGATTTAAAGCCATAAGCACATTTTATCAAGCACAAACAAGTCGTCTTATCTCCACACTGATTGAGTTGTTCATGTAAGAAGGCATTTGGGCGGCAGAAACGATCGTCACGTTGTTTGACTCAAAATAAAGTAGTTCCTACTCAATTAAACGCACGTTTTCTCACCGTAAACTTGGATATTGACATAATACTTAGCACAACAGCCAATAAGCAAGAAATAAAACACTTGTGGGCGTGCTGATATCGGAAAATAATCAGCCACGGTGTAGTGTTTTATTCCTCTTCCACCACAGCGATTTGCCATCCGTTACAGTTGTTCGTTCATTTCTTCATACTTATTCTCGTTTCATAGTTACGTTTAATGTCGTGAGACGTCCACGAAACAGGTTGGTTGACTGTAAACGGTCCTTCCGTCACTTTTTCTTGAAGGTAATTAATAAGAAAAACGCAGCTTGTGAACTCCTCTGTCGGAAAAGTTACAGCTTTACCCGCTGACACCGGAGACTCCTTCCGTAAATGTTAAATAAACGTGTTAAATCTCTCGGTTAAATAGCGACAACTTTTTTTATTATTACTATTATTATTATTCCGTTTATTAACCGATTATTTTTCTTCCCGAGATTATTCGTTTTCTGTACTGTGAGTGAGCGGTTGCTATAGAAACGATAACGTATTAGAACGAGCGCGTTAATTTAAACCCATGATTTGCAGCTGCGCTAGTGTCAGAGCTGCTGTTCCATCCATCCATCCATCCATTTTCTGTACCTGCTTATTCTACACAGGGTCGTGGGGGAACTATCCCAGGGATTTCGGGGCATGAGGCGGGGGACACCCTGCACGAGGTGCCAACCCATCACAGGGCACAATCACACACACGTTGACGCACTACGGACAATTTGAAATGCCAATCAGCCTTCTGATGTAGGGTTCTGCCAAAGGGACACTCTTTTAGGGTGGAAGATTTAGACACTTGGACAAAAGGTTCCATCTAGCATCCTAAAGGGTTCTTTGTGGTTTCCCTATGCGAGAACCCTTAACAACAAAAGGTTTCCTTAAAAGAAAGGGTTCCAAATACAACCCCTTTAGAAATCTTGAGCTGTCCAATGAAGTTCTGTGGAACCCTTTTTTTAAAAAAAAAAAAATGTATAGCGTGCTTTAATTTGAGGTTATTTTCTTTTTTCTTGGAGAAATCATTTCCCCGTTGTGTTTTTTTTTTCTTTGCTCCATTTTAGATGCATAACTTGTTTTTTTTCTCTCTCTCTCTCTCTCTCTCTCTCTCTCTCTTAAAATTAAGAGCATAAAACATGTGCTGAAGTCTATTAGCCTGCGTCTCAGAAGCTGACAGGGCAAAATTGCTTCTCTACGACAATGGGTCCACCACTTCTTCTTCTTCTTCTTCTTCTTCTTCTTCTTCTTCTTCTTTTTTCTTCCTTTTTTTTCTTTCTCAGACTAGGAAGGATCAGGTTGGGAATAGGTAGACAGCCTGATGCGAAAGAGACGGCTTTCGGCGCATTAAAATTCAATGATGAGATGTCAATCTCCATCGAATACGTGTCTGTGAGATAAAACACGAAGGCTAAATCCTAATTAAGTCTGCTCTGCATTAAAGGGAGATTTCAATCAGCTCGGGGCGAATAAAAGACTCCGGTCCCCTTGCTGCAGTTCTTTCGTTGAAATGTTATGATTTTGGATGCACAAAAGAAATGATTGATTCTCTTCCTCTCTGAAGGTGAACAGAGGGATGCTGATCTCTATTTCACGAGAGGGTCGAGCACGCTCTCTTTGTTCACTTATGCAGAAACTTCTTTATTGAAATCCTCTGCCTCCTCATTAACAGCGCTGATTGCGAGACAGCGGGCCAAGCCGTGCTGCCATAGACGTACTGTATCTCAATAGATATTTGCTTTGTGGGTCATGCTAACCTCATGCAAAACAAGTCCTCTTTAGCTATCGGACTTCTGGTTTTGACCGGCGTCCTTGCTTGCTACGGATGTTAGACTGGTAGCACGTTCTTGCAAGTGATTTCATAAGATTTTTAGCTCATGCAAAACACCCGTGCTGCGTTTTTAACCCCCGAGCGTGATCAATCGAGAGATCGATAGCTGTGCACGGGTAACGATGTGACGGTTTGCTGTGTGATCTGCAGAAAGCATGCCAACAGAGCCCAGCATCAGCCATGGGGATAATGGCGTGATCTCCAACTGTGCCATCTGCGGGGACAAGGCCACGGGCAAGCACTACGGCGCGTCTAGCTGTGACGGCTGCAAGGGCTTTTTCCGCAGGAGCATCAGGAAGAGCCACGTCTACTCGTGCAGGTAGCCGACGCCCCACACTCCCTCACCCCTCGCTTGTGTTTGAATTCAAGACATCCGTGTACCGAAGACGTGCACTTTTTCTCCCTCTTACTCAGGTTCAGTCGCCAGTGCGTCATCGACAAAGACAAGAGGAATCAGTGCCGCTTCTGCAGGCTTCACAAATGCTTTCGAGCTGGAATGAAGAAAGAAGGTAAAACACACGTACAAACGTATTTCGAGCACAGTGCTATCGGGTTCTTGAATCGGATCGGTCTAAAATGGTTGATTCGTTTTCTATAACAGCAGTTCTGACGGTAGTTCTGCCATATCTGCAAATCACCGGTTCACATTAACGCTCTCGTTTTGACGTGTCGTCGTTTCCACACAGAAATCTACAGGATAAAATATACTGGAAAAGATGTCACTTTTTTCGTCATCGCACCACGTCTTTGTTGAATTTTTTTTTTTCCTATAACAGCACGGCCTGTTGCATTTTATTCCTTGAACACGCTTAGGAACAGCGAGGAAAAAGGAAACGCTTAGCACTGAAATAAGGTACGCCATAAAAACATGCACTGGATACACGAGGAATGTGCAGTTTATTGGATGTATAACCTTGGCTGGGGTTTTTATGGCAGGCGATCATGTGTTCTCTAGCTCACTAGCCGTGCGTGCTCGTGTTATTCAGGGCGGTGATCGGTTAAAGTTTTACCACACTCTTGCTCGGACAGGTTTGGTTATTTGTTTTGTTTTTTTTCCTTCTTGCTCC
The DNA here is from genome assembly GCA_012411365.1 of Ameiurus melas. Classification (NCBI taxonomy): domain Eukaryota; kingdom Metazoa; phylum Chordata; class Actinopteri; order Siluriformes; family Ictaluridae; genus Ameiurus; species Ameiurus melas. Next base: position 2,149,405 of record CM022771.1, on the reverse strand, counting down.
ATGTCTTCCAAAAGTAAAAGCACGAAAATACACCATTAAGGTTACGAAGTTACACTATTCTGTGCTGCTTTTCATGCAGTCTACTGTTGATTCCATTCATCCTCAATATTACAGCAGTCAAATCTAAGTCAACATTTATTAAAATCAATTTTATTTGATTTGTGTAGCGCTTTTAACAACGGACGTCGTCTCAAAGCAGCTTTACAGAAACGTATAAAACACGGGATACGGATTTTAAGCGTGTGAATTTTATCCGTGTGAGCGAGACGGCGGTGACGGTGGTGAGGAAAAACTCCTTAAGACGACACGAGGAAGAAACCTTGAGAGGAAACCAGACTCAGAAGGGAACCCGTCCTCATCCGGGTAACGACGGATAATGTGAAAGTAAAAGAAAGTTCATTACGGTTTTAATATGAAGTCTGTTCTGTTGAACTCGCCCACTGTTCAACGAGTTCGCACCCCCTGTCGATGTGCCTAGTTAGTGAATTTAGAACAGGGAGTAATGCTGACGCTTGACAGTTCCAGTTGACAGTTCACAGTACCCAGCGGATGAACCAATTTTCGAATCTATCCCAAACAGGGTCAAGGTCACAGCAAGGTCAAATGTCTGTAGTAGTGTTTCTTCAATAGCTTCCTGTTCCTATCGGGTATATTTTAAGGGTATTTCAGCCATACAAATTAGTAGTACCAACAACGACTAGACTCGGTGGTGGTGGTGTTGATGCCTTTGGCGCCGAGGTCTACTTGTTTACTAATTAAAGAATGACCCATCATATATAGATTTTTTTTTAATCCATTTATTATAGTTTACGTTACATTTAGCGTTGTGGAACATCTGCGAAACATCACTTACGTTATAGCAGCTGTAAAAAGTTGCTCCTGATTTGCACATGCACTAATTTTACGGAAAACTAATCGACGCCCTTTGACCGATCAGAATCCAGATCTCGGGAGCGCGCTTGTATAACTCGCAGTTAATGTCTTGTTGGTTTCATCATTTTTCGAGGAAAGGGTGCACACACTTCTGCACTCGATTGTATTGCTTTAATACAAAATTATAAACGCTAATAATGAACCTCGTGGCCTTTAAATAATTAGTCTCACTAGCTCGAATGTCATTCCATCGTGACTACACTTTTTTGAGTCTCGAAGGTGTGCAAGCCCGGCGAGAAGTCAGACAAACACCATCATCTTAGCTAATCAGTAATCTTTTCGAGCTGTTATTAGCGTTCTAATCAGCTGCGCGGTTTTATTTGATATTTTTATGTGCGTTATTCAGCTGTGCAGAACGAACGGGATCGTATCAGCTCCAGGAGGAGCACCCCGGACTCGCATGACCTTCCGCCTATCACTGTGCTGGCGCAGGCAGAGACCCTTTCACAACAGGTTGGCTGCTGATTGTACACACGTACCCACTTTGTATTCCATCTGCATGAACGTAGCGTTTCACACTAGTGAAATTAACCTCATGATAATCGCAGCCTCGATATCTTAAGTGCATTCAAAAGACGCTCAATGTGACATTCTTCATAGACGCCGATCGTCCTTAACAAAGCTGATTAAAGACGGAATATACAGAAGAGAGACCGATATGAATATCTCATTAGCGTAACTCTGAAGAACGTTTCTGATATGCTTGGTTAATGATGATGATGAGAGGCTGCGTGTGTAATTTGCATTAGTCGCTGCTTAAGCATCGGTTAATGTCATCAACATTTCCAATCATCTGCATGACTACTTGTGTGAGTTTAGTTTGCAAGGCAACGGCTTGTGTAATAATAAACGGCTCTGGAGGACGTGCTAACTTCGCCCCATCTCCGTGTAGATCGGCGCCGCCAGTCCGACCGGCTCCGCGGATATCTCCGAGAAGAAAGCAGCCGCCGTCGGGGACGTGTGCGAGTCTATGAAGCAACAGCTGCTTGTTCTGGTAGAGTGGGCTAAATACATCCCGGCCTTCGGCGAATTGCCTCTTGACGACCAGGTAATGGCTATTCGAAAGCCAAACTGCCTGCGCTAATTGGGGAGGCACTTGGCTTAAATTGCAGGCCCTTTCGCTTGAGCTCAATATTTGCTATTCACATGACTGACTCAATTTATCCCTCCATTCAGCCTTGCTCTTTGGTTCTCCTGTTTTGTGCAGGATTTCTGATCTTCTCTGCCATGTCCTTTGTTATTGTATTGATTGAGTATGCTTATAGTAGGCTGCTGATGCTTTTTAAATGAGCTAAATGTTCAGGCCGTTCTCCCTCTGTTCCGGTTTTGCAGGTCAGTTTATTACGAGCGCACGCAGGAGAACATCTTCTGCTCGGAGTGGCCAAGCGGTCAATGCCATACAAAGACGTCCTGCTGCTCGGTAGCTATCGATCAGAATTTACATCAACTCTTTATGAATGCACGTGCACATGCAGGAAGGTCTCAATTGTAAATTAGTACAAATGTTGTTTTCTCCTTTTTTCTAGGTAATGGCTGTGTCATTCACCGAAATTGCCCCGAGGCGGAGATCAGCCGAGTTGCTAACCGCGTCCTCGACGAATTGGTCTCACCCTTCCAAGACATACAGATTGATGACAATGAATATGCAGCTCTGAAAGCCATTGTTTTTTTTGACCCTGGTACAGTCTCATATGCTTAAAGTTTTAAAGACACCATTACATTACAAATGGCCTTAGATGAACACTTCAGGGTTCACTAGCATATGTGTGTGTGTCAGAGAGAGAGAGAGAGAGAGAGAGAGAGATTACACAGACAAGAACTTAATACAATTTCCCTGTAGTGAGAAAAGAACTGAAAAATCTCTTTACCCCAACCTTAATTATAATGAAAGTCTAAGAGCAGTTGTTGACCATCAATAAAGGAGTAAGGATGAGACAGACAAGAGAAAGGTTTTATCCATGTTTCGTGACTCGGGAACAGTTTTTGAGCAGGTATATTGAGCCACCAGGTCCACACAGTAGTGCTCATAACATCTGTATCACCGATCATGAATAGGAACATTCCTGAAAGAAGACTAGGACTAGATGTCATTTAGATGTCTATTATACACCGATCAGCCATAACATTAAAACCAATGACAAGTGACGTGAATATCACTGATGATCTCATTGCGGTGGCACCTGCGAAGGGTTGGGATATATTAGGCAAAATGTGAACAGTCAGTTCTTGAAGTTGATGTGTTGGAAGCAGGAAAAATGAGCAAGTGTAGGGATCGGAGCAACTTTGACAAGAGACAAATTGTAGTACCTACCAAAGGTGGTCCAAGAAAAGTCCTGGCATTCATGTGGTTGTTATTTTGACACGTACCACCTATCTAAACATTGTTGCAGACCACGTACACCCCTTCATGGCAACGGTATTCCCTAATGGCAGTGGGCTCTTTCAGCAGAATAACGCGCCCTGCCACACTGCAAAAATTGTTCAGGAACGGTTTGAGGAACATGAAAAAGAGTTCAAGGTGTTGACTTGGTCTCCAAATTCCTCAGATCTCAATCTGTTCAAGCATCTGTGGGATGTGCTGGACAAACAAATCCGATCCATGGAGGCCCCACCTCGCAACTTACAGGACTTAATACCTAATACTTCAGAGGTCTTGTACAGTCCATGCCTTGACGGTTCAGAGCTGTTTTGCAGGCCAATTGGATTACATTGAACTGCACAATATTAACCAGGTGGTTTTAATGAAATGGCTGATCGATAGACGCGAGATTGGAATTAATGGATGTTGTTCTCTTTGCCGATTAGACTACAGACATAGTGTATAGAGTTTTTCAGGCTGATAAACTTGGAAGTATATCTCTCTAACCCATTTGAATGACTACTGTTTGTGTACTACTTTCAGATGCCAAAAGCCTCAGAGATCCCTCGAAGATAAAAAGCATGAGGTGCCAGGTTCAGATGAGTCTTGAAGACTACATTAATGACCGTCAGTACGACTCTCGTGGGCGCTTTGGCGAGCTACTGCTGCTCCTCCCTACCCTGCAGGGCATCACCTGGCAGATGATCGAGCAACTCCAGTTCATCAAACTCTTTGGCCTGGCCAAGATCGACAACCTGCTGCAAGAGATGCTGCTAGGAGGTGACATGAGAGAAAGCACTTAATTTGGGGATTCATTTAGGTGTAACAGAAAAAAAAACAACATTCACCTTTAGATAAAAGGACTCTTTAATGGCACAGATAAAGCTATAGTTTACCAATACGGGAAAGTTGACAGGATGGAGGGCTTTTTGCTTCTTGGAAACATGCCAAACTGTATTTATTTGTCTAATCTCATTTGTTCTGGGATTATAAGGTGTTTTTATTATTTATTTATTTATTTATATATTTTTACAATACATTGGGGCCTTAGCCTCAAAATATTTCAGAACGCCTATCCTATAGAGCTACAATTCTATGAAAGCAGATTGTACATGACATGATCAGGACCCAGAGGAGGATATATTATTAATGATAAGTTAATGATATCAGTCCCATCTTTGGCCGCAAAGAAAAATAAATAACCCCTTTAGGATTTAAGATGTCATTAATCAATACCGAAATCTGTATGTCGATGGCCTCACAGGTCTGACCACAGAGCAGCCTTACTTGCACCACCATGGCCACCCCCAGCTCGCCCAGGATCCAATCACGGGCCAAACGTTAGTCATCAGCTCCATTTCAGGCCCTCTGCATGCACAGCAAATAGGTGAGATCATCGTTTATAGACAGTTGAATATTATTGATACAGTGCCACTGTTGTTATATCATTAAAGCTCATGCTGTTTTGTGGCTTGTTTTCCCAGCTTCTCCAGACACCCCAATCCCATCTCCTCCTCAGGTTCAGAGTCAGGAGATCTATAAGGCCTCCTCTAGTCCTACACTCTTAATGCCGACACAGCCCATCTCCAACAGACCCTCACCTGAGCCACCACTCTGAGTCAAAAATGGTGTCCTTGCATCATTAATGATTGTATTTGAGTGGAGCTGTATCCTGGTGTCTGTTTATAAATGTGTAAATAGTTTGAGAGGGTTAAAAAAAAAACAAAAAAAACAACAGATCAGTGTAATTTTAAAAATCTTTGAGACCATAGATGTTACAGTGCTGTGAAAAAAATAATCCTGACTTCTAAGATAAAGCAAAGGCAACCAAATACCAATTTGGTAAATACCAAAAGTGTTTTTTAAATTATAGTTATTTATTGAAGCAAAAAAAAAAGAAAAAAAAAAGTTATCCACTACCAGCTGGGCCTGTGTGAAAATGTATTTTTCCAGTTGTCATAGTTACTAATTCCCAAATTAGTAAAAGGAGAAAGGAGTTTGGTGCTATTCCAAATTTTAAAATAATCACATGTATGCATGTATATGTATAATTCGTATAAAATCTATTTTATTTGATACAGTAAGATTTTAGATTTGGAATTAAGGTTAACATTGTCGTATAGAACCCACATTTTAGCCAGAAGATTAGGTTCATTCTCAAGACCCTCACACACAAGCTACTAGTACTGAAAGCAGAGTTTAAAATTAATAGCGTCTGTCTGGCTGAAGTCCATCTTGCCATTCAGTGTGAGATTAAGGGTAAAGATTATGCCCCATCATTTTTCTCATACACATTTATGCACTTATTGCCCCACTAGATCAACAGAAATTTCTCTTGGCGAGCTGGAGCGGCATTCACAACCTGATTGGTGTGTCCAAGGTGTTCGTAGTGTATGAATGGGTGTGTGAGTGTGTATGTGATTGTGCTTTGCAATGGACTGGCACCCTGTCCAGCGTGTACCCCGCCTCGTGCCCGATGCTCCCTGGGATATTCTCCCGGTTTCCCGTGACCCTGAAAAAGGAGTAAGCGGTAGAAGATGGATGGATGGGTGGATGTATTGTGTTTTTACTCAGGTTGCCTATGTTTTAAGCTGTATTTAGTATGAGATATACACAAAAAACAGAAAAAATCCGGATGGGGCCCAAATACTTTTTCACAGCACTGTATGTAGTATGAGGTGACTCACAAAAATGTCCTATAACATGTAATATTAATAATACTGATAATCACACAAGCAGATACGTGTCTGAAATCGTGAAATGATGTAAACATGATTTGAAATTTTTAAAATGAAGGTAGAATAGATGAAGGACATACAAGTTATTTAACTTCAAGCCTTTAACCTGTGGAATTTCAAGCTATAGTATGCTGGTGTATTTATGATTATGTTTTAATAAAGCAAACATTTCAATGGCTGCTTAACGATGCTTATTTGATATGTTTAAGAAAGGATATAGAAATATGTCCATCCATCTTTAACCGCTTATTCCATGTGCATGCTATAAACTAGGCCAAAATATTAATAGAGTGGGTTTGTTCCTATTTAAATGTAGTGCTGGGGGAAAATAGTAGGATTTAATATGATATAATAATCTGGATTTTGCAGGATTTAGTTTTGGTTGGGAAAAAAAGGACAAATGTTTTTATAGTCAATCTGGCAACCTTGATCAAGAGTAGCACGTGACAGGTCTGTACTCGTCTATGGCGCATCGTCATGAAGGGAAAAAACAACTTCCACTGCAAATTTTATGGACAAACACGAACTGAAACCACCTTTTAGCGTCTGTAACTTGTTTATTTACGTTTGTCTGTCGGTATCCTATTAAATATCGTCGAATATATAAGCTTTTTTCTTTTTCTTTTTCCAAATGTAAATATACAAAGTTTTAGCTAACGCCGCCTGGTGTACATCCGGCCCTAATTGCTAACCGCCATCTTGAGTACATCCGGACCCTAATTGCTAACTGCTACCTCGAGTACATCCGGGCCCTAATTGCTAACCGCCATCTTGAGTACATCCGGTCCCTAATTGCTAACCGCCTTCTTGAGTAATTACCCGAAAGGCCTCAGGTGTTTCCAGGTAAGTTTGTATATTGTATTCAAATATAACACACAGCCAAAATATTCATGATATTACGTCATTTTATAATTATATCTGGCAGTAAGTTGATAAATTGGCATTATAGGGTTTTAAACGGCAATTATGTGATTATTAGATGAAGCCATAACGAGATTTCGAGAACGTTCTGACCTTCATTATGGCAAAGAAAACAAACAAACAAACAAAAAAACAAGCAAACAAACCCCGACATTATCATAATAAAGGAAATGCGTTGTGTATAGTTATTCCCTACATAATGCTTATCAATTAACAAACAATGAAAAATAATATTGATTGATAATCTAACATTATCAATTATACAATTTTATAATCATACTAATAATAATAACAACCAACAAGCAAAACAGAAACTCTCATAGAATTTGTAATGGTTCTAATGGAAACTCTAATGGCCCTTGTGGATCTCTACTGGTAATTTGTTGCCTTCTATACAGTACTACCATTAAGGCCCTACATCCTTACTATGTCCTACTACGTAATGGAAAGCATTTGGTAATGGTTTTAATAGTCAAAAGCTGATGGTTTGTAATGGTATTTGTAATGGGAAGCATTTAGAATTTCTCAGTTTTTTCCCCCAGCAGGGATAATTTTACACATATAGCGATTTCTTGGCCACTTAATTAGCTACACGTCCGTGTTAATGGTTATTTTTTCTTTCAAAATAAAGGACATCAATAAGAACACGAGTATCATCCACAGCATGCAGCCGTGGTTAAGAGTCGGCGCGGTTTGAGTGTTTGAGAAACGGCTGATCTTGTGGGACTTTCACGCATAATTGTACATTCTAGACTTTCCAGAAAGTGATGTGGAGGGGAAACGTGTCTAATCAGCATGTGGAGGATAACGAGAGAGGAGATGACTGATGGCCGAAGGAGATCTCTGACCGAGGGAAACGGTACCGGTAAACGCACAGGCAGGTGACAAATTAATGTGAAGAACTAACAGAGGTTTGGTGAAGTGTTGGGCCACCACGAGCCTCCAGAACCGCTTCAGTGCACCTTCTGATTCACCGAGTCTCTGGAACCGTCCTGGAGCAACGAACAGTGTTTTTCAAAAAGGTTTTTCTTGGTGCTCTATAGTGCCGTGTCTCCAAAATCTCCCATATGCAGTTGTTAAAATGGGTTGAGATCTGATGACGGTGCCATTCATGTCATTTTCATCCTCATCAGTGAACCATCTGGAGTCATCCTTTAAGAGACCATGCCCATCTGGATACAAAGGTGATCACACATAAGAACTTTTTATTCACTTGCACTGACATTTCCCTCTACGGGGGAAATTTGACCCAAAACCTTAACAGCAAATTTTAAATTTTTATTTATTTATTTATTTTTATGTCCTTCACAGTATACCAGAGTCAGCCATTTTTCCTTTAATTTGTCACCTGTCTGTATATACATACATCCAAATAACCTGCTTATTTATGTCTGTATCCCTGCTGAAAAGAAAAAAAAACAGCTTAGACGAGCATGAAATTCATGCTGGTCTAAGCTGTTTTTTTTTTTTTTTTCTCCCCCCAAGCAGGGATATAAACATAAATAAGTATGGATATGCAGTTTTTGGGGAGGGGTGCGAGGGCGAAGTTAGGAGCTAGACTGTAGGATTAAGAGAGCAGATGAGGTTTGGTCTACTGTAAAAAATCAGGATTTGCATGTATATAAAGAGGAATACAACAAAAATGCATTGTGATTTTCTTTGCATTAAATGCTTACAAAATTCTAAGTTAAATCCTTAAATTCCGCATACTTACACACCCTTCCTATTCGTTTCTGTGTAGTTAGTGAATAATTCAGTGTAGTTACTGGATGATCTGCTTTAAGATGCGAAGCAGGGATTGAGAGTCGATGGCAAAATGAGAAAATAGAAGGGATCCGTGTTATTACAGTATATACAGTATATAGAACCTTTTGGTTTTGCTGTAGATTTGACAGAACTGTGGCTTCAATGGGTTTCTCATAAGCTCCAAAGCAGAATGTTTAGTGTAAATGTATTTAATCTAGTACCTCATGTTTACTTATACCCACTGATTATCCCCTCTTTAAGGAGATAATTTAGTTTCAACACTAATAATACTGTAGTTTACTGTACACTGGCGACTATTTACATCTTTAAGACTTCTTTTCTCCTTTCTCTATTAAATTGCAGTGATGGAAACCAAATAACAATATTAGTTCGCACCATTCACAAGACAGTGTAATGTTTTTGGTTTATTTTCCCTCTGTAATGACACGTTCTCTTATCATGTACGTTAAGATGTGGTTTCGGATGCTATGTGTGACCGATAATCATGACATACAAAGCAAGGCCTATGCAAAGTAAGCTAAATTAAGCTATTTCCACCTAGCACAATATACAGTACATCACAATGTGCATTTCTTCAGTATTTTCTTTTTTTTTCAGTGGTACTTTTATTTATATACAGTAGAAAAAAAAAATAGTACAGTATATGATATTTTTCACAGCAATGTCCAACGTGCGCCTTATGTTCACGCGCTTGATTTAATTGTCTCGTCAGTCAACATGACATGGCATCAAATACGCCTCTGGATCAAGTTCTTCGTTCTGTCGTTTCACTATCAGATACAGCACATCAGATAGATTAGTATATCCTGATGTATGTCATGGCAGCAGGACTTACTGTATAATCTTGCTGTATAAAATGACCTTGTTGAAAGAATTATATAAGTTGTAAGAAAGAGATGCCACAAAGACACCAACGCTATTGGAAGAGAGGTATGTCGTTTGATGGAAGCATTGGGTTCCTTATAAATAAATAAAAAAGGCTTATTTTAAACTGTAGTCTGTTTTTGACAGGACTCCTTTTAAAAAAAAAAATAAAAAAATTTGTTTTTATTACCAGTGGAATAACCAAGACAGTATTATGAATAGGCCAGATCTGGATTGGCATCAGCTCAGCGTTTATGGGAAGCTGTATTTAACTTTGGCGTGTGCCGTTTGTTTTTTTCGGCTGGAAAACAAATCTTGTATCACCGAATATGAAAGTGATGCAGTCAGCACACCGTAGCTATTACAGTGTAGCAGAGCTGCTAGGAAGACAGAGCGGGGGTAAAATAAACACAGCAAACCCCACCAATCACTCCATAATGGAGTAGCGGCTTGCGTGGGGTTAAACTGCGAAGCTCGACATGGGAGAGAGCTGAGCATCCAGTGCTCTTTTAATGAAGAGCTGCCCAGTGCACCGTGGCTCTTATTGGTACACAAAACGTAGTCTTGGTATTCGAGGCACACATCTCATTTCAAGCATGCAGCTTCATGTGACGATGTAGTATTAAGCCTCGATAAGCTGTCTGTGAGCAAACTGGAGCAGGTATACGCATATCCCTTCTTTTTTTCCCCTTTTTGTACCGACTTGACACCCTCCGTGCCTTGACTTTCTTCACTGTGACTGTAATCCATATGATCTATACGGTGAATAGGGCGCATTTTGTTTTACCATCCAGCAGAAGGATTAGACATCAAGACTGCGGAGATGGTGTTCATTTGATCGATTATTTAAATAATTCTGCTTGTCGAATTTGGACTTTGATTTTGACTTGGAGGATGCTTTGATGATTTCTCTTGGAGCGAAAGATTTGATTTGGATTTTTCTTTATATCAAAGCTTGCTTATTTTCCACTGTAGATATATTAAATGCTCGTTTTTGTTGTTTTGTTTGTTTTTAATGTCTATTGTGTGTAGCTCTTGCTGTGCTCCTCTGCTGCCTGTTGGTGTCACTAGAGGCCCATAGTGACTTGGTGATTTGGATTATTCTCTTTGTTGGTTGAGAATTTGAACCATTGGTCTTCATAAATCTGCCTTGATCTTTTTGTTATGCAAAAGTGAAGCTCTACCAGTAATATCATAGCGCTCCTATTGAGGTTGGTGCTATTCCAAATTTGTTCTTTTTTTTAATAACATTTCAAGAAGTTTAAAAATGATCTTGAAATGTATATATATATGTATGTATAATGCGTATAAAATCTATTTTATTTGATACAGTTTAATAAGATTTTTGATTTGGAATTAAGGTTAACATTGTCGTATAGAACCCACATTTTAGCCCGAAGATTAGGTTCATTCTCAGGACCCTCACACACAAGCTACTAGTACTGAAAGCAGAGTTTAAAATTAATAGCGTCTGTCTGGCTGAAGTCCATCTTGCCATTCAGTGTGAGATTAAGGGTAAAGATTATGCCCCATCATTTTTCTCATACACATTTATGCACTTATTGCCCCACTAGATCAACAGAAATTTCTCTTGGCGAGCTGGAGCGGCATTCACAACCTGTTCATTTATTTTATTTATTTATATATATATTTTTACGATGCCAACCCTTTTTCCACCTGGGGCATGTCTTTCCTGATTAAACCGCCGCCGCTTTTGGGGGGGAAAAAAAAAAAAGTATAAGAACCATTTAAGGGTAAAGCCTGGAATCTTGTGTGCTTGCTCCAGAGTGCCACATTTCCTTGGACTTGTTTTATACATGCCAGGCTCTGAAAAAAGAAGCAGGGCAGACGCGGTAGAGAATGCGGTCGGCCTTCGTCGACACCTTGCTTTCTTGCATTGTCCAGACAGACGCGGGAGGAAGCACTTGTAAAAATGTATTCAATTCAAATCAAATTGGTGTAGCCGGGAGTAATCTTTTTCTATTAGATGTGTCACTTTTTGAAATTCTTCCCTAATATCCTTTTCGACTCCCAGTATAAGATTAGCGTTTTCTGTGCTGCTGTAGTTTCAGTGCCTTGCTGAATTATTCACTGAGGCATGACCTCCAGTTATCAGGTTAGAAAGACCTTGATTATAACAGGAAGTCAAGTGTAGAAAATCACTCTCGGCTAAAAGAAGCGTTTCAGAGATTTAAATGATGTACACATCAATAATAATATGAATTTTTATTACATGGCCACAGTATCAAAAGAGCTCTCGTGCAAGTTGCCATGTCAAGAATTCGAATCTGGTGTATTTGGAATTAAAGGTGAATTATTTGCAGTTGCCACCGCTGAGTCTTGTCTTGTTAATAAAAGCGGCGCAAAAGAAGCCAGGTCGTTTATTCTAATAATTAGCTTACGGTCATATTCTGTAGCGTTTAGTGATGGAAGCCATTTGTTGGCGATAGTTTCACGTGCTTAAAAATTGCACTCCTGCATGCTTTTTGTCCTGTGCAGTTAGAGTAAATGGATTTAAGCCCATTAGCTTCTGCCATGCTGGAATAATAGATGTCTCATTACGGCCACTAATAAATAACATTTTCAGAGGACATCTCAATTATTAGTAGTCTATGTGGAATAATACTTCTCTCATTATCTTCTTGGTAAACAAGGCCAGAGGAAGGACATGCTCCTAGGACCAGGGTGTGGATCCTGTCTTCTTTGTTGGCATGCTTGATCATAAAGCTACAACACTTTCACAACATTTACTAGATTTATGATGTCTTGATTGGATATATTTATAGCCTCTGTATGAACAGCTTTTTATAGTTTGTCCATTTAATGTGAACCGTTTATTAAGATCTGACGCGGGGTATTAGAGGTGTGTCAGTACATTGATTCTGAGCCGATACAGTCATCCTAAAGGCTACGATGCGTTTCAGTCTGCATATATGTCGGTGAGTATTGTAAAATGAAGTTGAAAACTGATAGTAAGCATGTTGAAATATTTCAAATATTTAAAAAATTGTATTATTATTATTATTATTATTATTATACACAAACTTGTTCCACATTGGAGCAAAGCCTACACTCTTAGAAAAAGAGTTCTTCCTAGTTTCCAAACTGGAACCGTTTTAGGAGGCTAAGAACTCTAAATATATACAAAGAACCCAGGGAAGGACCGTTTTTCTAACGTTTGAAGATTTACATTGCTGTAGAATTTTCATAAACATCAATGTTTTGGTCTAAGTTGCATTAAGCGTGCTCATGTAATAGGAGTGGGTGATGTAGGAAAGATAATAAATATTGTGTGTGTGTGTGTGGGGGGGGGGTGGTTAGGGGGCGTTGGTTGAGACATTTATCTTATTATACAAATTAATTTTGGTGGGGTTTTGCTAGGAAAATGCCAAGAAAACAGTCCAGGGATGTTTTTAGATCTAATCTTTATTTAAAAAAAGGCAATAAGGCGAAATACAACATTTATTACAAAAATAGGTTGAATCAGTTACTTGTTAGAGTAACAACGAAGTTATGAAAGCCCTGACACCTGATGATGTGACGCTAACGATCCTGATAATAATGATATGACGCTAACGATCCTGATGATCATAAAAGTGGATCATAAACCTGAAACAAACAAACACACCGAGTGCTACTTTCTCCACATTTAAATGAGCAGTGCCACGAATATACCATTCAGACGCACGTTGAATTTTGCTGTCTTAACGTCTGTGTGCCGGAGAATACAAGGCGACTTTTAAATGTGTTTGTGTATTCAGCGTGGCGTACGGTGGGGCATGTCTCTGGGACAGATAGTCTCTCGTTGCTTGAGTGGTGCAGTGTGTGCTCAGGAGGTAAATAACCCACCTGGCAGTGGGAGATTGGAAGCCCAGCACGGCTCCCTGATAAAGTCAAAGCCTGCTGTAACTTTCCCCCACTGCATTTATTTGCGCCCCATATTTCAGCGCGGTGGAGATGTAACAGCTTAATTTGCCACCAATCATATTTCTGCTCACCTACGGGATAATGAGGTGATATTGGTTATTTTAGACTTGGCTGCATGGATGCCTGTGGTAATTTGAGGCAGTGGTGTGGCGGGACGAGGGGGCTGCAGTGTGACCCGGCCTTGGCTCGCGTCTCAAATCAGCAAATAAATAGGAACCAAACAGTATGTCCTGTGGCGCTACCATTCATGTGATTTCGGGAGGGAATCGGTGTCCAACATTTCACAGAGATGTTTTTTCAGGCAGCGCGAGCACTTTTAAAGAAAGCTTTCTGGCCACAAAATTTGACTAATGTATTTGTAAGAGAGAGAGAGCGAGAGAGAGAGAGGGTCCAAACCGACAATTCATCTAGGCACATTCCTGGTGATATCCCAGCACATTCTTTGTGTGTTTCAGGCCACCTCTGCAGGAAGCTTTGTTGGCTGCATGATTTTTTATTTTTTTTTTCCCCCCTCTCCCTCCTTTTCTTTTCCCAGACACGCGTTCCTCTGGCTGAGCTGTAAATTGAAAACACTGGCAGTGTTCCTCTCTCATCGCACAGAACTTCAGAAATGGACTTCATTCGTTCGCATGAACTTCCCCTCACCCCTCACGTGCGAGACACTCATCATCCGGCATGGGCCTCCGAGTGAAGGCCGCTCCATCATGACAATAGCAGAAAGAGCCCCGCCGAATGACACCGGCACCCTTCTACGCTCCCAGATCTGATTAGGTGCCTCCATACAATCTAGCCCAACACAATGCGCTTTCATTACGCCACGGATGCTGTCATTTCTCGTTTTCTCAATTTGTATCTTTCTAGTCGTCTTTTTTTTTTTTTTTTTTTTTTTTTTTTTTTTTTTTTTTTTTTTTTTAAAACAAGTGTTCATCTCCAAACTCTGATCAGCAGCCACACTTTCATCAGTCTAATGCATCCGTCTGTCCCGAGCTCGCACTGATGTGGCCTTCTCCTTAATCTCATTTCCTTAACCTCCTCCAATATTGCTTCCTCTGCATCATAAAGATCTAGAGCAATTCTTTTCCATATAGTAAATCACCGACTCGTGCTTACGTTGATGCCACAGAGGGGACCTCCTATGAGTGACATCACCATACCTGTCTCCCGACAAACACGTTATTTACCTGGCCCGCTAGAAACGCATAAATATGCAAACATCACCCTGTTTTGATTAAAAAGAGTCTGTAAGAATACATACATTTTAATTTTAATACAGAGTACTTTTATTCACATACTTGCAAGGAGAGTGCTGTTAATATTCAGAAGCCTTCGTAACACGTGAATAAAATCACTTGCGCTGATTTGACGGCCCTCGGCCCCCTTTTTATTAAACCGTGGCACGCTGCTGTCAGGGAATACACAAAAAAACCAACCCTTACACACACATGTTTGAAGGCATCTTCAAAATGTAAAATGTTAACTTGGCATCGTTCAAATTGAAGTAAGAAATGAATACTAATATGCTGAATGACCAGGAAGCATTCGAATTAACCTCGGTTGTAAGCCAGAGCTGTAGATTCGTCGAAGCAGATCAGTCAGAAAGTGTCGATAAAATTTTTCTGACATTAGGGCAACTGCAAATGGCAGGTTTATATCAGTCCGCGCAGTTGAATACGCTATCGCTTCTATAGTAACTGCTCATAGACAGAGACTTGTGTGGAAGATGCTCCACTTGAACAGTTTAAATAAACGTCTGTAATTGTTTATAGGGTGAAATATTCTGTAAGGACATGTCTAACATTTTATGGAAGGAGTCTCCAGTGTCAAAGGTAAAGCTGTGGCTTCTGAAATCAGGATTATAAGCTTTCTCAGTAACACGACAAGCTGCGTTTTTGTGTCTTATTAACATTGAGAGTGAAAAAAAGCGAACTGGTTATAACTGCTATAACGTAAGAGAACAGAAGAACAGTTTTGTGGGCGTTCCACAAAACCTTTTGAAACTGTTCAAGAATAAATGAAATGGAAAAGCTATGTAATTATTGGCAAATTGCTGTGCTTATAAGAGCAATAAAACACCCCATCATTCATCATTTTCCTGTAACAGCACACACCGAAGTGTTTGTATTCTTATTAGGGTGTCGTTTACCACCTTAGACTGTTTTAAGTGTATTAGGTGAAATGCAGTTATATTTCATATCATAAAGAAAATTGATAGATATTGATTAAAAAAAAAAAAGTATGGGGAAAAAAAATATACATTTACTTTATTAGGAACACTGGGTAGGGCCTCCATTTGCTCTCAAAACAGCCTCAATTGTTCATGGTATAGATTCCACAAGATGCTGGAAACATTCCTATGAGATTTCGGATTGTTTCTCTTGGATTCAGATCTGGTGACTGAAGAACCTTGAACTTATTTTCATGTTCATGAAACCAGTTTGAGACGACTTTTGCTTTGTGACATGCTGGGAGTAGCCTATAGAAGATGGGTAAATCAGGGCCGTGAAGGGATGCACATAGTCAGCAACAATACTCAGAATAGGCTGCGGTGATTGACTGGTATTAACGAGCCCGAAGTGTGCCAATAAAACATTCCCCACATCATTACACCCCTTCCACCAGCCTGGATTGTTGACACAAGGCAGGTTGGATCCATTGATTCATGCTGTCGGTGCTCGATTCTGAACCTATCGTCTGTGTGAAATCCAGATTCATCAGATGTTTTTTCCAGTCTGCAACTGCCCAGTTTTTGTGATCTCGTTCTCACTGTTGTTGTCGCTCATCCACCTCAAGGTTTGATGTGTTGTGCAGTCTGAGATGAGATGGCTGTAGAGTGATTATTTAAGTTACTATAGACTTCCTGTCAGCTCAGATCAGTCTGGTCATTCTCCTCTGATCTCTCTCATCGTCGTGTTTCAGCCTGCAGACCCTCCACTCGCGATGTTTTTTGGTTTTCGCACCATTCTGAGTAAACACTAGAAACGTGTAGGAAATTCCCAGGAGATCAGCAGTTTATTCAATACTCAAACGAGCCCATCTTGCACCGACAACCATATCACGGTTACAGTCACCGAGATCACACTTTTTTTTCCCCCCATTCTGATGTTGACTTGAACATTAACTGAAGCTCTTGTCCTGTACCCGCATCGTGATTTTATGCACCGTCACTGCTGCCACATGATTGGCTGATTGGATAACTGCATAAATGTGCAGGTATACATGCGTTCCTATTAGGTTGATGAGTGAGTGTCTTGCGCAAAGAGCAATGTAAATACACACAATGTCTGTAAACCCCATCAGAAGGTGATGTACTCAATACTCACTGTAGAGAGATGCTCAAACACCCTTGCTCAAACAAAGATAGATAGATCGATCAATAGATAGATAGATAGTTCAATCACTTTGTTAATCCCAGAGGGGAATTCAGACATTACAGAAGCAGCAGCAAAAGAATAGTGTTTGCAAGTAAGAAATAATAAAGTAAAAATAAAGTATGTTCAGTACGATTTTAAATAGTAGAGTAGTCCTCTAAATAAGTCTGAGAGTGCACGTAGTAACAACAACTTTAAATATTGAATACATTCCCCATTTTTAAAGCCAGACTCACACTTTATCACTGCTGTTCTACCACGTTCCTAGTTTATCACTACATTTTTAAATACAAAGTGATGCACGTGGCACTCCTAGAAATTGTTAGTCCACAGATCGTGCAGTTCAGTCCTCTGGATTGTATTTGACACCTTTTCAGAAATATGTGAACTTGTAGACTGGTACAAGAGCGTGTCTTTTCATTCCTGGCCAAACTTTCTAAACTGTACAGCCTACACCATTATTGAAGCCAATGAAGCTTTTGTTCCTTGTAGTGGACTTACTCTGAAATTAAATTTCATTAACTCTGGAGGGGGGGGGGGGGGGGCTGCACACTGGAGATGGATCCAAATTGATTTTAGGTTTTGGCGTTTCACCTCAGCCAAGTTGACCCACATGTCTTCTGAGGCGAGCGTCAACGTTACGGCTCGCTTCCGTCACAGACACCTCAGCACCACCCGAGGTCCTCGGAGCGCACCTCACTTCTCCCAGGTCATCATGTACAATAACATTTACAAAGTTCGTTTGGCCATGTGACCACATGGCCCACATTCATGACCTTTATAAGAATGTGCTGTGTCTGCCTTGGGCTAACAGCCAACTGCATTGCTCTGCTGTGTACTCAGCAAGTCCCTTGGCTATCGCCGCCTCTTCCCACCACGAGCTGGACTCTAACGCTAAAACACATTACACGAGCTCAGCACCAAGTCATTTGTGTGTTTTCATATTCACACTAAAGGTTTTTATTTTTCCTTCAACCCTTAACCTGTGTTTGGGTTAAAATGATCCATTTTATGTAAGTTTTATTCAACGTGGAGCAATAATTATCATTTTTTAAATGAAACTATAATATAATCTAATTATAATTAATACATGAACCTGATGGTTTAGCGCTGCTTTTCTATGTGCTATTTTTAAAAATCATATTCGTATTACGTTTTATTCCATCTTTTTATTTTTACCGTGTTTTTGTGTGTGTGTGTGTGTGTAACACGAGCCACGAAGTTGTAATTGCTCTCACATTCCATCTCTAATTAGTTTACATTAAGACCGGCATTGAGAAGGAAGAACCTAAGCATTAGATCACCTTTTATGAATATTAGCCAGCTAACATGAAAACATGCTGAAGATATCCTGGGTAAACCATGGATTGTCTGAGTTGGGTTATCAAAATAGTAAGGGTTAAATCCGTAGATTTTGCTGCGTGACCAATTTAACTTCATTAAGAAGTTTTGGCCCGGAGGGAGCGTGTTAAGAAACGTTTGGCAAACGGTGCCTCACACGGTTCACGTTTGACAGCGCAGCAAATTTAAATAACACAAACAGTCCGAAGGAAAAGCAGGTCAAAAGGGGAATGCAGGTTCACATAATCTGCATAGTCGCTCTGGCAATAAAATCGCTGCTTGTTGGCCGAGCCTCAGCACGTGGAGCTTTAAATTACGGTCAGAACGCCTGCAATCGTAAGACTCCACCTTTACAGGGGCCCCCGAGTCATGGTCTTCATCAGAGCACGCTGTCCAATGGGATTACCGTAAAGCCTCCTCACCATCTGATCAGAAATTCACATCCCCACATACTAGATTGCTCTCTTCACTCTGTCCTCCCGACGACCAGTTTTCCGTCACTGTGGCGGGTGGGACGAGAAGGTGGAAAACGTTTTACATTTTACACTCCCAAATTTTGCTGTCCGTCACATAATCAGCGGTCGAACGCCCGGTAATTCATTCTGTCAGAAAATGGAAATGGTGACGGCACTTTGGAGCGGGGTGGCTGCAAGATTCGCCGTCCGTAAGAGAGCAGAGAGTGTGCGAGAGAGAAAATCAAGAGAAAAGATGCGTAGAGGAAGAAATAAACGCATGTCCCACGAACGTGACGACGCCTCCGCCGAACCTTTTCACCTTGAGTTGACGGAGTACGTCGCGATCCGGCGTCCCACGCTTCCGACCTCTGAAAAGGCGGAACGAGCCGGTTCACTTTTGATTTCGTCACAGGCCTTGACCACACAACAAAGTCTCAGGGTTGCACACGTGCGCTAATTAACAGTGATTAATGAAAACCGTCGACTCATGATGCTAAAATTCTGTGAGGTTTTTAAAACGCTGCATTAAAGAATATGATCGTCAACAAAGCTGTGCGTTAATATTTCATGAGTAGCCTTTAAGTTATTTATTTTAACACTATTGAGTTTTGTTCCAATGTTAACCAGGTAACGAGCAAATACGTTCGTTTCCATCCATGGTTAAAAAACGACTATTGTTAAATGAGCATAAATTACACCGCAGCTTGTTACTAAATTTTGATAACAAATCAAATTAATCACCGAGAACTAATGAATTTCAAACTGGAGTTCAGACTGGTTAATGTCGACTTGGGTTTTAGTCAGGGAGGGACAGAATAAACCGAGGTCCTTTATTTATTTAATTAGAATAGCCGGAGTCCATTATTTAATTAGTGTAAATTGCTTTGTTAACATGATTGAGGGTCCATTAAAGGTGACGTTTTGTACTGTTAACTAATGTTGATGATGTTAATTAATGAAGTGTTCCCTTTAAGGTGTTTCAGTCTGTAAGTATTAAATAGTCAGCTCTTCTGTCATGCACACACCCTTTGTTTGTGTTGCTTGTTTTGTAATAGACAGCTGTTTTTGGGCATCTGTAGAGAGGTATTTTGTGTTTGCTTCTGTGTGTGTGTGTGTGTGTTGTGAGGGGGTATGTGGAAAGCGTTTGTGATTGGGGGGTCGTGGGGGTGGGGTGGGGCGGATCAGTGTGTGGAGGCACACGTCTCTGAGCCTGCAGTGTGTGAAGGGTAGGGGGAATTAATCACCGTGTGGGGTGTGTGTGTGTGTGTGGGGAGGGAACGCCTGGCAGGAGGTCACCAAACGGCTCCCAACTATCACCGTGGGTCACGCGTCTCGGGGGCCACGGCTATGTACACACGCACACACACACACTCCACACACCCCACCATCTTATCCCCCTTCTGCTTTAGTGGTCCAAGTGGAGGCTAGCTCAACCTTACACTCACACACGTACACACACACACACACACACACACACACACACACACTTGCTCACACTCCACACCCAGTGAATAGGGCGGTTGAGAGGACCGAAACACTGGTAAATATATTTCTGAATGTCTTATCGTCATTTGTCAGTCGAGTTCCGACCATCACTGCATGAATCATATCATACGGATCAGTCTCATTGTCTCAAATCTCATCGTCCCATCGTCGGTTCATTTTGCGGTTCGAGCGAATCTTTTCATTTGCACCTCATCCTTCCATCCCGGGCTATCCGAAACTCAGTGGCGTGACATGACAGGGGAGTGCTGGCTGGTAATTCCACGCACTTGTAATTCTGCGCTGTTCCTGATGAGGGTTGTCTTGTTCTAGCACACTATTCGGCTCTCGAGGGGGGGCACGGGGCTGTTGTAATATACAGGAGTCGGAGCACGCTTTAAAGAGACGCCCCGTTATTCCCCTTGGCTTAATCCCGCCGTGTTAATTCTCTCTCTCTCGCTCGCTCTCTCTCTATTTATTTATTTTTTTATACGTGTGAGCGTGTCATACGGGCTGACGTTTTAAGGTGTGCAAATTTACGCAAGGCTTGGCTTTTAAAAAATATTTATTTATTTATTTTTATATCAGCCTAGGAGATCCATCATCTTTAATCATGCATAGGGCAGGATTGCTTCATCACGCACGCCTATTGGTCGAGGGAGGAAGGGCCCCCCTTTTGGGGGGGGGGGGAGTGATGCGCAAGACTAAATGCAGTCCAGTGATCATTAAGAGTTGCAATTTGCAGTCAGGGGCTCCGTTGGTGTGATGACGTGCATTTTAGGGCGGTGGTGGGTTTAAATCTCCAACAGGGGCTTTTACCGAGGCTTCTGCATAGTAATAAACCTGGCTCACAACGGCTTTAACAAACCCACGGCTGATTATGTGCACGTTCTCACTGCTCTCTGTGCTTGCGTTTAATGTACCACTGATTAATATGTTGAATTATGGATTTACACCGAGAAGAGGGATGAGCATGAGCGATAATGCAGATTTTTATTTATATATATATATGTATATCAGACATGCTATTCTCAAAAAGGAATATGTAAAAATCATTATTCAGAACAATGCATATGTATTTCCCTATATATTCTTTAGGCCCTTTTTTTTAAATTTTATTAATTTTTTTAATTTCTACATTTTTTTCAATGCATTATTAAGAAAGGAGATTTTTTTTTTTCCCAATGATCTACATGTGTGATTGTACTGATGTGTAGGTTCCCACATCAAAATGTTATGAAATATACGTGCAAATTTGATTCTCTTTCACTCCTCTCAGGGGAAAAAAAAAACACACACACAAAACATCTGGATTTGTTTTTCGCACGAACCGAAAATTCAAGAAGCGTCTTTTGTTTAGCAATACCGAGGGACATTTTGCAAACCGGCTGAGTGAAAACAGATGGCACGAAAATATACAAAATAACTATTTATTATCAGACAGGAACGTAAAATATTGGCTCTTAATTCGGTTTCATATAAATGAGAGAGAAGTGTAGAACAGCAACGTGCATATAATAAATACATGTGTAAAAGCTGTTAAAGAAATTGTGTCCTTGGCGTCAAGTCGTATGAGATGGCGGTGCTTTAAAGCAGGGCATTTATTATTTTTTTATTAATTTTTTTTTGGGGGGATAAATGAATAAATAAATAAATAAATATATATATATATATATACACACACACACACACACACACACACACACACACACACACACACACACATATCAAAACAATACCAGGCTTTCTGTGGCTTTGATGCCCAGCTGCATGCAGTAATATGAGATGCAAAGGTAAAAAGGAAGGAAAACTGGTGTCCTCTCTCTCTCTCTCTCTGGATGACATGTGGCTAATGAAAACAGGGTGTGGGTTTCCTTCAGCGTCTTTCATACGCTTTAATAAAAGGTGCAGCCAACATTTTGGCCGTTCCCCCCACCGTTCCCTCTTTTAATGCGTTGTGTGTGTGTGTGTGTGTGTGTGTGAATATGGAAATTCAAAACACCTAACTACAGGGGCTTAAGTGTAATCATGGAGTCAGGGTGGAGCGACACATTTGCACTCGTCTGCTAGTTTTTTGCAATAATCCTTTGATTATTCCTAAAATATTACTACACCCATTCATCCCAAGACTGCTTCCATATGACACGGGTGTATACATTTACGCTCGTGTTTGGCTTTCATGGTCTTTGAGAACGAATACGAACCGCTCATAAACATGCTTCATGTGGAGCGGACGGTCTGGTTCGATCTCCGTTTGATCCCCGCAGAACGAATCTCTCTCGAAGCTTTCCGTACTCTGGCTCGTTTCTGTTTTGTTTTGTTTCTCTTTTTTTTTTCATCTGCATGTCATGTCTGCGCCTGGAGGGATGTATTACTTAACACGCAGGCCATTTGCATGTTTCCTTGTATGTTTTGAATTTGCAATGCTGTTCGCTTGCATTTTCCCTCTGCCAGTGGGTGGCAGTGTTTGCCTAAGCATTCTTTCAGGATGTTTGGGGGGGGGAGAGAGACTTATTGTTGAACAGTTATATTAAGATGGGAAATTGTAAACAATGCATTCTTTTATACACGTTTATAAAATATTAAAGAGTACGAGACAAGTCTGATGTGCTTCTTGAACTATTTGCATTATCATGAAGTGCAGTTATGATTTAAGACTGTAAATATTCATTGTGATAAGTGTGGGTAAAATTGAATTTCTTTCACTTTTTGCTATGCAGGATTGTTCAGAAAAGTGAGAATTTGAAAAACCCATGGCTGTTTTATAAAAAGCCAAAAAACAACATAATTGCACATCTTATCGTATTGCATGATTAGGAAATGTTAGGATGTCACAGAATAATTTAAAAATCACAAACGAACCAAGCATCTGTTATTTATTTATTTTTTTTCCAAGTCAAATCCATTTCTATTTTTTTTTTATTTCTTTCTTTATTTATTTGCTTCATCTCTGACCCCTAACTTTGACGTGTAATGTTCTTAATATCCAGATTAAATTTTCTTTAATCTGGTCTGGAACATGTCAAAGTATTTTTGCGCAATTACAAAAGTGTCCTGATTCCAGTTTAAAGCCCTGAATAAAGTTTTATATGATCAACATGCAATTAGAAAGTGAAAAGCAATAAAGGTGGCATTCTGTGGTCATCTTGGCTAATGAAAGGGAGATTATGGAGAGGAGGCTTTAAGATGGATTAACAGGCCGCATGCTGAGACAAAACATCTGAGGGCTTCTTTTAAAAAAGAAAAAAACAGCAGCAAAACAAAAAAAAAAAGCCAAGCTAAATGAACACACATTTGCATTGCTTCATTTGCATAATGGCAAAAAGACTGGTGTTAAATAGTTGTAGGATGAACACAGCCTCGTCTTTTGAAGGAACCGAGGTCTCTGTGCGCTTTTTATATATGTAACCTTTTGGGTTGTGTTTGAACTGAAAACAGCTGAGACAGAGTTGGTCACAGAGGATGCTACACACACACACACACACACACACACACACACGCGCGCACAG
This sequence comes from Ameiurus melas, assembly GCA_012411365.1. Lineage (NCBI taxonomy): Eukaryota > Metazoa > Chordata > Actinopteri > Siluriformes > Ictaluridae > Ameiurus > Ameiurus melas. The sequence continues at coordinate 2,125,741 of CM022771.1, read as the reverse complement.
ATCCATTGTGCCATACATGACTGAGTTAAGGGTTTAGCCTTTCTTTTGTTTTCTGGTCGGTTTCTGTATCTATTGGCCAGTTTGTGACATCCACTCTTTTTGCAAAAATGAGTGCTTTTCATATAGACAATTATGGTCACAATGCATACAGTTTAATTTTAGTTTGAAGCAGGGAATTATAATAAGTATTATTCTAATAATAATAATACGCTTGCTTTTTATTGTGTGTCAGTTTTCCATTTTGGGCGTGCTGGAGCAGCAGCGTTTTGGTCACCTCAGCTTGAGCGACATGCCTTTTTTTTTTTTTTTTTTTTTTTTTTTTTTTTTTAAAGCCCACTGATAAGAGCCGCCCTGACGCTGAACATTGCAAATTGGAAGTGAAGATTGTCTTCTCTTTAGACTTTATCTTAAAGCAGTAAAACAAGAAGCTGTGACTACAACTGCTGCTATTGATTTTGCCATTTCAGCAAATTAAGAACAAGACAGCAAAGCCATTAAACCATCCAGTAATTGCCATAGGTAGTTTTTGGTGATGCAGAGGTTGACATTTAAATCGGACCCTCGCGCCCCCCCCCACGCCCCGGTCAACGCCAGCACCTGACTGTCAGCCGTCCCTTGATTATTCAGACGGATGGGCGGGGGATGGGGGGGGGAGAAGGTGTCCGGACATAAATATGTATGCTTCAGCGTCCCGAACGAGAGTTCATCACTCAGTTCATGCATCCGGAGTATATCACTGACGCGTAGCTCTCATACCTCATGCCAGTTCTCGGACTCGTAATACGGCTTGCGTTTTATTTTCCAGCGACACAGGCACGAGGCCATATACTGTACACAATAATATCTGGAGCACCAGAAAGAATTGCGAAGGACTAAAGAATTTGATTAGCGAAGGACGAATTGAATTTGGATGTTTTTAATATGGAATAAAAGCCCGTGTTGAGATTTTGTCAGAAAATGACACCACATCATTATAAAACATTACATACATATTACTCTTTCACGTGTCGTGACAAATGACGTGTATTTATGTACAATTGTGTGGGGGTTTAAATTTTTTTTATTTTATTTTGTTTATCAAGAATAATGGAAAGCAGGAGCAAAGATGATTATCCTTAATGTTGCACCTGGTCCACCCCCCGTCCACCCCCGTAAATGATTCAAATATTGAAAGAATAGAACCAAATCTAGCAGTGCATTAGAAATTCAGCATACAGCACTGAAAGAGGAAGGGTGGGAGGAAAAAAAATCAAAGGTACAAAATGTGTGAAAGGGCCTTCCAATTCACTGAGGGATATTAGAGCGCCTAATTGGTACAAGTGCAAATGAGTTCTTCTCGTGTGCACAGAAGGTGTCAGTCTAAAGGCCTCGGCTGCTTTTGAATGAGCAGAATGGCAGCGAACGTGTACGAGAATCTCTCCAACTAATTCGTTGATTGCCCCTCGGAACTGATGGCTGCTAATTGTTAGGTGATTAACATGGAGTAGTAATTATGTCGGCCCAAGGGGGCGATTAATGTTTCAACATGTCATATTAGCACCGAGCGTGGCTGCTCTTTGCCTGTGGATTTGGAGACAGATGGCATATTGTCAACATCGGCGAGGTTTTGTTTTCCGTCGAGCTGAGGGAGGGGGGACTGCGCCAGGGGAGCTGGCCTTTTGTTTCAGCCTCATTAATAAGATGCTAATTGTCTGCAATTATTTACAACATTACACGCTGAATAGAGACGTCAAGTGGCTGTGACACCGCTGCGGCCCTGCGTGCGTTCAGGATGAACACGCAAAAATTTGATCCGTTAGCAGGTTTAACGGTTTTTGATTTTAAAGAAATCATGTCACTAATAAACCTAACGTTTCTTTGAATTAATACGAAACATAAAAAGGCTACATATTCTTTATTTTACGTTTAATATCGAATATTATTTTAGCTTCAGATTCAGACCAACAAGTCTTGTTTAACAAAGTTAATTCGTCATGCCCTGCTATTATTTATTATTATTATTATTATTGTTGTTTTTTTTTTGAATATCGCCCTACACAGTATCCATTGCTGTGGGTCGCGCTTTTGTTGCACACATGCAGACAATAAAATCTGGCATGCATGACTTTCTAAACTCACACAGCTGTGAAGATTTCACTTTCCAGAGCTAAGCGAGTGTTTGAGGTCTCCCCGTTACGGGGAGCACATGCTAAATTTAAAACCGAGCGTACAGGATTAACGTGCACTTTTGCATTAGGAGGATATTTAGAAGGTAAAACATAAGCTTTCCTCGTTGTGAACTGAGATTCAGGCAGCTTTGCTATTTTAGCTAAGGACTATTCATAGAATACGTATGGTATTGTGTATGTACGTCAAATTCGGTCATCCTTTTGCCTCAATTTTTGCTAATTTTTTTCCAGAAACTCAGTTATGAGGCATCATGTGCTAAAACGACAAATTCGCTGCGACCCTTCATTTCCTTTTCCATCACGAAGACGTCTACCTTTCGTCACACCGCTGCAAATCCACCCCGCCAATGTCTTGGGGAGGTGCTTCAGTGCAAATAATAATAATAATAATGTTTTTGTTTGATGTACATTTCCATCAGTGTAATCCTGAACTTTAAGAGATTGAATTCTGGCGAAAAACGGCGAGGGAAAGATAAGGCCTCCTACATATTCAAGACTTTTACAGTATATCGCAGGGAGCGTTTCCCCGTCTCAGTCAAAGGTGGAATTAATTTCAGCTGGCAGCGTCATGCTGTGGTCATTTTGTGCGAAGAGACATGTTGTTATTTTGATTTGGCCATTACAGCACCAAAATGACCACTCAGCATGCTGGCTTCTTTCAGCATTTAGATAAGCAGAGGGGGGGGGAAGGCAAAAAATATATAAAATTACAGCCATTGAACTAGGTGTCCAGCGTACTAGAAATGAATACGGCAAAAAAAAAGCTGTTATTTTATTAAAATAAGAACGAATCAAACTATAGGGACATCTAATTATTATCTCTTATTGTATAGTATATAAGTATTTTAAAAAAACAGTCAATTGATTTTAATCATTCCAAATGTATTCCAATTTTATTATTAGCAATCATCTTGAGTATATTACATAAACAGTTATTCTCTTCTCATGGTCTTCTATCTATAATATTTTGTATTAAGGTTACAACGTGCAGATGTAGAAATATGCCATTTCTGACATTTTATTCAAATAATCTGCTGTGTCATTAAATTAAAGTTTCCCCAATAGATACCAGGAATCTAGCCTGAAGTACTTTCCTCTTATTCCTTTCTTTTTTCTTTCTTTCTTTCTTTCTTTATTTTTTCCTTATTTGGACCACTCATCTTTTATTTCATCTTGTAATTTGCATACTGAAAAGATGAATATTTTGTCATGAAAGCAGAAATTGGCCAAGTAATTAAAATTGAGATTAAAATAAATGTTCCCCTTGATGTAAAAAAGATTGTGGGTTAGAATAATCAGTGATTACATTTTAATCGGCTGGAAAATGGGGAATGTAGAGTCTGGATTTTATTTAAAAAAAACAACAAAAAAAACTTGTTTGATTGATTTTTTTTTTCTTTTTTACAGAAATGCAATACTTTAGCATTGTAAGAAGCTTAAAGCACAGATGTGTTGATTTAGGTTGAAAAAACTGAAAGGGTTTGATGTGTTTCATGCTGGATTATCAGCATACGTCTTGAATATAATTGAAAAGAGGTCATGTTTAAAATTTTCCCTCGTTATGTATTTGTGTGTATGATCAGTATCGAGGCTAATTGTTATGTTGCTCACAGAATTGATCTCAATCAGTGGGTGTTTATTTTCCAACTTCCACAATATTCACAAACGAGCGCCCCTCGTCACATTAGCATGTTTCGAGCATGCGTACTTGGAAATAACATCAATCTCTATATGTTGTTAAGGTTTAAACACCACACAAGCTCCAATCAGACAAAAATGCAATAATGCTAAAGGCATTTCAAGGTCTGTTATAGATTTTTTTTTTTGTCTTCACCTCCTTTGCTGTCGAGGCGTTACAACGGAACACGCCGGTCTTTATGTTTCAAAATTGGTTTCACACTTCCCTAACAGTTTGCTCAGCTAAATCTGGCCATGATGTATCATTATCGCATCTTTTGGAGGAAATCTATAGGATCAATACATTCTCTAGCTAGCGGGCTTTAGCTTGCTTACATGCTGAGCGGCTCGCTGCACCACAAGTCAAGAACATCGAGCCACGGGCAAACCGCAGCCTAACACAACCGCTGCCTGCTCGTCCTCTTCATTCAGAGGAAATAAGGCAAGAAATATCAGGAGATAGTGCCGGTCGATTAGACATTCTGTGGGAGGGAAGCGCACTTTCCACTTTTTAAAGCCAATTGCTGCCTTTCAAGGAACTTAGAACTGCCTGATTCCTTGCCAAATATCAATACCATTTCAGAATCCGATTACTGTTCAACTGCGCGAGCAAAAAATACGCACAATAATGGACTGAAAATTTTTAAACCGTATCCACGTTCTATTAATCACCATCGCGTCGAAAGTACAGCGGCCAAGCTTAAGGATGGATTGATCAGTCAAGCATGTGACTGTTTTTTTTTTTTTTTCTTCCCTTTTGTCTTCATTAATGTGGTGTGGTCAGCCCGAGCCAAATGTTGAGCACTTCGCAAGTAATTACCGTCCGATAAACAGGTCAAGAGTGAGTGCGGCCGCAGCTGCTGCCGTTCGTGGTGGCAGACATTTCAGCCCGCTAAGCTTCAAGTATTGATTGGCCAGTCTGTGACATCTCCTAAGCCATGTCACCCAAGTGAAAGAAGACTCCAAATTGACCAGTAATAAAGTGTTGGAAGTTGTGGCTGCTTCCTCTTGGGACTTGTTCATGTGGAGGAGAGAAGGCCCCTCCTCTCGGACCATCAATCCTCCCTGAAGGCTCAATATAGTGCTAAATTAGCCAAAGGGAGAGCGGATAGACCACTAGACATCTGTTACAGACCCTTGACACACTTTTCCACCCTGGTCTCTTATTTAAATGGCTCTGTAAAACAGTCAGAAAAGCCTGGAGGACTGTAATATCAGGATTTACAGCCGAAAAGAACCAGATTCAGAGAATCGGTTAAATCCTGAATGACAAGCCTTCAAGTGAAGGAGCAGCGATCAAGTCTGCGAGGTCCAGTCATTAACATTATCCCGAGCTGATGGGCATATTCCTCTTTATTCGCCGTGTCACGGAGTAATGCAAATCCTGTGAACTTGTGAGACGTGTAATGCACTGTATATTGATTAATGATGTCATCAAATCACTACTGCATGTTTTCCAGGTAGGATAAGATTCAATTATCGAGGTCCATGTTCATCTTGGAGAGTTGTTTATCTTCACAGTTTGGCAATTGGCCAGCAGAGCAGACCCCCCCAAAAAAAACCCCATCTGATCACAAGCTTAGTATTGAACTCCGATCTTGATAGTGAACTTGTTTTTTAAAGGTTTTTACCCTAACACACTATAAAGTTTGCAGTTGCATTTCTAAAAAAAAAAAAAAACCCACATGCTATCTCTTTCATCATTGTATGTACAATTATTCATTTTGTAAAGATTGACTCATACAGTACAAAATCTGTTTCTATGGCTTTAAACCTTCATTTTTCTCACATTTTCCAGCCAGTTCAAATTCCAGCCTCTGCAACTATCCAAGAACCGAAAGGCTGCTATTATGTGTAATTATTTTCTTAAGTGTCATTAAGGTGTAGTTATTACGACGTTGATTGGACGTAAATATCCCTTTCCTTCCAGCTATCAAATTCTAGTTAGACGGAGAGCTTTATACAGAACGAAACGAACACGAGAAAAAAAACAGGAGGAATCCAGGAAAACCTCAAATTGTGGTGAAAATTGTGAGGGGTTCGAGAACGTGTTAGAACGATGATAACTTCCCGGGCTGTAGGTGCCCGACTGTGTAATATTTGGAGGCCGGATAAACACTCGCTTTTTGCAATTCGGCTTTGTAAACATTTTCCGAAAGGAAAAATGAAATATGTCAGTGTTACATATACAGAACCAAATGTTTGTGCATTTTAGTCCAACTTGCTGGATAGCATTAGCGCGTATATAACAAAGGATAAGTAGCTTACAGTTCTGATAGTATGTTTATTTTAAAAGCTCTAAATATACTGTATATGCCATCATGCTTCCACTCAGGTCCGGCTTGTAATTTCAGTACCAGCTGGGATTGGGTGTTATTTTTATTTTATTTTTCTGACTGTTTCACTTGTCAAACTACGACCGATGAATGATTTGACAAGAAATACGCAGATCAACCCAAGCCTGGCTTTTCTTCTTCTTTTTTTTTTTTTTTTTTTTTTCCTTTTTTTTTTTTTTTTGCCTACTCAGAGTGAATGTCGGAATAACGACCTCTAAAAGCATTAGTTTAAATTATATGCTGTTTAAATTATAAAGGACTTGATGGCCACGCCATTGACAGACGTGTAAACACAAAGTGACAGAACTGGAATGAGTACATAATCACTTATGGGCATAGTTACTTTCCTGCGCCCTTCACCCAGCGCGAAGGCCGTGAGCTCTTCCAGAACACACTGAATTTATATACGCTCTCCTTGTTTCCACCTACTGGGGTGAAGGAAAAAAAAAAAGTGCCAGTAATTGCCGGCTATTTCATGTTGATTCTGGTACTTTTTCTGATTGCGCTGTCCTCCTCGTTCACGGGCCAGCGGTCACGTAAGCGCCTTAGCCGACTCCATATCAAAGAGCAGCGAGCATGGACGCTGTCGGTGTAAAAGCGGAGAGAGGCATACAGCATGAATATTTAATCCTGGGTGACGGGTGCTGGACTCTTGCTTTGTCTTCCTTTGGATTATGCATTTAAAGCTTCAGGAGATTAATGGAACTGCAAATAGAAGAGGGCTTGCTTTTTCTTTCTGTCTTTCTCTCGCTCTCTCTCTCTCTCTCTCTCTCTCTCTCTTTCTGGCCATATCTCAGAGATAAATGAAAGAATTACCATACATATATCTATTTCAAAACACTGCGGTTTGCTTAGCATTTGGAGCAGCCAAAGGAATCAATGTGTTTTCATTTAGAATGTGAGGTTTTATATATATATATATATATATTTTATTATTGTGTTCCCACACAAATAGAAAATGTAATGTATTTTATTTCCCATCGAGTAGGGATGCCTTTTTTTTATTTTATTTTATTTTTTCCCCTCCCTGTTTGGATTTATTTTGTATTGTGGATTTAATTAGAAACCAATAAAATAGCAGCTTGCATTTAAGGCGATGATAGCTCAGTTTCTGCTCATTGATTTTGCATTATTGCTAAAGACGTACCATGGTTCCACTCCACACCAGGGGTCTACTGGGAAAAGTGGGCGAGGAAGTCATGATGTATTAAAATGATTCGCAAAAATCCATTGTTTGGTCTTGGATAAAATACGAGGCATGTACTGTGTGTATGTGTGTGTGTGGGGGGGTAATTTTATTATTGACAGACATGTTGAACTCAATTCTTGTAATGATTTATTTGCATATGATATGAATCTGGATTCGTCCTCTGATCTGGAGATGTGGGGAATTTCTGTCAAACCAAGATCAGGATTACAAAAACAAAAGAAGTCTCGTATACAAACAGTAATATAATATTGATTTCATATTTTCTTAAGTATATGTTCTATTGCTGATGTGTAAAGCTTTTGCCAGCACAGTATTTGAGAAGATGTAAACAACAACAACATTATCATACCGTGCTGTATATTTAAGTGGCAGCCTTTGATGTCCAACCCGGACGCATTTCAGAGTAAACTGCACCACCAGTCCGTCTGAATGGGTGGCTTTTGCGGATTATGCAAATCCCCCGCGCAACTTTAAAGTGTTTAGAGCAGTGTTGCAGCAACTACAGTAATTATCACCGAGTCAGAGTGCTAAATGCACGACACTACGTACAAAGGCACTGCAATTACCTCCATGTTAATGAGGCTCTGAGAACAATGATGGAGACCCAAGTTATAAATCCCGTCTTTGCCTGACTGCACACTTCACTGCACACTTTGTTTTGTGTCTCTTCTTTTGTGTCCACTTTGCAGCTGGTGACAACAATTTCTTAAGTGTCGGCTTTGATGATCTTGAATTAAACCGCAGCCTCGTTAGAGCTCTAGTTTTGAGCGCTTACGTGGATGTGAGGCGTTAAGTGTTGTTTGATATGACACTCGGGTCCGAGAGGGTCTGAACGGCGTGGTCTCGGTCCGCTTCCAAGCGAACTCTCTAGCGCGGTTGGATTGAAGTGTGAAAGCGATTCGAATCTGAATCGACTCCCCTGGAAGTGAATTGAACATGCTGTGTGTGGGGGTTTTTTTTTGTTTGTTTGGGTTTTTTGCGCCGAGTGCGTCAGAGGATAAAGCTGTGTTCTGGAGATTTGGACCGACACGTAGAAATAGAAAATGAAACACTAGATGATGCACAAAACCTTTTAAACTACTTATTTAATTCTGGAATTATTTATTTAGCGCCAGCTCTGTTTTCAATGCTTTAAAACTTTTTTTTTTGTGTGTGTGTTTTCTGTCCTGACTTGCTAAAGGTTTGTTTACCTTTTTTTTGTCACCATATTTCTAATTTGGTTTCTTTTATTATGTGCAGTATGTATGAAGTCAAACCCAAACCAAACAGCAAATGAATCAAAAGAATCAAATTCACTCTGATTCGGATTCGACAAACGGATTAATAAGTGTGAAAGCAATATTAAACTTTCAGGTGCTGTGGGAAAATTCTTCATTTTCTTATTAGTTTCGGTGTAGAACTAGACATGCGCCAGTAGGTACTGGTTAATATGCTTTAATAATAATCTGGGACTTTAGAAGGATCTTTGGGGCATGAAATGATTTTATATTCTTCATAGTAGTACCTGTAGTTTAGATCCTAAGTGTGCTTTCTGATTTAATACACCATATTATTAAATTTTTGGTGTGACTGTAATTATTCCAATATTTAAAACTTTATCCGCTCAACCTGAGTCAGGTAGGACCTCCTTCTCCGGCTATCCTTAAACGCTCGATAAGCCGTGTGTCGTTTTCAAGTAGCTTTGATTGTAAGATGAACGACATAATACTATATAATCCAGTAGTCTATAAAATCCATGGACATTGTAAAAACATTACCCTTAGAGCACTCAAGCTGCAGGGCCAACACCTCCAGGAAAAAAAAAAAAAGGTCTTGTTTTGGCAAATTTGTGAGTATTGCCACCATTACGCTGATCAATACCCACATGTCCGTGTATCGATCCTCATGTCTGTGAAGGAACTTGGGGGGAATGGATCTGTTTGGGTTTTCATTTAGACCACACATAGGGATCAAAAGAGTGCAGTGCTAAAGAGACAAGTGAAGGCGTTTTGCTCGAATGCATTTGCTTGTCGAGTTGGGGAAAAAAAAAGAAGAAAAGGGGGGAAAAAAAAGGCATGTTTTAGACATTATGCTGATCAGTGTGACATTTTTACACCGATAAACAACCAAGGATGCCTGATGTTCATTTCATGTCCGTTGTCGTACCGCAGCACTGTCGAATTCTCATATCAAACGTTGATCCATTTCCAGAACAGGTTTAATGTTTTATTAATGCGCTCATTCTAATACATTATCGTTTCTATAGTAACAGCTGGTTCACTGGGACCCGTATGGAATGAAAAACATATAATCGTAGCTACGGTGAAGACATTTATTTAACATTCATGGAAGGAGTCTCCAGTGTCAGCACTTTGTAACAGCCCTTTGTTTTTTTCTATCTTATAACTCCAAGAGAGAAAAACAGAGAGTCAGAACTTTTCTTAAAAGATTACGTAATGGAAGAAGAGAAGAGCGTTCATGACTGACTACTGTGCATGTTTCTAAATCAGTCCTTATTTGTGACAGACCATTTGATAGCAGTTGAGATTATGTAAACACTCATCGGATCATAATTCCTGCTAATTACTTAAATGTCAAACGAGGCATATTCAAGGCATCCAGACTGAATTAGCCCGCGTGCGTGCGTGCGTGCGTGTGTGTGTGTGTGTGTGTGTGTGTGTGTGTGTGTGTATGTGCTCCTCCATCCGCCTAACCCCCTCCTTCGACCCCCTAGAGGGCCTTGAGCTTCCTCATTAATCTCAGCACGACAGCCCTTGACCATTTGACAGTACGTGTGACTTCCGCAGAACATGGCTTCTGGACAAAATCACCCACTGTGCCAGCCACTTGATGATGGAGACTATTCCCAAGTTTCCAAAATGGCTTAGATGTCCTGAATTGGTGACACTTTGAAGTGGATTCCTGTTAAGTTGACTGACATTATTACTATTCCAAGGTGTCACTTACCTGACAACGGACCAAACGTAGAGGGAAACCAATTAAAATGTTCCCAAGGAGCAATTTCCTTCTGATTAGTATAAATAAAACATGCAATGAAACGTGCAATAAAAAAAATATGGATATATACATATATAAGTACTGAGTAGAATCTTAAGTACATTTTTATATACATATCTTATACAGTGTAGTATTACATGTTCATTTATATGCTTAGTGTGTCAGTCGAAAAAAATAATTCTAGAGATGGCATGATACCATTTTTTTTCTTTTCCAATTTCTGATAACACTGAAGCCCTGAGCATTGTCCGATATTGATACCCATCCAATATTTTTTCTTTAAAAGCTACTAAGCTTCAAAACATTTCTTTTTAAACAAAAGCACTTCACGTAAAAAATACAAAGTTAAGAAAAGACAGTTATTCATGCAAAAATGACTTGCATTACAAATATAAAAAAAATATATAATAAAGTGTATAATAAAATATACACTTAATAAACTGAAGCCTAACAAAAAATGTTAAATGTTATATCTACTACAGGATCGGATCGAATTTGTTCTTTTTTTTCTTTTTTACTCTCTGGTTTTGATCCATCATTTTTTGCTGGTATCGGTCAAATACCGATCTCGGGTATCGGATCGCTGCCATTTCTAATCATTTCCAAATGTTGTTAGGAGTCAAGCCCTGAAGGGCCGAAGACCCCTATTGTTTTCGTTAGTTTTCTTCTCCTTCTTCTTCTTCTTCCGCTCTGGAAGCCAATGGCAGCCCATAGAACTGCTTGGAGGAAAATTATGAAATTTGGCACACAGATGGAGGACAGTCTGTTCGGTTAATACAGCAAATTTGGAGTCTCTAACTCGATCCCTCTAGCACTACCAACTGTCCAAAATTGGACTCATGTTATGTTAATAACTTTTGAACCATGAGACCTCTAAACAAAATTCTTTTTTCCTCTGATTCCTTGGCTCAATACGCTTATACCTTCTGAACAGTTTGTTAGAAAATGATCAATCCTGTCTCATTAGATTCAGTGGGCACACGGAGTGCAATGATATAAAAAATTCTGATGTCGGCCATTTTGAATTTAGTCATAAAACGTTGTATTTTTCAAAGGACTTGGTGTATCGTGTTTCGTTGGCACGATGATCTGAAGGGACTCAAAAGGTTATGGGACAAAATTATAATGCTATTTCTAAAAATGCCAATAGCTATTGTCTCCTTTTGTCTACTGTCATGAGACTGGTCTTGATAGATTCCGTGGTTCATGCTGAGAACAATTATACCACTGAAGTCATGGTCGAGCAAACTTTCTATCCCCTATTCTTAAATGTTTTGAAAACGTACTTTTTCGAACTCCCCCTAGGCCGTTTGTCTGATTTGCACGAAAATTGGCCTGCGTCATGTAGATGCACTCAACAGAAAGTTATGCACAGAATTTTGATAAACCATACAAATTTGAAGAACCCTGAGGTTACCTGCAGAGTTTTGGCACACTGCCCCCTACTGGTCTGTAAATAGCCAAAACTGCTTTTTTGGCTTATAACTCTTGAACACTTTCCCACATGATAAACCTCATGCTCAGATGCTACCTAAGCAGTTTCAGAACAGCACCACGTACTGGACAATAGTTCTAAGAAGTAGCTATTTTTAGTTATTTTTTTTTTAAATAAAGGCTTTTTTTTAAGATTGAAAGTTTATATTTTATAACTCTGCATACACTGTTCATCAGACTCTAACCAAAAACATGTCATATGTTTGTATTTATTTATTTATTTATTTATTTTATATATATATGTGTGTGTATATATATATATATATATATATATATATATATATATATATAAATTAAAAACTAATTGATATGAAGTTGATTTGATTTTAACTTTATATACAGAATGTGGTCCCCTTTTTCAGTGATAAATAATTCCTTATACCCATTTTTCACATTTAAAAACATTTAAATAAATACCCTGGAATTCTCTCAACTGTTTTGCTGGCAGTTTCTTAGGGAAAAATAGAATTGCCTTCAAGTATCGTGATGTGATGTATTTGTGATATTTTTGTCACAACCTTATGTGTGTGTGTTTAGTGGTGCGTGAGCTAGTGTTGTCAGTGTGAGATTTACCCAAACACACACACACACACACACACCTCTCTTCCTCTTTTCATGGCTGTCGGTTAGCCCCAGCCTGGCCACGTACCACCCTCAATGTTTTAATCATGATGTGCCTTGTTTGTAATTATAAACACTGCAGAAACACATATATCAAAGGTGTTTGATGGAATTCAAGCCTATGGGTATCTTTCTCTTGCTTTGAAAATGGCCGCCATCAACATCAAACGCGGGCCCTCTTTTGAGGTGTCCATGTTGCCGTGTTTGCATATACCTCGAAGGCCTCTGGCTCTGAATGGCAAGGTCAACATTTGTTGTAAAATCTGTGTGTGTGTGGAAAATAAATAAATAAATATATATATATATATATATATATATATATATATATATATACACACACACACACCCCCATACATACATGCATATATGTAGAGCTGGAGGAGAAAAGGAGCACAGCTCTCATCTGCACGTCCTCTCTTTAAAGAAGAGACATTAAAAATGCACCCTGAACATCAGACGAGTGTAACCTTACAGCATTAATGGCTTCAGAAGCTTTTCAAGTAGTAAACTAATCAAAGAACTTCAAAAGAGTAGTTTACTCTTAAAAAAATAATAAAAAAAAGCATCCTAAATTTCATTCTGTTTGCCACTCTACACTTGTATTTGATAATGCCCATCAGCATGTTCGAGAGGTCGATTGAAAAGCGCACTCTAATTGTTTCATCTAAACATTTCCTGTATGAAAGAAAGAAATACAGAGAGAGAGAGAGAGAGAGAGAGACACACACACCACAGCCCTGGAATATTTGTCTATCTAATGTACTTACAATATTAAATTCCTGTATTGACTTGAGTTGCAATTTTGAAGATGTTGAAATACTGAGTATGCATGAATAAGTTTTCTTGCCGAACCGATATAACAGTAATGGAACTCATAACCTCAATATTCTCTGTCGTTGTAGATTAAGAGATCAGAATTAATCAAGGGATTTAAAGAAACACACGCACACACACACACTCCTCCGTTAGAATTAGATAAACTTATGATAAGCTTAAATTCCTCTTCTCATATTGTGATTTAATTTTTTGTATTTATCTACGTGATTCAGTGCGGGTAAAGACTTCAGATCAAGCACTAAGCCTCCTAAAAAAAACAAAAAACAAAAACGTGTGTGTGTGTATATGTGTGTATGTATATATGTGTGAGTATGTGTGTGTGAGTATGTGTATATGTGTGTGTATGTATATATATATATATATATATATATATATATGTATATACACATACTACTATATTATATATATATATATATATATATATATATATATATATATATATAGTAGTATGTGTATATATATAAGTATGTGTATATATATAAGTATGTATACCATTATATATGATGTATGTTATTATCCAAGTTGAATAAAAGAAAATGTAAAGTGTTCTGCTATTCATAAGATACAATGTTTATAATGCATTTATAAATTGTTCAGAATGCATTATTAGTAGTGTTTATAACATATAACTTCTAATATAGAAATTCTTCTACACATTTTAGAAAAACTATTATGAATGTCTCTGGGATGAATTCATTTATAAGAAAAAAAATTCTAGCCATCATAATGCACCTTACAAAATAGAGCCGGATTTCTTTGGTAATTGGTGATGTAACGTGTTTAACAATTCATAATGCATAATAAAGATAGCTACAAAGAATGAATAATTCATGCCTAGGCTAATTTGGACGCACCATTTTTATAACCTTAGTTAACTGTTGGGGGTGGGGGGGGACTGCTGGAGAGGGAGCAAATCTACTGGCTTTTATTAAAGAAAATAACATGTCAAGGTACCACCAGCTGAAAGGTTCCACCGTAAGGCATAAGTACATGCTAACATTATGGACAGTCAAATTAAGGCTGTTCTTTATAAAAAATTAACTCGCCTACAAATTACTTCAGACCTTCATTGCAATTTAACATAAAGCATTATTCTGGTTTCTCTCTAGACTATTTGTTAATGCAGCAATGCAGCATGTATATCTTTACAAACTCAAAAGATTCTAAACAAAATCAAAAATTTAGTGACATGTGCCAGACTACTCAACACGTTCGATTTTTTAAAAATAGTTTTCTTTTTAATCTATTTTTTTTTTAAACCACAGAAATCCGCTTCATCATTAATTCTGTATATGAAGAATATTGTTTGGAGATATTTTCTGTAATATTGGTCATTATAAAATTCTTAATTTTGTAAATTTCATATATAATGTTTTATCCTTTTTTCCAATTTTTTTTTCCTTTTATCCACTCCACATGATATTTCACATGGACATGGACCAACCCACTCATATGACATGCAATTTTAAGCAATAGTAAAATAATATATGCAATAATTTATAAATGAATGCGTAAATTGGTCTTATTAGTTATAATACAGTTTTTCAACCTTCAATTAGAAGGTTAGTGCAAGGTTAGGTAGTAGAATTAGTGCAGGTTTATAAGGAAATGAGCTGTAAGTGTAGCTGAGCATCTTGCAGAACCAGCCACGGTTCTTCTCTAGACTTTGACGGTCACACTCGCTTCTTATATTTGCAGCAAAACCCAGCAGCCATCATTGGTGTTTTTTTTGTCTGAAAAGTGTCTCTTACCACTTAATACTCTGCTTTCTTTACTGACACACAAACATTTTTCTGTAAAAATTTCATTTTATGCTGGGAAACTAATGTTTAGGATTCCAAGATTGTTTTTATACTGACTCGATAATGTAGAATTCATAAAATAAAATAAAAATCCATAACAACGTTTGTACTTAAAGAAAATGGGGTGTCTAAGACTTTTGCACAGTACTGTATATACCAAATAATTGATTTTTGCTTTATAGATGCTTTATAAAGGCCCTCTTGGTTTAGGTTTCCAATGGAATCAATTTTACGAATTTACGGTCTAGCTGATAATTGCACGGTCAAAGCAACGACGACGTTTCAGCCTTGATCAGAGTGTACATACGTTTTTAAAGCTTTCCACATACAATCAGAGGCCAATAAATAACATTATTTATTACAGTAAGTCATTTCTGAAAAAAATAAATTATACCGGGGGGGGATTGTAGCCTCTGACACTAACCGTGTTATTTTTGATGAAAATAAGTTAGACGTATGCAGCTTTGGCCTGACAGGAATGTTCTGTCGCCTCTGGAACGATTCTCATTCACATATAAACACACGCCGCAGCTCGATGAAACAAGATTCACTCTCAAAGTGAGACATACTTGATAGCCATAAAGGTTTTTTTTTTTTTTTTTTCGTTTTTTTTTCTTCACCCCCACACGAATGTGCGAAGATCAAAAGCATTCTGCATTTCTTTCCAGACTTGTATCCTGGAGCTGTGGAGCATGAATCGAGAACAGATTGTGTTGCTCTTACAAGGTATTGCTTTAATTTTAGTGTTTGAGGAAGGAAGGGCACAAAATGAAAACCTCACACATCTTCTGTGAAAAAGCTTGTTTTCTATCGCAGCCTGTAATGTAGGCTACCACCTGCTCCTTATTTGCTTAGAAATCAGCCCTGTATGAGAACGAAAAGCAATTTTCCTTCATTTATAATCCTCGGTAATAGTTCATGCATTATTTTTTAATCTTTAGATGCGTTTTTTTTTTTCTCGTTTTTTTTTTTTTTTTTTTTCCTCCAATCCATCCCGGAGCGTCTTAACTCTCCGACAAGGTCAAATATCTTAGCAAATAATGCTTAGGCTTTGTTTTATATAAAAGAATTACACGATTAATATAGAAGAATTAATCATATACTTTTGAGAGTCGTCAGATTTGGTCCTGATCAGGATTATTCATAGTTCCCTGACCTACTTTTTCATACTACATGTGGATTTATGCTATGTTTGTTTAGCAAGCTCCTACGATTATATCCTGATTTCCTTAGTCTTTTTTTTTTTTTTTTTAAAAGGGATTTTATTCCAAAGTGCTGTCCAAGTCTTCATTCTGATTGGTCAGAAGGCCTTGATTCGTTTTCTGTAACAGCAGCTTTGCCAAAAGCGTAGCCGCAAATCACAGGTTTACATTAACGAGCTCGCTGCAAAACGAAAACGAAGGCTAACATTGAACAGATTAATAACGTGTAATCATCGCTATGGCGTTTCATTTAACGTTTACCGTATGGAAGGAGTCTCCAGTGTCAGCACTTTGTTACAGTCAGCTGCTAACATGCGTAATTAACAGAACGAACTGCTCTCAGAGACGTTCCTCAACATTAAACGTAACTATAAATGGATAAGTCTCTGAGACGTGTTCCTTCATAAATAAACGACGGTTAGCGTTGGTGAGTCGCGGTAGTGTAAGAGGAATAAAACCTCGGCTTTTATCGAGAACTTCAGCGTGATAAGGGTAACTCTCCGTTCTCATCACTTCACCCTGTAGTCGATTATTTTCCTGCAACAGCATGAGTCTGTGTGTTTTCATTCCTTAATTAATTTGTGTGGAAAGGTTTATCCAGATTAGTCAGTACTCTTTGTGTTTATTAATTCATACGTCTGTTACAATTCTACACATTTAGAAGGTTTGATGCGCAGGCGATGTGTAGACGTTGATGTATTTTTTTTTTTTTCTTCGTGTTTTCAGTGAAGTAGAGGCAGTGCTCCAGCGGGCAGTGTGTTGGTCTCTTCAGAGACAAGGTTGAACGCCTCTGCACAGCTGACAGGTAGGAGAAACAGCCATCACACTCGCACCTCGACAAGCGCAGAGCCGTCCTGCAGCACAGCGTGTCCCGTTTTCCCTTTACCCTGACTAGATGATAATTTCACACCTTACTTTTTCCATATTTACCATCGCCCACGAGAACACGTATATATATTTTTTTTATTGATGCCGAGTCCTTTCACAAACCGGATCGCACGTTTCCCTTTTTCTCCCCTCGTACGTCAAAACAATCTGTGGTTTATAATCGATGAGATTTATGACGTATCTGAGAACTAAGCGTATATGAAAACTTCTCGACAGAGAACTTTGTCGCATGTTCAGCGATCAGCCATGCGCTTGCCATGGTTTTAATTCATGATCCTTTAAAAGCTAATAATATCTCGAGCTGGTGATTTACCTGCCGGGGGGGGGGTTCGCTGGAATATTCTCGCGCATTGATGGATATGTGAGCGAAAAAAAATAAATAAAAAATTGTGTGATTTTTAAATTTTTTTTTTTTCAACCGACCGAGGCATGGACGGAATGCATTCAGGGTTCAATCTGGATTAGTTTAGAGAGATGTTTATCTTCAGCAGCTTTCCTACTACCGCGGCTCCATCTTCACTCAGGTTTATACACCGTCATACAGCAAGCATGAAGCTTAATATCGATAAGCTGACTTTCATTTTTTTTTTGTTTTATAATTACGAATTACACCCAGACGTTTTTATTTAAACGTCTGCACGTCATTTAATATTCGCAGAGTATTTCTTACTGCTGCCTTTATGAAGAATACCAACATTTTTCATTTGAGAATTCTGCAGCATTTATTGCATTTATTTATTTATGTATTTATTTATTTTCCACGGTGCGTGATACCTTGCTGAGATGGAGCCAAATTGACTTTGATGCCTGCTTTCATCATGTATTTTGCAAAAAAAAAAAAAAATGCAAATATTACTCTAAAACTGTCCATTTGGGGTAATTGCCGATGTTTAAAAATGCATTGGTTTCGGGCGGAGTTGCCCATCATTTCCGGATCTGTCTCCCCTCGTTTGGGGTTAAAACATATCTGCGAGTGACATTTGTGCACTCCATTATAAGACATGTGATTACTTTAAGGGTAGATTTGCATTTGATTGCGTAAATGAGCTCAGAACGTGGGAGCTCCCTCGGAAATGTGTGGTCGTGTTATTTTGGGTTGGCAAGATTATTCATCGTAGCGCATTATACACCCAGGTGATCTTTATTCCGTTTGCAGGAGCTCGACCAAACGGCTTACGCAGTATTCCACCAGTCTGAGCTTTCCCGAATAAACCCTAATGAAAGAAATACAGAGTTTAAACGCGTGTACAGCGATGCAAATGGCGATCTGATGACGAGGACCGTGATGACTTTCCTCTCAGACAGCGACGTCAGACCTTTCTTGCTTTAATGGACCTGTACTTATCTCCTTACCAATCAAGGTCGTCTTTGACATATCCAGCTCGCAGACAATGCTGGACAAAACATTTGCTCTGATTGACTCATTATTTGGGGTCGGAGCGGCGTTCGGCTTAGACGTCCGTACGTCGTATCTGTAGCTCTCAATCATAGAAGTAGGGCAATTGATGTGAATCTTAGCATCTGCCAATCACGCGGCTTTAATGAGTCTAACCCCTAACTTGCTGTTTGTCGGCTGGGGGGTCCCCGGTGAACTGCAGGAAATTACTACTTTACAGTCCGATTCGAGATGGTGGTCAAGTCAGAAAGGCATCGCTCCCTGATCACTGTTCATCAGAGCGATATTATACGCTGCACACCGTCTCATGACAGATACGATCACGTAAATCAGTCAGGACACACTGCGGAGACGTAATAGCGGATTTTACGAACTCCGTCCGCTGCTTTCCATGTGTCTGTGTGTCCTTGTTTTATTAATGTAATATAATCATCTTATTGTCTTGGTGTTTAAAAAATAAGATGAGCACTGAAAATGCACTTCACTGTGCCTCTGTTTGCTTTTAATATTCAATATTCAACAATTAGGTTGCCATTTAGCCCTTGCAGCTCTTAAAAAATAATTTTTTTAAAAGGATCCACAAAAGCAGCAGTTTAGCCTTTCAAAAAAAAAAAAACGTGTTCACCCGTCTCCGGGAACTATATCTCATTTAGAAGGTTTCTCTGCTGACAATGCTTGCATTTTCCTCCTAAATGAGTAACAGGTTTGCATGGAATGTGGTTAACGAGCATCCATGCTAATGGAATGAGGACGTCGTAATGAATTGGCTACAAATGTTATAATTGATTGTTTTAATTGATAATTTTACTTGCAGTCAATAATATGAGAAACAATGTCTCGAAGTGACCCCGATATCAGTCAATTTTACAATATCGCTGGGGGGGAAAAGAAAGAAAAAAGGAATGAGAGAATGTACTTTTCTTCTTCCCATGATCTTCAGGAAATTTGGACGATGTCACTTCCTGTCGAACACGTGGAACAAGTGTAATGACAGCGAGATGAGCAGAAATGCTGTTTTTCACACCGTGCTGTAGACGTTATGGACGTTTTATGGGCATTTATCCGAAACACACACACACACGGGCTGTTGCGTTTAAAAATGTCTTCTGCCTTTACTTTACATGCGTGTTTGTAAATGTAATATCAGTGGGACGTATTTTGGCACGTCAATCATGGAATCGCCTTTAGAGGTTGTTTCCAATATGATATTCTCTGATTCGAGTAATGAAACGCGCCTCCTTTACAGTTCCTTCTGTTCAGTCGATTACTAGAGGTAACATTATTGAGGCCTCATTGTTTTCTTATGATTTAAATTTGTGTCATTGAGGCTTTATGTCTTGGATGGCATTGTTGTATATTCTCAATACCTCCTCTAAATGAATGTCAACTTGTTTTACTTCGGCTGCAGCCGATCGATACTTCATTAGGCTGAATTGTCTCGTGTCCATGGAACCTTGAAGCTGTGGCTTAATTACCTCCAGTATTATGCAGGGGTTTGTGTGTGTGTATATGGTTGTGTGTACGTGTGTGTATGTGAACTCAGCTGCGTCCCCCTCCAACAAAGCCCCTTCGATGGCCTAAAGGTTGGACTCTGGGGGCGGGGGAGGGGGGGTGAGGGATAGGAGGAGGCGGAGGCTGTGGCTGAAGCGAAACCCAGGGAGCTGCCACTCTTTCAGTACTGGCCAGTTTATTCATTCCAAATAGGGACCTGGAATGAGGAGAGATGAACATTTCAAAATGTCACCAGGCTCAGGGCTTTTGATGCTCTGCCCGTGTGTATTGTGCAGGGGGCAAATCTAATTCCACCTCCGTTCTCTGAAAGAGTCAGCCTGTGCAGATCAGGAGGAGGACAGAAAAGAAGTAGGGGAGGGGGCAAAGCACAGATAAATTTAATTTCAACTCGCATGCAGGGATGCAGTTTGGCAAATTTGGATAATTTAGAATTAATGGCTATCAAAGTACCATTCATCTGATGCCGAGCCGGGGTGAGGGGAGTGCAGCCAAATGGCAATCATGACAAATGACATCCCCTGTCTGAGGGCCACTTCTCTTCACTGGACTGATTTGTCATCTCTACTTTTGGCATTTTTTATTTTATTTTTATTTTTTCTAAATCCTGGTATCGGCTCAAAATGACAGTCTGATATTTTCTAATTTTCTCTGGCTGAGATGAGCGTGCACTAAAATAATGACACATACATACGTATTGTATTGAATTTGCTCCACGTTCAATCCATGCCATTCGTTTTTTTTTTTTTGGTGCACGTATGATTTCCAGATCATAGTATTCAGCGATTCTGCTTCGAAAGCCCTGATTTCACCGCTGCACTTTGCATGTCTCTTTGCTAGTCACACTCGGCAGTCAATCAGCCTCGGGTAAGATGCTCATCTTTAAGCGATAACCCGAAATGCTTATAGAAAATTAAGCACACAGGTTAGACAGCCGTTAGCGTAATTGAAAAGCTCTTCACTTCACTCCCGACCTTAACAAACGATCAGCCGCCTCAGTAATTATAACAAGTAATTACACCGCAGTCCGCCGAGTCCAATTAGTGCATTAGCTGTAGTTAATAAGGCTATTGGTGCAAAAGCAAACATGCGGTGCCTCTCTGACTGATGTTAATTCTCTGAGAGGTATTAAATCTCATTGTGATGGATGTGAAGAGGGACAGAGACCTTTAGTTATCACTCTGTCGCTTTAGCAATATGCTGATAAGAGGGTTAATGATTCTTCCCTGCTGAGACTGTTCATGTTTTCAGAACTAGAGTGAGTGTAGGCGTTATTCGAGGAGAGTAAGTTTCTTATCCACACTCATTTCAGCAGCCTGTAATATTATGATTATGATTTTTAGTGTCATGTTCACTCCAATCAGTGCTTTATATGCTGTAATTATGCAACAGGAGGTTTTTGTGTGTGTGTGTAATATCCATCAAGTATGCATGGTCTCACATGCCTCCTTAGCAGCTACGCTAAGTACCCACCAGTGTCTGCTGCTGATTACTGCATGTCTACTGTAGTGTGTGTGTGTGTGTGTGTGTGTGTGTGTGTGTGTGTGTGTGACAATAAAACAGACTCTAGTTTAGTAGTAAAAGAATATGTTCTGCCATGTGCACGCTTACTCTTGTATGCATGCTTACATTTTGTATGTCCAAAAACAAACGTAAGATTTTAAACATTTGAGATATACGGTGTATCTGATTATCACTCCTTTTTGGTGAACATCAAGAGCTTCTTTGCATATTTGAGTCGCTTTGTGTGTAGATTTAAATAATTACGCACATTAATGAAGTAGATGACTCTGTTTGTAAATGCACCTTGCATCGGCTTTAAAATTTATGATTATTTTTTTTAAACCAAAAACAATTCTTTAAATAGGTTTTTTTTTTTTTTAAATACAATGTTATGCAAAGTAATGTTATTTTGATCATTACAAGGTAGAGTAAGAGTTTACAAAACAATTAAAGCCATAATTAGGCAAAGAGGAATATCATGGATAGTGTATCCGGTTTAGGAAATAAAAAAAGATCCCAAAGAGTCGACTCTTATTGGTGAGCTGAGCCAAATGATCTGACTCACTATATTGCACCTACTAGGTAATGGGAACGTTTCGACGTTTTTCCATCAAATCTTTGTGCTCGCCATTATTGTGACAAGAATTTTGTTGTTAAATTCCACCATAAATAAACATGTATGCAAAACATGCAAATTCTCTAGGACACTTTTGTAGATTTTTGAGTTTAAAGGGTTTTGTTTAGTAGTTTTGTCATTGTGTCGATTCAGTGTTTGGGTAAACCTTCATACGAACAGATTTATTGGGACAATTTGTGTCCTATTTGTTATTACATTTTGTAATTCGACAATTGCCCTTCGTGAATTTTGAGTAAACAGGCGGAGTATTCCTTTAACGAGGATCACGCTTATTTCCGTGCCTAGGTCGGAAGCAGGAATTGAACTCTCCTCCTCTCTCTTCTCCTCTCCTCTTCCATCCTTCCATTCATAAAGATTCAGGAAGCGGTTGCGGAGCTGCACTCGTCTGCCGCACAGTAACTCTGTCCAACCATGAATCACGGCTCTCCATAAACTGACGCCTATGGAATGAAGGTTTCATATCGGAGATCTGGGGCCATAAATGTCCTCCCCTGCCCCTAGCTTTAGTGTAATCACGTGCTCTTGCACAGGCCGTGTCCACAGAGCTGGCCTTAAACGCCAGTCTAAAAACCCCACCAGGACCGACTTGAAAAAGGAAAATGCCGCTCCACGCAGGGCACTCTGCGAAGGACACGTCGCATACAATCACCTCTGAAGCTGCGGAGATGAGAGAAGATATTTGTGCGCTTTTGCATTCTCATGAATCTGTTTACGCGCGCGGCACGTCGCGGCGTACTGTAAACAACAATGAAGGAGCGGCACGGGGTGACGGAAAGATCTAGAGCAATTCATTTCGGAGGAAAATATCCGTCTGCGGCGCAGGAGGCGGCCACTGCTCTTGCTTTTTAATATTACTTTTCTCATCTCCGAGCAGACGTGAGTGATTTCGACCCAGGCTGTGCTGCGATGACTTGCGCTCGGAAAGACGAGCATCAAACCTCGTTGGTGTCAGACTAATCCGTTTGAAAGTTGCCTCTGATTGTTTCTGAATTCTTAAATTTGTAATTTATTCTCATGAAATATTGTTAGGCAGAGGTCTGGCGCGGGGCTAAAGCCTGACCTTGAGAGGTGTGTGTGTGTGTGTGTGTGTGTGTGTGTGTGTGTGTGTGTGTGTTTCAAATCAGCGGCACCTCCTGGGAGCTGAAGTGACTGACTGCTCCTGGCTGCAGACTTGCACACACACCATCATTAATGCGTATTATGATTCCTCCAGTGTCAGTAGAGGAGACAAACAGTCACAGTGTGAATCTTCCCCTTATCCTCGCTCTCTCTTTCTTCCTCTCTCTCTCTCTCTCTCTCTCTGTCTCTCTATTTCTCTCTCTCTCTCTCTCTCTCTCTCTCTCTCTCTCTCTTTCTCTCTCTGTCTCCCTCTAGCCTGCCGAGCCAGCAAAAATGCAACCGAGAATTATTCAGGATTCAGAATTTTTTCTGTCATCTCTGCCATCTACTGATAACAAAGCCACAAGCTAATACGGTTTGATTTGTTTGTCACTCATTTTTCATGTGACCTTTCCCTTGGTATCATTAATACAGCTGAGGGGGAGGAGTGGAGCGAGATGGCGAGATGAGAGGAGAGAGCTGCCAGAGGCTTTAACAAGTACTAGTGGTCAGATATAGCAATTTATGCTTTCATTCAATCCGGCAGCGGCTGGAAGAGAGGGATTGTTATTAAAATCTGAAATTACTGCCTCTGACCTGCCACCTGGAATTTGCAGCTGGCTGCTTTGAGATGAGCTCTGTGTGGTTAAGCAAATCCCTGCCCAAATTACGGTGTGAATAAAATGCCGCACTGGTGTCCTAATCTTCTCCATAGGCGTGCGTCTGCCTAAGAGAGTCTTTAGCGCAGTATTTAATGCACTGTGGGTGATGACCTAAACGATCTGATTATGTAAAATACATTTTGAAAAATCTATACCGTAAAAATGTTCCTTTTCGGTATAAAGCTTGTGCGCATTATCAGATTATTTTGCGTATAGTTGTGTTCTATCTGAAGAGATGTGAGCTGTATTGAAGCAGTAGGCTCGCTTGTACTATATTATTGAATAATAATGAGTTAGTGAAGAATTATAAAATATTTCTATTCACTTGAAAATGAAGCAAATAGATTCCTCACGTTAGGTTGTTAGTATTATTGAAACGTTTAATAAACCACATAATAGATTCTGTCTGTTACAGCTGAAATATTATTGCGTGTTATTTTATACTACCGATTGTGATCAGTGATGAGGGATATTTCGAGAGTTAACCTCTAACGGAAGACACAAATGCACTTGATCGAATTCATTTTCCCTCCTCACCTTGTTTGCTTTCTTCCCTCAATTAACGGCTGTCCCTCCTTCTCTCGTTAGCATGATTAGGAGGGACAGAGCCGAAGGCCTGTAGGAGACATGTAAACATATCAATCTTATGCGCGGAAAGCCCGGGTCTCCTCGCGCCGCTCCTCCCATGGCGAAAATGGCCTGCTTCTACCCATCAGCCCTGCGGTTGCCATGGTGACCAGGGTCAAGAAACCTGCCTCCCTCTACCCTCCCCTTCGCTCACCCAAGGCTCGCTCATGTCACTTGCGAAACTATGAATTTTATATACAGGTCAGGAGATGCATATCAGAGAAATAAGCGGTGAATCGGACCATGATGACAGCCCAGTGCTCAGATGTCCTTGAAATTCACATTTCAATCCTCTCTCTCTTTCACGCTCTCTCTCTCTCTGTCTCTCTCTCTCTCTCTTTCTCCCCCCAAAAAATGATTGGTGGATCCTCTTGTTGCTTTTAGGCACAATTAGTATTTCCAGAAAAGATGATTTTCTGCAAGGTGAACAGAAAGAAATAATGGGGGAAAGACGGCGAGACATGAGGAATGATTTCACGTTGAAGTCGAGTATTTATTTTCTTTGTAGAGGTAATTTAACGGTTTGCAGCTTTATTACAAGGAGATTTCACTAAGATTTTTAGGATTTTTTTTTTTCAAGTGCGTCGTGTCATCGGATTAGGCCATCGGTATAATTATCATTTTTATTGTTTAATTATTTCATTTTCATAATATAAGAAGGCACTGTATGATTTTAAAAAGCGTTCTTTTCTGTTGAAACCTCTCCGAAACCCGACCCTTTCAAAGCATGCATACATAATACCTGCATTAGGCAACCTGCCGTATTTGACATGTATATATTCTTGTGATAACTCTATGTATGTGTTTAAAATATTTATTCTACGCCTCATTAATGTTTTAAGTGGATTTCTGTATGTGTCACCCGACAAACTATGATCCTTGATGCCATAAATATTTGACATGATGTCATATTAAATGAGCTTAAAATGCCCTGTGTAATCGGTAATTTAAAATCGTAGACACAATTTATCGTGATTTATGCAGAGATTTGTGTGAATTATGTTCTGTGTTATAAATTCAATATTATATGTTAATATTACATTGATATCGCAGACCGTTTTAATTGCTGTTAAGTCAGAATTCAAACAGCGTATCGATCTCGCCTTGGACTTGACCTTTTAAAAAAAAAAATTTTTACCCTGATGAGTAGAAAGGTCTGCTAATCAGAAATGTTTTATCTAATGGCGTACATGGATTGTCAGTCATTCTCCCTAGAATGGGGTTTTTATGACAGGCTCCCCATCATCCCTCCTCTTCGGCGTTGCCCTTTTCTGACCTTTCGCGGTGCCCAAACGTGTCTGGGTTATATATCTTCTGTCCCGAGTGCAGCCTGGCCTATTAGCTAGTCTCTAAACCTCCAGTGGAGAGGATCAAGCCTAGGCGTTTCTATACTTCATTCATTTTGTTGCTCCCCAGCGATCGGTGGCCCTTGCCTCCAAATCCTTCCTTTATAGTGCACTGAAGTGACAAAGGCAGCCTTGTCTTTCATTTCCTTGATGTGCTCCGTACAGCTCGGTGGCTTTTGTGTCGTATTGATGCAAACATTACCATAAACTGCCACCCAGGGACCAGAAACAATTGACTAACTGTTCCCAAATCCAATACACTTCAGCTGGTCATATGCTAAGTGTAAGTTTAGTTAGGTTGAGTGCTAAAAGCACTGTTTCCTGTCCAGCCTGGACCAGCGCTCCGAGAGGGACGCGCATGCAGGGACGCCTGCACAAACCGACAAAAGGGAATCAGATTTGTCGCACAGAATCCCTGTCTTCATTTCTGATGACTCAACAACCCCCTTCCAATTTCTATCTCTCTCTCTCTCTCGTCTCTTCATTTCACTCTCTTTCTGTTTCGGTGGCTCTCACCTTCTGTTCAGGTTCAACAATAGTGGGATTACACTTTAAAGAAGCTGCGCTTCAGCTGAGAAAGAGGGATTTGGCTGGGATGAGTGTTTAAAATGAACCGCCTTTGAAACCATGGACATTAATTACCGTCCTGGCACAGAGCGACAAATACTTCACTCATTACCAATGGAAATCGTGGGAGGAAGGAAGGAGGGAGGGGATTGTGGGGAATTTCAAAAAGTTTCTTGTGTTGTAAATGTGAAATGGTGCCCGACCTTTTTTTTTCTTTCTTTTTTCTTACACCCCCCCCCCTCTGCTTCTTAATGGGAGGGTCATTTGCCTCTAGGAAGTTTGGTGGGGATCTTCGGAGTCAAGAATTATAGTGAGGGGCTTTATTCGGTTTCCGATGCATGGAAAAAAAAAAAAAAAAAAAAAAGCGTCAGCTGCGTGTTTGATGTGAGAGTAGAAATGAGGGATTGTGAAGAGCGTGCAGTAATGGAGGTGAAACTACCTGTCATTACATGCTTCATTTCTTTATACATGCTAATCCCTCTGAAGCTATGCATTTACTCTGCCATTTGTAGCACACATCAATATTTATAACTACGCTAATGCATGCAGGTTCAGGCACGAATACCGGACGTACATACGTGCGTCCTTATCACTCGTGTTCATACGCTGTAGTCATTCTTCTTTCATTTTCTAATACGATTCTTACTTCCTGCGTTACGTACTGTGGGAATGACGCGTAATATGTTAGAGCTTGCATGTGAAATCATGTAGGAGCTACTCACCGTGCCTCGTATGACGACGGCGATGGCGTTTTTTTTGTTTTCTTTTCTGTTGCTCTGCGCGAGTTCATGCTGTATGAGCTGTTTACGAGCAACGTAAACACAGCCATATGTTTCGAAATCTCCATTTACACGCCAAGGAGAAGCTTGTCGCTGTTCTTTTGCTTCGTCAGAGGTCACGATTTATATCGTTCATCAAAATTATGAAAAAATGTATTATTTGGAGGCCAATGTTAAAAAAAAAAAAAAATAATTTTTTTTTGCTCATGCAGCCACCATTTTGGTTATATAGTGTGTGCATCATTTACAGCAATTTCTAACCTCCCCCCCTCCCCATAACAATTCTTTATTCCCAGCCCTTTAATTCCAAGGCAAATATTTTTTTAGATATTAAATGATATATCTTGTGGTATTCATGTTCTTCTACCACCTAGGTACTGTGATATGTGTCGCATTTTTGTGAAAACTGTCTTAGTATCATGGTATGTTATATTTGCATAATGAACCCACCCCCGAGCTGCACTCCAGTCACTCGACCTCCCACGATTATTAACACCTGTCACACCTGTGTTTGCATTACTGCGGTGTGCGCGCGCATGCTTCCTGCTTCCTACAAAGCATGTTTACATATATTTATGAGCTATTTTCTACTTCCTCACGTGCGTTCGTATCCATCTCTGTGTCTTGCGTGCTAATCCACTGTAACAGAAATGTCAAAAGTCTAATGCATTAATGCATGGAGCAGAAAGCAGACGTGAGATTGGGATGGAGATCGAGTGAAATAGTAGTCATGAGGAGAATGTTTTCCCACAAACATGCTGAAAGGCAGGTGTTTTCTCAGGATTAATGACGAGCACTTTGGCTTTTTCTTTCTTTTTCTTTTCCTGTGTAATATTCTACGGTAATAAACACGCATTGTAGTAGGTAACGCAGATAGTAACAGGATTAGCCGTGACGTGACGTGACGTGAAGGCGGTCGTCATATCAAGGGTCCACTGCTGACTCGATTAATCAGGACCGGTGCTTTTAAACGACGTTACAGAATCGGCCACAATTCTGTGGAGCACAATGGCCTGGTTTATTGCACTTAATGTGCAGATTCATGTAAAGAGACAATGGTCAGCCTTCGTAATGCTCACATCCCTCCCTCTCTCTCTCTCTCTCTCTCTCTCTGTCTGCTTTTTTCTCTCTGCCATTTTCTCTTACCCTCTCTCTCGTTTTTTTCTCTATTCTTCCCTCTAAGATTGAGCTCAGCAGGCCATGTCGGGTAACTGAATGCAACAGACCAATAGGAGGCATAGGTAGACCGTGGAAATTAGAACTGCTGGAAATTTAACAAGACGACGACCTTCTGGTTCTCAGAGAACAGCAAAGACGACACATTTCAAACGGGAATGTTTCTAAAACGCAGCTTTGTTGCGGTGCAATTTAGCTAATAACCGTTTGCATAACTAAGGAGGTTGTAATAATATTGCCGTTGCAATAATTAGGCTACATTACAGTACTGCATTTACAGCATGGGTTTTCTTCGTGTCTGTGTTATTTTTACCCCCACTATTATTAGTTCCACTCTGTTTTTAAACATCTAACACAGTGAATTATAAACATTGTTAACCTATAAAGGGTTTTTTGATGTATTAAATCTTAGGCATGAACTATTACTGATAACGTTACACATCTCACGCCTGACCCTTCACGATGTCATATACACGGAATGCGATAACACAAAAGTCTTCAGGTCGAAAACCACGCGGAAGTCGTCATCCAGTGTCTATTGTGATATATTTTCATATTACCCGGAGCGCAGAGGTCACACTGCGCACACATGTACATATGACTCACTCGCATTTACATTCCTGCATGTTGTGACTAAGCGTAAGCCGAGACGCGCCGAGGCCCGAGTGTCGTGGAACAAAGAGAAGTGTGTGTGTGAGAGAAGTGCGAAGACATGGTTCATTATGCCAGCTGCCGTGGCGGCTAGCGCCGGCCTTTAATTTATGATGGCAGGGGGAAGAAGGGAACGCGTTCTGGAGGACGGCGACGACGTGGCCAGAGACGAGCGCTGAGAGAAATGAAGTCAGGAGGCTCAGGAGGAGTCAAGGACCTTTGAAATGATAGAGTGGGATTATCAATAAAATCAGCTGCCTCGAAAACCGCGAGTCATTCTACTCTTGAAATAACGCTAGCACCTGAGGCAGCAGGAAAAAATAAATCTAATGTCTGTGTAAGTATATATTTATATTATGTATGTTTTTGTATTTTTTTTTGCTGTCTCACTGATTAAATTAGAAATAGGTCACACATGACTTTTTTTTTTTTTTTTTAAGCTTGAGTGCATATTCATCCTAAACTCTTTTTCTAATATTAAAGTGTAAGTAAAATACTTTCATTTCATTGCGAGTGTTTGCGTTTAATTAACGTAGCAGCGAGGTTTGAGTGTGTGTGTGTGTGTGTGTGTAGTATACGGTGGAGTAGTTCATGCAGAACTTTTCTTTCTCCTCAAGTGCCCTTAAAGAGTCTTCTCTCAGTTCGCACGCTTCTGCAAGTAATAAAAGAAGAAATTAACGAAAGAAAAAAAAAAAAAAAAAAAACCTGCTCCTGTGTCATGGGGCTTGGATTCAAATGCTGTTGCTTGGAAAATTCAGCTCAAGCCTGTCTGAGGTAGACACGTCGGCTTAGAGAGAGGCACAGCGGAGCTTCGCACCTTCAGCCGAGACAGCAGCATGAGAAGGCCTCGGGCAAGGAATAGTACATGATCTGATTCATGGGCCGTGAAGAGAGCAGTGGACGAATCACATTTTCTCCTCCCTCGATCCCTCCCTGCTCAGGTAAAACAGCAAAATAGCCTGTGTTAGCGCCTCTCTCCTGTGACTGGCCACACTCGCCATAATGTCTGCGCTTTAGATGCCGAGGTCCACAGGGCACTCGGATCAGGAAAACGCTCGCTCCCCAGCCGCCCCGCCCGCTGCGTTTGATACCTATTTGGTGTCAGAAAATTTGCCATCGAGGGAGGAGCGCTTTGGCTAGAGATTTCATTTATTTCCCTAAACATGCGTTAAGCCATTGTTTCTGTTCGCCCTCCCCTCTTTCTTTCTGTTTTGCCGCAGAATCCGGCTGCCATGGCTAAGATGAATGGCGAGTGTGTAAAGGAGTTGACACCACAACACTTACTGGGAGGCAGCACAAGCGGCCCCGGGTGACCTGCGATTCAAGCCCCAGATTATGGTTGTTCATTGTTTGTTTCTCTACTTCGCTGTAGTTGAGCCGCAGACTATCGCGGCGGCGTGCACACAGAGTAAACCGTTCTCCTGCCAGGCAGATTGATCAGATCTGATTACACTCGTGTGTGTGTGTGTGTGTGTGTGTGTGTGTGTGTGTGTGCTGTCCGAGCCGAGCGATGCTCATAAACGTGTGTTTAATTACGGCATCTTTGAGCATGTAAAACGTAGTTCTTGTCGAGTGGCCATCCTTTTTAGACATTAAACGTCTCAAGTCCGTGAGTATAGCGTTAAATGTAAAGTTTATCGTTCTGCATATTTACACTGTTGTATTTATACTATTATACACTCCTCACTCTTGTAGCGACATCCCTACTTACTCCCTATTTACTGAATAATTCATAACAGTTACTACTACCGAGAACGTGCTTATAAGACGTATCATTTAATAGTTAAGCCTCGTCTTAAAGGGGTTAGTATATCTATAGTATATATAGCAGTTTGTAGATTTTGCGGTCTAAAACAGGCATCCGTCTTGGTTTTTTTTTTTTTTTCCCCCATTATTCTGAAAGTATTAATGTATTATACAAACGTAACTCCAGAAGAAATTAATCAAGACCCATTGAACCACTGGTGTGTCATGGGGCTTGGATTCAAATCCTGTTTTCCACCGCCTGGAAAATTACAAATTTAAACCAGCCTTTCATCACCGGTTGTTATTCAGATTTACCTTTAATGTGCGTAGGGTATACGAATCTAGGCCTAAATGATTCATAAATGTAACCTCCTGAATACCTACAGGAACGCACGCATGAAGCTCTTTTTCAACTCCATCTTTTTTTTATTTAACATTTACATTTTAAATTTGTATCCAAAGATTTATATATAAAAAATATATATATATATATATATATATATATATAATATAAAAAATCATGTTCCTTTTTATTTTCTATATGATTATACGCCCTGTATATTACAGGCGGTGTTTTGTCTTGGGCGGTGATCAATCAGAGTGTGGTATATGACAGAATTTCAGTTTCCACAGTTGCTCAGAATAATGAAAGGCTTGCTGTTGCTGCTGGCTCTGAAATGAGGCCTTTAGTGACGGAGCCAAACCACCCTGAGCACGAGACCTTCAGCTGGCTTTTTATAAACGCATTGACAACCAGCACAGGTAGATTTGAACCGATCTCGCCCTGTTCCATTTTCATAAAGATTTGTGTATGTCCTGCTAACAGCCAGTGAAGCACGACTTTTTTTCTTCTTCTTTTTTTTTTTTTTTTTTTTTCTCCTTTTTCTCCTCAGCATGGCGTACATCCTGCTGTTGCTGATGTGATCGCGGACCGGTCAGAGCTCGAACAAAGAGGTTTTGGGCTTCACATGAACAGCAGGTGTGCTTCCCCTCCGAATCAATTTCCTACCTACGGTGGCTCGCTCTCTCTGCCTTGATTTCTCACCTCGGCAATATCCAGCGCTGATATTCCAGCCTCTTTCGAGGTCACGCCATGCATCTGCTTTTCCACCGCTCGGAAAAGGGGAGGAGACGTGTCTTTGGGGACACGGCGCTCGTTGCCGTGTTTTGTTTACCGCACCTTTTGCCATATTCCCAGCGCAAGACTGTTGCTCTTTGGATTTCTCTTATTGTTTGTTCACCACGGGTGGCCAGTTTCATGCAAACCGCTTCTAATTCTGTTGTGTTTAAGTGTAATATTATCGCCACATCTCCTTTCCGGGATGAAATCCTTTTTTTCATAGGAACGGTGTGACTTTCGAGGCGGTAGAGCTGTAGTTTAATCACTTGCATGTGTGGGAGATGCCGAGCGCCTGCGAGTAGGTCCGATGCAGTATATTGAGCTCGTGCACGATCTCTTCGTTTTACAGTTAAAGTTAGGGTTAGCTAATTTAGCTAATGACTTAATGCTTCTATTCTTATTAGTACTGACTAGTATTAATATTAGTATAATAGCTGACCTTGGAGAAGGTGACGTGCGCTGTGTTGCTTCAGTTCGTAATACACTGTGACTTAACCGTTAGCAATTTTTTGATATAAAATTTGCTGACTTGGTAAAGTCAGAGTTTAAATCTCACTCTTTCTGTCATGACTTGTTTATTCGTTCAAGTGCGTATGGAAATTCTGCATCAATTATTAACGCAAGATACACAATTCGAAGTATGTGCATCAGGAATCGATTTATAAACTCAAGGTGCCATCAGTATATATTTACCATCTTAATGGGATTAGACATTAAGAATCAAAATCAAACCAAAAGCAAAAAAAAAAAAAAAAAAAAGAGAGAAGTTTTTGTTGGGATTGATTTGATTATATGCATCTTTTATACCTCATCATTTGCATTATCTTTACATCCAGCTTCTATACCGCTTATCCTAGGGGGTCGCGGGGGACCTGGAGCTCATCCCAGGGGGCATCGGGTGCAAGGCGGGCGGTGTACACCCCGGACGGGGTGCCAATCCATGGCAGGACACGCTCACACATGCATTCGGACACTACGAACACTTTGGACATGCCAGTCAACCTACCGGGCATGTCTTTGGACTGGGGGAGGAAACCGGAGTACCCGGAGGAAACCCCCGCATCACGGGGAGAACATGCAAACTCCGCGCACACACACACACGGCAGCAGAGGGAATCAAACCCCCCCGACCCTGACGGTGTGAGGCGAACCATCGTGAGCATCTACATCAGCTGATGACTTCAGTATCAAAAACCAGTTGATATTCAGTTAGCCGACGCTGCTATGTAAGCGTAATTTATTCCACGCTGTGCTAAAGTTCTGAGAGGGAGGACGAGGAAATGAGTTCATGCTTCTTAGGTTTCCTTTCGTGCCACGTGTTGCCATAGCAACTAGCAATGCTAACAGCGATGTCATTAACGTCATGTCCATTACTGTTGAAGTGTCTGAAGTGTCTCGCCCTTGGAAATGAGACTTAAATCCTTAATTCTAACGGTGTGACAGTGCTCAAGCAAAAAGTCAGCCAATGTACAGTTCATTGCATTTTTTTTTTTTTTTTTTACAGAAAGCACAGCAAACGGCACTGTTGCATGATGGGTACAAACTTTAGTGTCCTTTTTTTTTTTTTTTCTGAGGAAACCCACCCTTTATTTTTTTTCCTTCAGGTTGTCGTTAAATAAGCCACGCCCCCATTCAGTCACATCATGGCATGTAACTTATGTTTTTGTTTTTTTTTAGGCGACACTTTGGTAAAGGATCGATACTACGCTCTAGCCAAGACATGATAAAAGTCTCAGAAGATGATTTTTTTTTTGTTAAGTCGTTAAACATTTCACTAGTGCTCTACTTTAAGCCAGACCCTGTAGATGATCTTGTTTTTGTCATTCATAGCAAGCGTCGTTATTATAACATCACATCTAGCTTTGAACTAATCGCTATCAGATTGGACTTAGAAAGCCATTAAAGCAGACTTTAATCTTATGCTCGAGTGTGTCATCTAATGTACTTTTCATACGCTTTGGTCAAAACATGCTTTCATACGAGAGCTACGGCAATCATTTGGAGTCACTTCTACAGACAAACATGTCATGGCAAAAACAAAAACAGGATCTTCCTCTATGTGCGGGGGGGAGAGCAAAAAAAAAAGAAAGAAAAAGAAACAAAGTACAAAGCAGAAAGCGTGATTAGCATACCGAAGCTCTGGACAAAATGTTCCGAATATGACATGATAGTTTTTCCTCTGCTCTTCAAAGCAGTTGTTTTTCATTTGTGTTTAATTAAGGCCAAAAGCCTCTGTGGACCGTTGTGCAAGCAGCGGCGATGCTTCGTGTAAGCAGCCAGACAAAGGTCACGCTATGAAAGAGAGAGAGAGAGGGAGAGGGAGCATATGCAAAGAGAAGCAACACAAAAGCGTTAATGTATTAAGCAGCGTGGCTTCACTTTCAAAGGGACTAATTAATAAAACAGGAGTGGCCCTCTCATGTCGCCTGTCAGCGTGGACAAAAGCAGGCCTGTTAAGCTGCGGTCACTCGTATTCCCCTGCCAGTCAGCTCAAGCTGCCCAAATGATGGGAGGCCCTGTTTTGCCACAGGCAATGCAATCGCTAATCAGCTGTTAATGGGCTTAATTGGACGTTAAAATATCTTAACGTACGAACCAGACGACTCTCGGGCATATGGCCACTGCATGGCCCAGCTGACGCTCATTTGAATCAACACGCTTTATTGTTCTACATTAGAAGTCCCTTCAGTTATTACTGGTTCTGCTCTGTGGGTTGTTTTGTAAAAAAAAAAAAATAGTTAAACAACCTTTCAGTGAATTATTCAAATACGCAGGAAAGTATAAATATCCTGAAACAAGCTGAGAAACAAACACGTAAAACATGGATAGAAAAGACCCGAAAGCTAGAGCCATTCATCTAGCGGTAGCGGTGATGTGCTAATTCAGGAACGTCTGTAAAGCTCAACAATGTCTTCTTTCTTTTATCCTCGGGGTGTGCAAACTTTTGTAACAGTGCAAGTATTTGTGTGAGAGAGGAAAAAACAAAACCAGCAGTTTATTATCTGTAAACGTCTATAAATCTGTAATGTGTATCTCTACCACGAAAGCAATCACCGTGCTGTGGCGCAAAATGAATTCGCTACATAAACCGCACACCACGAGGCTCGTTCTCTTCTTCGCCCTGACCCGAGCCTGACCTCGGGTCTGCATAAAGTGCCAGCGCTGGAGGGGGTCAGCGTACTCCTCCGCCCCCTCCTCAAAAAAAAAAGAAAAAAAAGGACAGCCACAACAATCTAATAAAGAGCATTATGGAAATGCTCTTTATGCTGTATGCATGGGGGGGGGGGGGCGCAGATTCATTCCTCTTGCTGGTGCATTAACGTGTTTGGATGTAACGCTGTATCACGGGTCAGTCCCAGCAGCCGCTCGATGCATCGTGACATGGGTCGGACGTGGCGGATCGACGGATTCGGGTTTATCAACGGCTGATTTTATGTCCACGCCGATTATTTTATTTCGAGGAAGGAACGATATCTTAGCATCATGTTCTATCTGTGATGTTCGCCGTCTTAGTTCAGAATCGTGTTTTTGAGGCTAGAGTAAACCCTGAGAATCTTCAAAAAGGTGGCTAAAGTGAATGGTAACGCTTTACAATAACAGTCCAGCGCATGTTTAATTCCTGTTCTTTCTTACAGAGCATGTCTGATTTAGTCTACGCCTCAATTAATAGATGAAATAACTAATATGTACTTAAGGTGGTCGTTATTCACGCTTGAACGTATGCGACTCATAATATTTCGCGATTTGGCAGGAACGAACGCAAAATCAAGCCAACGCCGCAATATTCGGAGGAGCTTGGAATTTCAACATGAGCACAGCTAGAAGGTCTCGTTTACCAGCAAACCAATCAGAGTAGTTTTCCGCAAAGACGACAAGAAAAAATACAAAAAACGCAAAATAATTCCGCATCGCAGATTTGGGGAAAAAGCCGCGGCAAAATCGAGCATTTTTGGCCGCAACAATCCTGTACGGACTGACTTGAGGTTAGTTCGGGATTAGTACATGCCTCAACTCATCGTGAGTTTATATTTAAGGAGGTATTAGTTCACCTGAATGAATTCGTGCATGATTAATCACGGACTGTTATCGTAAAGTGTCGAATTTATGAAACTCTACAAGCTGCGAATTCAGCCTTACAGATCAGGCAACGCTGATGAGCTAACGACGCGCTGACCTGATTACTCGGCCGGGCCGATCCACCGGAAGGCGTGTAGAGTCCGCCCCGAGTCGATCGCAGTAACGGCGTCATGGGATCACGGATCTAACCGAGCAACACGAACGGTCCAGCTATGCTGTGCAGGTGGGCGAACTATTCTATAAAAACGTCAAAACATTTAGATCTCATGTTAACCGTGTTCTGTACGAATACTAATCCCTGTAATTTGATTCACGAGGATGATCGAGACAGCAAAAGAGTGAAGAGAAGGACGTCGGTCGGAGGTTACTGGTGACAGCAGTCAGCCATGTTTTTTTTTTTCCTCCCCGCGCTGTAGGTCAGAAGAGACTCCACATCGGCATAAGTGATGTGTTCATCAATGATAATGCTGCTTTCATTTAGGGTGATGATTTATTCTGTGGCTGATACCCCCCGTGATTGAGAGCAGCCACTGTCAATACGACAGGCAGATGGTCCCGAGACTGCGCAGCTTTAATTGCACTGATTATTGGAGATCTTTCATAGTTGTATTGACTTGCTGTCGCAGTGCTGTTACTTACTTGATCGTTTCATTGTTTAAATGTAGATGGACATGCTATCGAGCACTGTCAGGGTTAGACAGGAAGATGAGAGAGACCACAGGAGCCACTGGCAATACCACATCAATGATCTTGATAAATTCCATCACAGTTATTTGAGCGGGTATTGTCGGTACTTTTACAAGCAATATGTTGACGCGCGCAAATTCTCTGCAAAAATAATTCGAGGAAAAGATCAGAGTTAGGGCTGAGGGGTTTGAATTTCTCATCAGGTCTTACTCCACTGTTGTCACTGTGACCCGTGATTGGACATGAAACATTGGACTCTTTCTTTCTTTAATGAGCATTTTTCTTTCTTTCTTTAACAAACAAGGAAGGATCCTTGTTTCTTTCCTTTTCTTTCTCTTTCTTTAATAAACATTGTCCTTTCTCTTTCCTTCTTTCTTTCTTTCTTTAATAAACTCTCTTCCTTCCTTCTTACCTTTCTTTCTTTCTTTCTTCAATGAACTAAGTTCCTTCCTTCTTCCCTTTCTTTCTTTAATAAACGATTTTTCTTCCTCTTTCCTTCATTCTTTCTTTCTTTCTTTAATAAACTCTCTTCCTTCCTTCTTACCTTCTTTCCTTTCATTATTAAAAAAATTTTTTTTTTTTTTTTTTTTTTTTTTTTTTTTTTTTTTTTTTTTTTTAAAAATTTTTTTTTTTTTTTTTTTATTTTTCTATAAACTTTTTTCCTTTTTTTTTTTTTTTTTTTATTAATTAAATTTTTTTTTTTTTTTTTTTTTTTTTTTTTTTTTTTTTTTTTCTTTTTCTTTCTTTCTTTAATTAACTAATTTCTTTTTTTTTTTTTTTTTTTTTTTTCTTTCTTTTTTTTTTTTTTTATATTCTTCTTTTTTTTTTTTTTTTTTTTTTTTTTTTTTTCTTTTTTTTTTTTTTTTTTTTTCTTTCTTTTTTTTTTTTTCTTTCTTTTTTTTTTTTCTTTTTTTCTTTCCTTTTTCCTTTCTTTCCTTCTTAATGAACTTCCTTCCTTCTTCCTTTCTATCTTCCTTTCCTTCCTCCATTTCTTCCTTTCTTTTTTTTTTAATAAACTCTCTTCTTTCCCTTCTTCCTTCCTTTCTTCTTTCCTTCCTCCATTTCTTCCGTTCTTTCTTTAATAAACTAACCTCCATCCTTCCTTCCTTCATGCCTTCCTTTCTTTCTTCAATAAACTTCCTTCCCTCCAAAGGAAACCCGTCATGTTTGTCACTGTACGGTCATGGTTACTTTATCGTTTGTATTCGTTATAAGATGAACGAACAAGACTGCTAAAAAATAAACGCCGCAGTAAGAACAGGAAGAGTAAACAAAGATCCCCCAAAGACCTCATGGTATAAACATCGCTGTGTAACGAGTAAGTTTCTCCGATATCACGAGGTAAACACGAGAGTAAAATCATAATACTATCATTATACAATCTCATAGTAGATTATAAATCCACAGCGAACGATGCAAGATAAGAGATGAAGGAATGAACGTGTGTGTTTTAAAATGATCACGGGATAGTTTTGTATGATCAGTGAGATTAATGAAATGCAGTCCACTCGTGTAGCCTCACTCACAAAAGCGGAAAGCTTTTCATTTGGGTCCTGGAACAAGCTAGTTTTTTATTTTATTTTATTTATTTATTTCCTTCTTCCAGACCGAGGGAGGGGAGGGATGTAATTTCTGGAGCGGTATGGCTGCTGTTGCCATGTTGATGTTGATGTATTGCGGATTCATGCAGTGTGAATCTCTTCTGAGTCCCGCCTGGACCTCATTTGCTTTGGGGACTGAGGAAATGCAATTTCGCTCCAGTCTCCCCACGAACACTGAAAACCAACCGTGTGTGCTGCCGAAATTTCCCACTCCAGGAGGGAGGAATCTTTCCCGCCCTCGGCCGCACGCACAATTTTGCAGTAATGTATTGTCCATATGTATAGCTGCTGCATCCAAATAATGTGATTTGGAACCGATCGGCTCTTTTGGTTCTAAATTGACTGTACTACTGTGCTCGTTGTATACCGCCATCGCTCACGTACGGACGGATCAGGGTCCGTTTCTGTTTCATCAGCCTTTTTTTTTTTTTTTTTTTTTTTAAATAAATGGATAAATAAATAAAAATTGATCACCTTTTCCTCTGATAACGCTGGAACTGTTTACTCCTCTTAGCTCGTCTCCTCATTTACAGAGCGAAATACCGTGTGCCAGGTTGACCTTTTACACCAGAATACCAAAAAGTCAAGGTCATTTTAGTCTGCGTATTTAACATTATTCTCTCTGGCCAGCGAATAAAGGATCCTCTTTCTTTTGACAATTCTTATTTGATTCGCTGAAAGGTCAGACTTGGCATTATTTTACTTTTTAAGACTGTTCGGAATGAATCCCTTTCTTGTGACATATTTAAGTATTCAGAACAGTCGAACCGTTTATATTAACGTCTCTTGTTCGTACAGCACGGATTAATTGTTCTGACTATTTATAATTTTTTTTAATCATTATATTAGACCTAGCTTTTGGATTCACTTCTGTTGACGTCCCTTCAGTGTGATATCTGAAGTTTCAGAGAAATTCAGCAATAGCGTATGTGCGTTTCTCTTCTTGTTTCTGTATTTTTACGTCCCTCAGACATCTACGCTTCGTCCAGTTTTGAATACGGAATGAAAGATGTTTCAGTCTGCGCAAGAAATCCGAATGCGAGTAGTCAGTCCACTTATATCATCACGATGATCGATAGCTTTACATCAAATGAACCTAATCGTGAACGGTTTTCAGAAACCACGGCGATGGCGTTGAATAGATCGTGCTTAACGTGAGCTCCGTGAACGCAAATAAATAAACGTTTAGATTTAACAAGCACTAAACGTGTTGAGCTGTTTTGATCACGACGACGTGCTCCGTCGCACTCTCGGATACGGGGAAATCGGGAACACATGCATGTAGTAACTAATTAGAGTAAGAACAGGAAGTGAGCCCAAATAAGGAACGTCAGAACATGAGTGTACTTTGGAGGACGTCATATATGGAACTTAAGGGGGGGAAAAAACAACATCTTTTGCTTAGCGTTTAAGAACCGAAGTACATCTGCAAAGATGAATCGAGTTTGAATCCAGATGATACTACAAACCCCGAAGTCCCGGGAGACCAGACCTGGCCGTGCTTTCTAGGTGGGAGGATCATAGTCTTTCTCTACTGTCTGCGGAGAGACGCTAGCCAATCGTAGACGTCTGCGTTGAGCCTTCATCCTCCTGGTTTGGTACGTGAGCCTTCATCCTCCTGGTTTGGTACGAGCTGGCTAGTGGGTGGGAATTCTCCAAGACCAAAGTAGCGAGGGGGGAAAACACGATTGTTCAGGAGAGTCCGTAGACAACCGATAGCGAAGTTGTTCGCAAAGTCATTGCTGTACCAGAGAGGACGAAATTCCAAAATGTATGACTAAAAATCCTTTACTTAACCAAGCTGTTCTTCATAAAATCAGAGCATGTATCAGCATTATGGGCAACACTCAATCCGTTCATTTCAACTGGCGCTTTATATATTTCGTATAGGTTTTGTGTGTGTGATCTTCTACTTTGAAGTAGGTGCTAGATATCCGTCGCATTCAACTATGGAGGAAAAAAAAAAAAAGAACATCTGCATTGCATTCTTATCATCTTCAGATTCAGATGGAATTGGTTGTAGGATTTGTTTTTCATGCTTAAATAAAAGTCCAGCTTTTTCCGTTTTGCTACGTAGACCCTAAAGCATCCATACAGGCAGAGCGTTAGGGAGGTGAGGTGCCTGGATTGATCATTTCGGAAGTGTTAGCCACTTGTCTCTGTCCTTGATCAGTTCTACTTGGTTAAACCGAGTCCTGGTGAAGCCTTTCGGATGAACGGTGAAGCGTTCTCACTGTAAGTCTAGCCATGACTGAGAACCTTCACAGACCCAATGCTTATTTAAGTATTAATGCCTGGTGTGTTCATGGCTGGGTGCGAGTGCTGCTGAGAGGCGACCGGAGTGTGTTTTGTGATGCCTCTGTGTGCTATCTGACTCACCATATTGCTAAATGAGCTGGCCTGTGGAGCAGAACGTGGCCCAGAGAGGATTAGCCGGGCCTCTCTGAGCCTCACGCCTGCAAATCAACCCCATTGTCTTGCCACCATTTGAATAACAATGCAGGATGTAAGCTGACATATTTTTTATTTATTTTTGATCGTACACCATCAGGAAGCCGATGGAAATACACTCATACGGAGCATATAAATAAAGCCGTGCTGAATCCAGAAGGCTTGGAGATAAGAACCCGCTGAGGCAGGACGGAGTATCCTCGGAATTAAAGCTGTCCTCATCCCTGACTGGCGAGAGGGCTAATGTTAAACGAAGATGCATGATGAACACCAGTATGGTTTGTTAATTGATTTGTCGAGAGCGATGCCAGCCGAGCTTTCGGTAGCGCCTGAGCCACGGCCCTTAAATGCATATTGATATATTGATTACGAGTCGCCGGGAGCTCCCCTGTCCCGAGAGGCGTTCTTACGCCTTTCCCGTCACCGCCGATCAATCGCCTGAGAATTATTCTTTTACACAACAGCTGGTTTTTCTCACCTCGAGGATGATGTCATGCAGCCGTTTGGAGCTCCGTCATAATTCGTATCGACTGAACACCTGTGAATGACGTGACCCAGTGATGAGCAGGCATGTCCAAGATGCTTACTCCTTAAATCTGGCTAAGCAAAGATGGATTCGGGTCAACGTCACCCGCGACCTTATTTCACAGCGAGACAGGATTATGTCTGATTTATGCAAAATCCATCATGGTGCACGTCTGAGTCGAGCGTGACAGTCTGGACTGATGCCTGGTGTCACAACTTTAGTGACGTCGTAAGTGCAGCAGAGCTTTTCATAATCAGCGAAAGGGTTAGTGTGTCAACGATTACTTTTCAATTTTTTATCCATTTATAGTTACATATAAGGTTGTGGGTTGTCCTCATCCAATTAACTTCCTGTTCTCACTTGCGTTATAGCAGCTATAAACAGCCGTTTCTTCAGCGGCCTCCTTTCTGGAAGAATAAGCACACACACACACACAGATGTCATGTTACCGAGAAACCCTAAAGCATAAACTACTTCTGCGTAAAAAGAACTACCTCTGACTGTTACAAAGCGCTGACACTGGAGACTCCTTCCATAAATGTTACATATATAAATAAAGCGAAACTTCGCCATGTAAACGATTATACACATTTTTATAATCTCTTTTCGTGGGACGTCCGCTGATCAAATCCCTGTGAATGAGCTATTAGTATAGAAAAGAACTTTTTAATGCACGGCTTTTTAATGAGATTTTATCAAACGCGGACTTACGTAACGTACCGTAGTCGCACGTTCTGACCACGACCATAATCTAAAGAAGCGAAAGCCCTGGGGAAACGCAGGTCGACGAATTCCTCCGTCTTAAAGTCGATCATGCACAAAATGTCACGTTCTTTCCCATCGGGAAGATCCGTATCACTCTGCACCCGAGGTCTTCAACCTTTCCGCTAGCGGTAAAGCGTAGCAGGGCTATTTCTAACCCCTCGCTCGTGAAAACCGTTCAAGTGCTCGCCCTAACGACTCCGGGCCGCTTTTCCACGATCCCCGAAATGAAATGGCAATCGGAGCAGATCTCCGTAAGACTCGGTGAGATCAGGAAGCGTCACTTACATCACTCCACCAATCAAAGAGAGGAAAAAGTAGAGTAGCTTTGGCACGTCGATTGAACCGCTTCAGTTGGGGCATGCCCAAGCGGAGATTCATTAACGACTCGGTTCATTTACATCTTATCAATCCTCCGGCAGACAACGAACCGAGATGCCAATTAGTTAATGTGTTTGCTGAAACTCCTCACACTTCGTAATTAACAAGAAGCAGATCATGAGAACAAGTCATCAGTTAATGGTTAATCAGAGCAATAATCTCTGTACCGCTGTCAAATAGATTCGACTGCTCTCCACACGGTACGCCTCTCTTTTTATAATTACGCCAGACGGGCCCGGCGAAGAATAGAAAGCATATTTTATGAAAGGCGAATAAAGCGGTTCGACGTTTGGTTTTGTTCGTAATTAATCCCAGATCAAAGCGTTAATTACAGCTGTTTCTGAAAGCCTTCGTCTGAGTTTCTCATCATGCTGGGAACAATATTTTCTGCTAAATTAAAGATACCCCCTTCTCCCTCTCTCTCTCGCTCTCTGTGTATGTTGGAGAGCAACAGAGGGTCTTTCCATTAGTGCCTTTCAGGCTCCCTCAAGTGTTGATGCTCTGTGCTCGATGTGGGATATGGCTCGGTGCCGTCGGACATGATCAGGCATTTTCCTCCCACAGCTATCTTTGTTTCTCTCAACCCCCAGATTGGACACAATAAGAAATCGGCGGTGGGTTTTACACTCGGTATCTGTCGAAAGCAGATGCAGCGACCTCGGAAATATACAGGGGAGACGCTTTTTATGGCACTTTTGGAAGGTTTTTTTTTTTTTTTTCCCCCCTTTCTTTACCAGGCACAGTAATTGAAAACATGTCTAAATCCGAAGGCCTTTAAATGTCAAGGTCAAGCTTACAAACTCTTGTACGCGTCGACGGTACAAGTGTATTAGTAGAGGTAGAGACACCGTACACTGCAGTGCGATGTCAGGAAATTGGGAAATGCTCACTGTTTTGTAGGTGATGAGATTCTATTATGGTTCTTATTCTTCACGTTGATTATAAGCAGAAAAAGTGATCCGTGATTCAATGCGGTTGCGATTAAAAAAAGTTCAGAAAGGACACATCTGTCTCTGAGCTCCTTCCATACCCGCGGCGCTCTCCATACACACGGGCAGCTTTTCATGCGTGTTGCGCTCATGTCATTTCCTACAAAACCTCATATCTGCATTTCTAAAAGAAGTGTACGTTTATACACACGGAGGTGAATCGACCTTGAAGCAAAGCACGGCGACGAATTCACTTAATAAACCGACACGAAACTTGGAAGTGAGAGGTGCGTGGCGTCGTTCGGGGGAGGCGGGGGGGGGGAGACGGGACACGGAGGCCGCGTGGGACGAGCAGCGGCGTACGGCTTCACAGGAGGCACCGCATGCAGAATTGACAAGTGGATGTAGAGGGGAGGGATGGAGGGGGAGGAGGCAGGCCAGGATGAATAAAACAAATCTAGGAGTCTGACTGGA
Source organism: Ameiurus melas (assembly GCA_012411365.1). Lineage (NCBI taxonomy): Eukaryota > Metazoa > Chordata > Actinopteri > Siluriformes > Ictaluridae > Ameiurus > Ameiurus melas. The sequence continues at coordinate 2,081,804 of CM022771.1, read as the reverse complement.
GGTGCTTTTAAAAAATTCTGTGTCTTCATTTACGCTGGAGAATAATATAATATCCCTGCAGGAGGCCAGGCCAGAGATGGGCCGCAGTCACACACGAGCAATAAAAAATGAATTAAAAGATGAGGGAGACAGGAAAAAAAAAAAAAAAAAAGAAGAAGAGAGGGTCGAAAATAAATAAGGGCCGTGCTGCCAAACGTCGGGCTTTGCTTTCTCGTTGCAAAAGGTGGCCAGCCCACTGTTAAAAATGGATCACACCGTGCCGCAGAGAGTTAACTTATTATTATTATTTTTTTTTTTTACTTTCTGGCAAGAACAAAAAACCCAACAACTTTGTAATAGTTGAAAGACACATCCACACCCTGTTTTTTTCTTCTTCCAACACATATGTGTGAAACCCAGAGGCCTGGTGTTGCAGTGGACTGGTATGGACACGCAGACCCACCGCCAAGATGAAAGCCAGCAAATTTTGCTCTTAAGCCTATTAACAGCTGGCACGATTATTTATTTATTTATTTATTTTTCCAGGCGGCACCGAGCCACACCTTCGCTCTTGCCAGCTCCTGTCTGGATCTATAATAAAGTGCGAAATGATACTTTCGTGGAACGATTCATTTCCACCTTGGCAAAGTGGCCACAGGGGCTAACTGGAAACACATTGTTTGTCACATACACGGATTTGCATGTGCAGTGACGGAGAGCAGACACACTCGAGCGGGGTGGGGGTGTGTGTGTGTGTGTGTGTGTGTAAAAGACCGGCTCAGAGAGTACACATATACACTGCTACACTTCTGTTTAAAGTGTATTTGCGTAGGCCTGCTACTTCTACACGATATTTAGCCAACGTGCGTACGAATGTCATTACCTAGGGTTTCGCCTATAGTATCCTCTTAGATGACGAGGATATTTCGCTTTGTTTCACATTGGCCCAATGAGGCATTTTGTAAAAATGCGAAACAAAGATGCAAAATCTTTTAATTGTCTTAAAGATCGCTTATTTGAATAAGCTTGCTAATTAATAAGAAGCTGCTATGGCGCTCTCCTCGGACACGATTTCTCCGAGACGCACGAAGCCACCGCATCTTCTTCAACCAACGCTGAGGACAGAAATATCCGCCCCTCTCGCTCATACGTGAGCTCACGATTGGTTACGCCGCTCCGATTGACAGGTGAACGAGTGACACCGACTCCGAGAGCACGGTCAGTTTAGCTCTCTTGGACCCTTGGCCACAGATGGCTGTCGGACGGCGTCGTCAGGATTCGAACTCGCGATCTCCCGACAATAGTTCGATGGATTTTTCTCTTGGCTCACTCTCAGGAGCCTTTCTCTCATTTGGAAAATTATTCATCAAGATACAGTACGTCTCCAGTCGTCTCGGATGTGCGCCGTGTTTTTTATTTATTCATTTATTTATGTATTGTTAAAATCATAACAGAATCATACGAGTATGAAATTGGTTGATTGTATTGTGTTGCACATCAGTCACGCGAATATAAATTGTGCGGAGGCTCAGCGTGGCATCTGCGAGGACAGAAGGCCTATGAGGTCATTCACCCTGTCCTCAAGGCGAGGAGCAATTTTAGGCAAAACCCACAAACCCATGTCTCGCTCTGACCCGGCTTCGGAATCTCCAAGAGTGATGTACAGCGCAGTTTGTCAAAAAGAAAGGTTTGCAAATTTGCCAGCTCTGACACCATTTCTCGGTCATGACTTATTTGACCTAATGATCTAGAACATTCAAATAGCTCCACCCCAAAGGCAATTTTGGAGGCGCAGTGGGCCGATTGAAATGATCCGTGATGCACAGAGACTGGCTCCCCCACCCCCACCTTCGCTTTCAAACAGAAGCCAGTGCTATGGCGAAGGCCACCTCCTCTCTCTCTCTCTCTCTCTCTCTCGCTCGCTGTCCTTTTTCTCTCTCTGAATGCAGCCATCTCTGTTCTGGCCAAGTCCAAAAGCCTTGAATGATCGTCAGAGCAAGGGCGATGAAGGATTAATCTCTGCCAGGCCCTATAGAAATGACCATATGTGTTCCAGGAGGCCTGGTTTTGTAGACTAGCGCCAAGAGGGCAAAGGTGAAACATGGCAGCCAGTCGCCCCTCTTCTCCAATATGATCGCAAACCTCAGACATAACCGATTAACATTCACTTTCATGCCGCCGACATTAAATGCGCATGAAGTGAAAACTCTAATCGATACATTCCAAGTGCAGATTTGATCCAGTCTTTTATCGTTCTTGCTATAACTCTATTACAGGTATTTAACTCAACTGGTATTTCATTTGGGGAAATTACTGCTACACGTCTAATGCGTATTGGATTTGACCTCTGTAAAGACCAAGGGCTTCGTTTAGCTGTAACGTTGTGCCAAAGTCTAATAACTACTCGGATTTTATTTGGTGGTGATGCAAGTAAAAACGTGTAAATTGAATAAGTACGTACATAGTAACTAATGTTAGTTTTTAATTCGTTAAATATTTATGCCGTTTAATGCAGTACTACAATAGTGGCACTATATCTATTTAACGTAATGTTCTAAAGAGCTGAGCGAAATCTGCTCGATGTTTTTATGTAAGAAACGACTATAAACGAGCCGGCTCGGGTGTGATCTGTGTTCCGGGACGGTAGTGGCATGTCAGTGTCTATTAAAGGCCCATCTTTCAGATGTGTTTGCACTTCAGTGAAAGCGCATTGTTTACTCCGTTCTCTAGCAGACAGCCTCCAGGTAGACCGAGCCATACAAAGGTTACGTGCTTTAACCCCCCCCCCCCTCCCCTTATAAAACCTAGTTATAAAAGTCCTGTGCACATTTCTCATTTAGTCTCTGCTGCACATCTAGAAGCGATTGACACGCCATCCAGGGAAGGCTTTAGAAGAACTGTCAGGACTCCTAATATTAATGTTATTGGTTATCATGTATTTTCTGGACCTACTTGGAACTAATGATGATCCAGTGAGCAGATGGATGTGATTTTATAAGGGAATTATTATTATTATTATTATTATTATTTTTTAAATAATAAAATATTGAGGGCGAAAGATACGTTTTATTTATTTATTTATTGAATTTTTTTTAGTAAAGACATTTGCCTACGCTTAGATGTCATGTGCCATGCCGTCATTTATTTCCGGCTCAAGCAGCTCGTATAACCGAGCGTACAGTCCATTGTGCGGGTGTGTTGAGCGTACCAGAGCAGGTCATAAATTTGCTTCTGAATATGAGTTCAAACCTGGCGGCGCGCCGCGTTCGCCTGTTTTCATTCCGGCGCTGCAGCGTGTAATGAAAGAGGGGGAAAAGCCACAATATGCTAAAAAATATAACTAAGCAACATTTCGCAGAGAATATGTTTAATTCATAAATCAGCCTGGCATCTTGGTTATTCCCCCTAAAGAGAATCAAAGGCCGAGTCTTTAGCTAAAGTCCTCATTATGGTCTGTTGATTGGGTAGAAATGGAGGAGACACGAAGAGTTACGGGAAAGAGCCCTAATCAGGCAGAAGTCTAGCTGGCACTCACGCTGGCCTAAAATAATTATGAGCCGAATCGGAGACCGAGGGCCTGTTTCTTTCACTAACCAGTCATTTGCACCTCTCGACGGTGTAAATAACCGAACGGTGAGGTATTCTTGTTTTCAAGGATGCACCCCGAACTACGGAGAGAAGTCTTTTTTTTTTTTTTTTTCATTAAAAAACATCTCGCTGTGTACGGATTTCATTTTCAGCTCGGTGTAACTGCTTTCTCTCTCTCTCTCTCTCTTTTAAAAAAAAAAATTATTCTCCTTATACTTGTTCAGAACGTCCTAGAACTCTCCTTGTTCAGCTCTGCATCAGTAATAACGTTCCTCCTTTAATCTGCCGTCTTTTACTTGTAACAAACTACGAGTCCAGACAAAAGAAAAGGAAGAGGACGGTGCTCTCAGCAGCCTGGTCCTCCGACCCTGGATCTCCGACAGTGATAAAAGAAGATAGATTGCACGTAGGCCGTAACAGAGGTGACCTAAACAGCATTTAACGTTTGCCTCCCATGGCGTCAGTGATGAAATATGAAAGGACACCTTTTTCTTTTTCTTTTTTTTCCTTTTTTCTTTTTCTTCTTTTTTGTTGAGAAATTAAATGACACACCCACGCTCCGTCCCGAATGCCAAACAGAAAGGACACTTGTCAGCACTCATGCCTCGGTCGAAGTTTACGACGGCGATACTTTTGATCGCGAACATGTTACGAAGGCGTCCGACGGTATCGGAGTCGACAAAGCGGATCTGCTTGTCCGTACTCGTCAAGTGTCCTTGCGGTAAGAGGGGTGCGGAGAGGAGGAAGACGTACGCACTCGTTCCACAGAGAAAGTGCACATCATGGCACGGGCTTTGAAAGCCAGCGCCGTTGAAGAATGTGTCGGAAGTACGCGGCGATGTTAACCGAGGGCCTTGAAGTGGATCTCAAGGTAAGGATGCGCTAGCATCAGGTTCTCAGCGGTCCCGACCTCGCATCCTGCTGCATTCATGCAAACAGGAGGAACGATCATAATGCCTACACTGTTATTATACACCTGTGTGTGTGTACGTACACACACACACACACACACACACACACAGTTATAAAATAAACGATCAGATGATATCTGTTTAAGACACGCTCTTACAGAGTGGGACCTTCAGAAGGTTCTTTCTTAGCCTCTTAGTTTGTGTTTCAAGTGTTTCACTTGATCGTACATCGAAGTTTGAAGAGTTTCCATCCGAAGAGGAGCTCTATTTGTGCCTAGAACGTTATTTATCCACCAACTATGCAACAAAATCTCACCCTAATTTATTCTTTTCTTTAAATCTGGACTTATGTGAAGACAAAAGGTGCTTTTATTTTGTGCAGAGTAACTTGGTACCATTTTTTTTTTTTTCTTTTCTGTTGTAATTCAGTTATCGATGGGGATTTCGAGATGTTATGACCTCACGAGACTCTTTTTCCTGACTCGGTCACACTAGCGAATGATGACGCGAGAGCCAGCCATTCATTTTCTATGTACACCTGATTTCAGCAACAGCAGCAATGCAAGATGTGAGATGAGATGAGATGAGGTGAGGTGAGGTGAGAGCTTCTCAACTTGATGCAAATTACGCATGAGACACGATAAAGCGACAAATCCAGCTAATTGGCTGGAATGATTCTTCAGACCATTGTGCCCTGCGATGGACTGGCACCCTGTCCAGGGTGTAACCCGCCTTGTGCCCCATGCTCCCTGGGATAGACTCCAGGTTCACCGCGACCCCGAAGAAGGAAGCGGTAGAAGATGTATGGAGGGATGGATTCTTCAGACCAATCGTATGGCATGCGTAGTGCAATATTCTCTCATTCCTATCCTATGCACTGCTTAAATCTAAATAGCTGATGTGTCATTAGAATAACAGCGTACACTCGGTTTTTAAAAAGGAATCGGGGCCGATCTGATTGGACAGTAGCTAACCACAAATATATCCAGACAGATTACTACCTGCACCAAGAACCAATAAAACAAACAAACAAACAAACAAACGAGTACATATCTGCAGCTCCCACATGCACCAATGATGAAATCTCGTCCCCTGTTTTTGATGAGGAAATTTTTTGCAACGAGTTTAATCACTTAAATTAATTAATTGACCAAAACATTTATTTATTTATTTGTTTGTTTATTTATTTACAAGATCAATTGAGTTTATTTCAGTTAATCAGTCAGTTTCATTTTAATACCATCTGTTTCATGTTTCATTTACTGACGTTTTTGTTAAAAAAAATAAATCCATAAATAAGTACTTTTAATGAATGAGTACATTTATAACCGATTCACTCAAATAAATGAAAGATTTTCATTAGGAACCAATTAATTAAACGATCATATGTGAAAGGTCCTTCTGAAGGATGAGCAGGCCCCCCCGGGATTGGATCTGGACGTTATTTCTATTTTACTCACATACCCAAACTGTTAAATTTAGCTTCTCTGTCTGTGTGAGTAGACGGTGTGCTTTGTCTCCGCGTTGTGTGTGTGTGTGTGTGTGTGTGTGCACACGTGTGTGTGCCGTGGCTTGTGGACACCCCTGTGATTAGTTTGCTGTAGCAGAAATCCTCGTGGGGAACCATCCCACTTCCTGAATCAGATAATGCTCCCGAGCTTACGTTGGGCCGCTTCCATGTTTGACTAAAAGTGCCTTACATCAACTGTTATGGCTGGAGGATGAACTTCTCGAGCCGTAGACACGGCACATCTTGCGCCCGGCCATTCATCACGCCGTATTTGAGTTTGCAGATCCACGCCGGTGACTTTCGGAGATCCGTTCATTATCAATCATTCCAGTTGGCCTGCTGCAGCTTCTCCAAGCCACGGGATGATAATCTTATCCACCACATTTGCTAGAATATTCTGTTACATATCAATTTCAGCCATTTAGTCATCATTCCAGTGGCTCCAAGAAAATAGAATTATTTGTGCTTTCAGCTATTATTGATTGGCTCCGAGTTGAAAAAGTACCGGCCATTATATAGTACTTACGCGATCTTGTGTTAAAATGCATTTTAGGTATATATAATGCATAAATATCCCTTAATGGCCATAAACAGATGGGTCGCGTGTGGTCAGTTCCCTATATTATCTTTTGTCATTGTGAGAAGACGTTTTGATGCTTTCCTCCTGTTTTGAATTCCCAACCTCGCAAACGCTGAAATGCAATGTTTCTGAATGACTCATGCTTCATTGATATTCACTCCTTACCCTTTTATCCTGTGCAAAAAAAAAAAACAAAAAACTGGAAATATTTAAACACTGTAGTGATTGAAAGAAGGAAAAAAAAAAAAAAAAAACCCAGTGTAATTTATCGATGCACCCATCATCTTTCCTCATAAGAAAGAAGTACACTACTCTGTGATTCACAAACGAGCTGGCTTTGACTTTGAAAGTGCCCCGAAAAAAAAAAAAAAAATCAATATCGGCCTGATCATGCTGTAGCTTGTGCTCCAAGTCCTCTTCAACACTTGTCCAACCTTTAGCCCTGGGCCACCACTGCATCTTGGATCAAGTTCCTTTTGCTCCTCTACATAAAGCCTAACCTCTCCTAAATCTAAATCGGGCCTGAACCCATGATCAGACCTCGACCAGTCACTTATGATCAGAAGAAATATGCTACAGCGTCTCAGGTGGAGCCTCGGATGAATGGAGGGACTCGCTCAGGGGGTGCGCACCGAGAATCGGACCAAGGCAAGGGGGAACGAAGTGCCTCGGGCTCCTGCTCGTCAACTGAGGGACCTCTTTGGACAGAGAGCCAAACACACACCACGTCCAGTCCCAAGTCTTATAAATAATGCTAGTTGTTAATAATGAATTAATAATTCCACCACTGCTTTTATCTCAGTAGACCAGGCCGTGGCTGTTCGTATGGCTCGCCTGCTGCCGACGAGCACCTTCATCTGCTTTAAACTCGACTCCTTCTACTGATCTGACCCTTAACCGTGGGTGGATCTTGAGTTTGGAACACGTTTACGGTTCACAGAAATGTCGCAGTTGAGTACGAAGCCATTCCTCATAGAGCCTCAGAGAAGATTTAACCGCATTCTTTGAAAAAAAAAGAAAAAAAAAACGAACCAACTCAAAGCTCATTCCTTACAAAGAATAAATAAATAAATAAATAAATCTGAGAGAAATCGCCAAACTATTGTGGTAATATGTTTCCTCTGGCCGTCCGTGCTCAGCCAGCCCACAACTTCATTGTAGTTGCACAGTCAGACTCGGTCTCTGTGTCCAACGCGAATGAAAAAGCACTCCGATCATGGGTGTGATCGATGCCACGTTTTCCTTCTCTCGCAGCGCTGAGCGTCGCGATTAAAGCGCGTTAATGACGCCAATTCTGTGTTCAGCGTTACGGTGGAGCGTTCAGCTCGATGCACCCAAGTTTGGAAGCAGGATTACGAAATTCAAGTCCACGTGGAGAGTTTGGTTTGGACGTAGCAGCGCCAGCATTCAGAACAGTGTGGAGTTACTGAAAACCATCTCTGTAGGAACATTCAGAAGATGTGAAATGTTAGCAGTCTAGACACGTGATAACTTCTTAGCTAGCCCGTTTTTAAACGAGGCCAGAAGAATGTAGCTAGCATAATTTCCTCTTATGAAGCGCTAGTTCAAGCTAGTTAGCAAGTTAAAGACTTTATAGGGACGTTAAATGCTTTATAGGGAGTTCTAGGGGCGTAGTCTTTATCCGAACGCAAGAAATACAACTTTGATGTAGCATAGCATGCTTGCATCCTCGGCTTTTCGCGCAGAGAGCCGGCTCCAGTAGCACGAGCTAGCACGTGCTAGTCACCCCACCACGAAATGTACAAATTAACTGGAGGATGTTACGTTTGGACACGTTTTCTGTTTGTCCGAACCACTGGGGGGGTTGGAAACCTCTGGTTTTTGGAAAGTTGGAATTTTGCATGAGATGATATGTAGCCTGTTTATTTTATTATTTATTTATTTTTTCCTTTGAGAGCTGTATGCATACTTTGCATTTAGGGCTGACTTTCTGACATTTCTCCTTCCGAGCGGCGTCACTCGCTTCACGACAGATCCAGCACCCAATAAAACCTACAGTCGTCGTGTTGTTTTTTATTTTTTCTTGAATTTTAATGGGATTCCTGTTTTGTAGAGTCATCGCAGTTTAATTACTCTCTGTAAAAACTTTCCAGTCCTTGTTTGTGTAGAGATACACAATATGTGTGGGATAGAAGAATGTGTGTGTGTGTGCTGGCAGAAGAGAGGCAGGGCGTTCTGCTTGTATAAAGGTTAGTTCCGTGTGTAGTTGTTGACTGGGAGAGCTGGAATGCCACGGTCTTAATGAACCCTCCAGAGGGATCGGCTCAGGCGGAGCAGGTTGACTCCGTTCTGCCAGGAATGCTGAAATTAGTTATTTCACCGAATAACCTCTGATGAAAGCCTGCCTTCAACTGACTGCCTTGTCACCAGCTTCTCAAGACAACAAACCAATTAGACGGACCTGCTCTCAGGGCCGCGTTCTTCCGTGATGCGAGAGAGACGGGAAGCGAAAAAGATGAGCTCATTGTTGGAAAATCTTCGGGGTCACTTTCCGTTTCCTCAGAGTCCTCGCGTTTTTAACGAGGAACGGTTCATTAATGTGTTTGTTGAATAAGGATTTCATTGGTGTATGAACTTTTTTCTCTTTGGCTCTCCCTTTCGTATTATAACGCACATTGGTTCTTTTCACTGATGAAAAGGCTTTTTATTTTTTACACGTTCTCCTTGATGGTTATGCATTTAATCTGACCCTTTTGTATAACCTGGTCTCCGAATGGCCGGGTTTATGTACATCTCCATAACTCACAGGTGCGTCATGGCCTCTCAATTGGATTGCATAAATTATTCGCGCAAACGCTGTATAGCTTCGCAATCAAGCGTATTTATCCTTTCCGCTCGCCCCAGGGACGAGTGCAGACCGAAGCACGAGGGCCCGGTTGAAGTGTAAAGCCCTGAAGTCAATCTCCAAAGGTCCTTGAAGCCTCAGCCTCCGAGCCACTGTTATTAACGACCCAAGGGCTGTTTACATATTAATGATCGTGTGTAGTTTTTTAATATGCTAGGCGGTAAATCAGCCTCACTTCAGACGTCGTGTCATGTGATGGATCTGCGTCCGAAGGTCCCCCCCGGTCCAATGTCCAAACGAGCGCTTTTAAAGGAAGACCGATCTCCATCCCGGCTCCTTCATTAGACCCAGGGTTACAGTATGCTTTAGCCTCGTCTTCTTATTTTTACGGACAAACAATGATCACGCGTCCGTCTCGAGCCTGGGGAAATATAGCCACCGTGATGGCTTCCCCAGGACCAGCGCCTGTGCCACAATCACCCAGATTCAGCGTCGACGTCTAATATAATTAGAAAAATTCCCCTCGGCCTTAATGTGACTCCCTCTCAGCGGGGTGCACTTTAATTAAAACAAAGGCAAGAAAACACACTCGGTCTCCAACAGGGGAAATAAAAAGAGGGTTGCGTGTGGATTTTAACCTGCCTGTGATGAAGGATAGTGTAATGCCATTTTCAGTGTGCTTTCGGGGCTTTAAATGGTAAATTGGCCAGGAGGCAGAATGAGCACTGCAGGGATCATGCGGTATATATATATATATATATATATATTCTCATTACTCTGATTGAGAGATTATCCCTACCGTGGCGAGGAGGAGACGGATGCGAACACGGACAGCACTCGCACCGTCTCCGTGCCGTTACGTCTCCCCTTTGTCCACGCTGCGTTAAGGTCCTGCCCCTTTTGCAGCCCCCGAGTAATGTTTTTTTTTTTTTTTTGTCCTCCTCTGGCTTAAAGCACGGCTTATTATAAAGGATATATTCCGAGCACTGTGTCAGTCTGCTAAACACAAACAGACTAAATCGCCTTAATCCCTGAAGTGAAAGAGATCTTCCTGTTCATGTCCGTGTGTGTTTGGCTTCGATTAAATAAAATAACATAGTATAATAATAATAATATCTGTATGTGCATCACTCTGGTCATTCTCTTTGTCTCGCCGTTTGCGCTAACGTAATGTACCCATGCTTTATTTCACATATATATATATATATATATATATACCGAGTTTTTATAAAGCAGGAAATAATAAACGTCGCCGGTCGCTATAAATATGTAACCGCATGTAAAGCTGCGCCTTTCCCCCCGCCATTGAGTCATGCCATTTTTCCCTTGACCTAGTCATTTTACACCGCTGACTGGCTCCAATAATTGAAGGTACTCGTGGTGATTTCACGCAATCAGACCCTCACATTCTTTGTGATGAAGTGAATCAAAGATGTGAGACCCTTTTTCAAAAAAAAAAAAAAAAAAAGACTATCTTGGAAATCGTCAATTATCTATACAATAGCTTATTAAAACCTTTTTCGGCCCCTTTCTCCCGTTTCCACATCATAGATTCATGACACTTTTTCAATCTATAGGAGCTATATCTGAAATGATCTGACTCAAGCCCTTATCTTTTTAATCTTTCATAATGAAACTGCAGAGACAGAGAGAGAGAGGGAGAGAGAGAGAGAGGGGGGGGGAGACAAAAAAAAAAAAAAGTCGTCTCCTGACGGCTTGATTTCCATCCCCGGTCTCTTTGTGAGGCGATAGTGTGAATGGAAAGGACAGCCCACGCCGCCGCCATGACGCTGATAATATTCCAGTGTGTGCCCTGAATCGAGATTGGGCGCTGTGATATCCAGGGAGAAGAATAAGCCAGCGTTACAGCTGAGATAGGACTTTGGATTCATTAATTGCATTGTATTTGGGCCACGACAACATATGCGAGGCACGTGGCATTTATTTATTTATTTATTTATTTATTTTTAGAGGCTTGGCCTTATTATCCCTGCTACGGCTATTTATATATCTGCACTTAAATCATATCTGCTGCTTGAGGTTTACAATCTGCACCCGAGCGCTCAGGGATCATACAACCCTCCTTTTTTTTTTTTTTTTAGTGCTGTTCTATCTTTCATATGAGAAATAAAAAGCCCACATGGGCTGTGCAGTTATAGGGAAATAATCAACATCGAGGTGGAGTCGATCGTTTTTTTTCTACGACGACGCGTCCGGAAGTGTCGTACTCCTCTTACACCTCAGCATTTGACCAGTTATGACGGTTGGTATTATTTATCACGACGCTTTTTATTCATTTATTAGTTAGATCAGAGGTTGTATAATGCCCATGGAAGAGCTATAAAACGTATCTTGGCAAAAAAAAAGCCGCCGCCCCCGCATTTCGACGAATCACGTCTCCAGAATGAACTTTGTCTCCCGGTTTAGTAGTTTCTCACTGTCGGTGAGCTCCAGAAAAGGAAATGACCATGTTTAGACACGGCCATATTTAAACACTCAGTGTTTTCAAGGGCGATCGCGGAGATCTGTCCGGGTTGAAAAAAGATCGCTTATGACAACGTTATGGGGAAATTAAGACCACGAACGTACAAAAATAAAGATTTTAGTGTGAACTTGTCGTTTTTATGGTATCCGTGTTGAGTACGACATTGTTATAGAAGCCGAAATCTGAAAATTAGCCAGTGTGCACCAGAATGTCAGTTTCGCCTGCTGTGTCTTGCCTTAAAATATTATCAAAGAAGCAACGCTCAAAAGCAGTAGTAAACTTTATTCTTTCAACATCCCTGTCAGTAGCATCGGTTCGAAAATGTACAGGTGGAAGCAGAGCTAACCGCCGACGGAACGTCACTCCAAAAGAGCTGCAGGAGGACCTGCGGAACAACAGATTAATGAACTGACTAAAAAACAACTTACTTTCCAATCAGTAAACTTAACGTTACACCTTTAAGCGCCAACACTGGAGACTCCTTCCATCATGTCCTTACAGGACGCTTCTCTTTATCGATGATGACACATGCGTTTTAATCTATTCGTGTGGCGCACCCTTCATACACGTCCCTGTGAATGAACGAGCTGTTACTATAGAAACGATAACGCCTCACGACAAGAACTCGTGACGTGCGGCCGCCCGAAAAACGAATCGACACCCTCTGACCAATCAGATTTGAGAATCCAGTAGCCGGTTTCTGTACGGTCCACGTGAACTAGCCAACCGTTCGTGGAAAGCAGGAGTCACCCAGCTGATGTCTAGTCGTTGCATCAGAACGTGTAAAATACAGTTTTCTATTTTAATCTCGGCGTCAGTACGGAGTTCTCGCACGAGGAGAACTCTTTCGGGAAATTAAGCGTTTTTAATGAAAAGCTCGCTTCGCCGTGGCTAATGTTAGCCCGGTGTGACGCACTAAATTATTCACAAACCCGAAACTCTCTGTTACCTGACGGAGAGACGGGTGACGGCGGAGCCATGAATCATGCAGCACACAGAAAGCCTCTGGATCGTCCGAATGTCGTGTTTATGAAATAACCGTGCGCTTTTGTCACCTTTTTATCGCCGTCCGTTTGTTCGTCATGACGAGGTTCACAGACGAATAACGACATCGCACTTGGGAGTTCGAGACGATAAGGATAAAGGCGCAACAGTAAGGAAGTACTGTAATGTAAACCCTCTGAAATCCGGAAAGCATCAAATTGGATCGATCTAATGCTGGAGGTTGTTGTTGTTGTTGTTGTACCCGCACTCCACCTTGTTTACCCCCCTCGCGGAAAATGTACATCAGGAAGCAATGACGTGCTTTATAGCCTAGAAACAACGTACAAGAAAACCAAGACATCATTAATAAATGTTTAATACACCACTCACATTTAATATATGCACACACACACACACACACACGAAACTTTCCCAAAACAAGACGATCATTACTCTTCCTCCAATTCAACGGCGCGGCTCCAAAGCAACAGTAATTATTAATTACGTTAAGTTGTTTTATGTTAATCCCCCGACAGCTGTGATTAAAAATAAACTGCTGCCATAGAGCGATGCTCCGAGCGAGGCCCCATGAATTAACTACAGGGTGATTAATTTCGGAGCGATGATTCACTAAATATTTAACAGCTTTGCTTCGTACAAAGTATATCATGAATTATAGATGGGGGAGAATTAGAATATCTTGATGTAGGACAGCGGTTAAAGAATTAACCTGCAATTGGGGAAGAGCAATTACCAGCGTAATAAATGATCTCCGAGTCAAGTAAGAGTCTCTATTTTTTTATTTTTTTTTTAAAATTAATTTCTGCACATCATCGTGAAGGGAGGGATGTGTTCCTCTCATTACTCCGTGCCACTTTCGGGGCTCCTTTGTTCTTGATGAATAGCCGGCCGTTCACCGAGCTGAGATCTTTGTGCATCATCTTTGTTTTTTTTTCTTTTCTCCCCCCACCACCACTATTCTGTTTTGATCATGTCTCTTAATGATCATCCCGTCTAAAAGCAAAGCAGTGCAGAGGTTTCTTTTTCTCCTTTTGAATTTACATGATCACTTTTTTTTCTCTCTCTCTCTCTCTCTCTCTCTCTCTCTCTATTTTCAAACGGCTCCCCATTCGAATGAGGGACGCTCCCCTGTGAGACGAAATACAAGCTGCTTATGTCAGCGACCTGTCCAGGGGACCTCTGGTGGTGTGGAGGAGGAGAAGTGTTTGCGAGTGTGTGTGTGTGTGTGTGTGTGTGTGTCTGCTTCTAAAGTGACTGAAGATGTTGTGAAGTGTGTGTTGTGCACACTAATTGGCTTCCTATAAATGGTAGTTGAGTGTGACCTAGACAGTTGGGTATAATGGGCTTGTCTTTCTGACCTTTCCCCTCCTGGCCAGCATCCTTCCCCGTGACCGTACCGAAGACGACACACAATGAATCCGTGGCCTGAGTAGGTTTCTGGAAAGGTTTGGTATGTGGGAAAACCCCAAATATGTGCGACTCAGCGTTTTCCTGCGCTGTTGTGGCTCTTTAACGACATGTTGTGAGTGTTCATTTTTATATAATAAGCACTAGGACTGTGGGTCAAACTTCGTCTAGAGAGAGTATATTATATTTATACAATTAAAAAAAAAAATTTTTTTTTGTGTATTCACACAGAAATGAGAGTAAAAGAGTTACTCTTGTTCGTCGATGCTTTAGACCAAGGATACTCCACTAATATCGGTGAAGATCCGGCTACGTCGCATCGCTTGCATGCGAACGTCGAGACGAAACGAAAGTTACCTTTTACTGCTTAACCACGCTTCAGTGGACGAGTGCGACAAACCGACTTCATGTACAAAACCGTAATGAACTTTCTTTAACTTCCACGCTATCCGTCGTTACCCAGACGAGGACGGGTTCCCTTCGGAGTCTGGTTCCTCTCAAGGTTTCTTCCTCGCGTCGTCTCAAGGAGTTTTTTCCCCTCACCACCGGCTCGCTCGATAGAGATAAATTTACCCACTTAAAATCTCTATCCTGTGTTTATACGTTTCTGTAAAGCTGCTTTGAGACAAGTGTCCGTTGTAAAAATCCAAATAAAATTGCGCCGAGTTGAATTAACCAGTAGGGATTTCAAGGTTTTGCTTCCGATCCGGTCTGCCGCACCTTCAATATCCACGTTCTGTCACGAGCGACGTAGCGAGCGTCCACTGCAAGGTAACCGCAACCGCGCGAGTCGCATGCGAATGCGGTAGGGTAACGCAGGTATTCTTTAAAAAGCGTAAACCGTGCCGGAGTGGATTACTCCACGGGCTACAGAGAGGACAGACACGCAAAGTTTGCGCAAAATATGAAAAGTGGGCTATGGTCGATATGTTTGAAAAAAATCAAGAGGTAAAAGCGATTTATTACGTACCGATGTTCGCGGTAGACGTGGGTTCTGATGAAATTCGGAACATTCGAGTGAACGTTTGCCAACGTACGCTCGTGACGGGTCATCGATGTTAACCGTGTAGAAGTTGCATTGCGGTCGTTATTTCTGCGAGACACGTTTGTGCTGTTTCACACCGACGCCGAAGCGTCCCCGAAGATCGAGCGCCGGAACCCCGGCGATGCCGTCCACAGCCATCCACGGCCGGGAGTACGAGAGAGCAGAGCTGTCCAGGCTCTCTGGCTGGGAGGAAAAGCGTTCCTTTCTCTCTCTCCCCTGTCAATCACAGCGACAACCATGGGCATCTATGCGCTCATGTATGCGGAAGAGGGCGGATAGCGCGTTCCTCCGAGTGTCTCGGAACTGCAGACAGGTTTAAGTTTCTTTTTTCTCTTTCTGGTTCCGCTACAGTATTTTTGAAGTGCGTGGTTCGAATCACTGAAAGTCTAGGCTTTTTATTCAGTATGACCGTTCAAATGTAAAAGATAAACAAACCGGGAGGCTACAGCGAACTCTGAAAGACCGTCTTTGGGTTTAAAAAAAAAAAAAAAGTTGTATTCCCACCGAAGAATACCGAGCTTGGAGAAACAAGAATGTAACCTTTTTTTTTTGCTTAACACTTCAAAGCTACACAGAAAGTGAAACGCTATGAAAGTCTTACAAATCTTACGCTGGCGAGACGATAAAGCAAGGCTGGGACGGAGAATTTTAAATTCACTTCTTCGGGTTGGATCTCGGTCGAGTTTTAAAGCTGTCCGTATCCGCGCCTGCGTGTTTCTCAGGGACGTCGTCCAATCTCTGATTGTTTTATGGCTAATTATCCTGGTCGTCATGTTGGTTTAAGCCAAAGATTAAAGACTTTAAAAAACAAAAAAAAAACAAAAACGTGTAACCACTATCCGTCTAATTTCGTTTGTAGTCATTTTAAAAAGCACGAATTCCCTTTAACGCGAACTTAAATCCAAATAAAGATACACGTTGGTGTCGATGTGCTCAGGAAAGACTTATTAGGTTTCACGCTGATTCGTCTAAACAGAAATTGATCTTTTGAGACAGAAGTTTCTGTACGCTGTATACTTTAATACACCGGAAACTTTTCAAATATCTCCTTTTGAAGCGTTTGAAGCCTCTCTTATGAAACTATAATGTGCGTTTCTTCTCCAATACCCAAGTTAAATTTTAGTTCTATTACCACGGCGCTTTATCTGATTCTTTTATTATTATTTTTTCTTTCGTTTTTTTTTTTTATTTTTTATTTATTCGGGAACGTAGACGCGCAAACGCACGAACGCTCCAGAGAGCCACCCGACCGAATGAAAGGTGCGAGCCAGACATCCAGGTGACCGTCCTCCCAAATCCTGCTCGAGTTTGACCTTTAAACAAGTTCAACCAGCCTTTTATTATGTGAGATGCATAATATACATCACAAGTTCCCTGCACACACACACAAAATATATTTCTTTACAAGTCCCCAGGAAGCTTATTAAACCCACAAAGAAAGGAAATGAATAAATACTAAATGCGTTGCCTGTGTGTCGAGCGCTGATGTTGTTTGAATGGCATATTTCCCGCATGAACGGTGTATTTTCTCAAAACAACCAAAAAAAAAAGAGAGGGTACTCGAATATCATTAGGGTTCAATGCGGCATCTCGAGCTCAGAGGCGATCTCGGAGGCCACACCAGCAGGGTGGAAAACACCAGCGTTTGATGTTTTCAATCATCCACCAGCCTTTGTATCTCTCAGCTGGTCCCTGCAGGTTGGCTCTCTCTGAATAACATGTTTTTCACTTTTAAAAAAAAATAAAAAAAATGAGAGAGAGAGACACACAGACAGAAAGAGAGAGAGAGAGAGAGAGAGAGAGAGAGGGAAAAAAAACTTCATTTGAAAGAAGAGTGTACTATTGGGTCTCGGCATGTTTACTTTCATTATCTTTGGTCCCCTTTTTCCTCTCCCTCTGCTGGAGAAGCCAAACAGTAGCCTTTGACGCTTGTAAAGGCCCAGCGGAGGGCTCGTGGGATCTTCAGCCACTCTGTTCTGCATGATAGTGGTTAGACCAGACCGGGTGCTCCAGCTCAGCCTCCAGCCAAACACTGGACTCGTGTTTATGAACCAACAGCCAGACAAACATCAGATACACGCCAAGCGCAACGCCCATAAAAAAACAACAAAAAACACAAGATCGCGCTCGGGCATGTGCGTGGCGGCCTGGGAAAACCTTTCACATGGTCAGATTTTGACATTTTCTCCTATATGATGTTCACCTGAAGTGAAATTGAAGTTTTTTTTAAAGTTGTTGAGACCGCGGGGGGGACGGGGGACGGGGGGGACGGGGGGGGAGTGGACGCAGCTAAAGCTTACGATCCGGTTGCAAGACCACGGCAGACCGGATGAACGATTAACTCGATGAACGGTCAACTATTCATCGATGCCACTCGCGTGTGAACGGTCCGTCCTCGCTCACCGTACGTTGGTTATTTGACCGTATCTACCCGAGCGCGTTAAGGTTAGGAGGTCACTTCATCACTTTCCAGGACAATTCTACGGTATATTTCAGTTGTTTTATCAAAGTCAACAAAGGCAGAAAAAATCCCCCCCTCCCCGCCCCCGGTTCTCTTTCGGCCGTTTTCGGTCACGCCGACACCCGACGGGTTTCGGATCCCCAGGACACACCGGCAATCGGACTCGGACAACGTACGGGACACGGCGAAGGCGAAGCGCCCGGGGTGACGCGGCGATGTATAACCCTCGGATATTTACGGCACCGAGGAACGATCGATGCAGTCATCTCACGTCCTGTCTCCGAACGGTTTCGGGCGGCGGCGGGGGGGGGGACGGGACGGGACGGGACGGACGATCGGCCCGTTCTGTTCGCGACGGATAAACGTATTAGTCCGTCTAAAGCCTTCACATCCAGGCTGCATTAGAAACGTAATGATTTGTGTGCAGCTCTGTCGTAGAAGCCCACTTATTGTACATAAGTGTTATAATTGGAAGTTTATCGCATTACCAGGCCGCAGAGTGTTATTTCCTGCTATTTGTCTAATGCATCTTAAAGAACGGTAATCTAATAAAAAATCATTATTTCTTCCCAGGCTTTTAGACATTTGCGAACGATTTAAGGGAAAGTCATTTACAAAATGTGTCGAGTACAGTGCGAATTAATACCTCACCTTGTCAGAGTATGTGCATAGAAAGAAAAAAAAAAGAAGAAGAAAAAATTCTATCGAGGCAGCGCGATTTTATTAAAACGGATGTGCGCGGCTTTCTAGATTGCCACGAGCGAGGATCATCGTAGATAAATGGCTTCACTCAAATAACAGCTCGCATGGAAATGTGTTTTGTACTTTCTGCGACGCTGCTTTCCTTAATGTTGCTTTTAACTTTTAATGCTTTATTATTAGATCTTCCACTGCAGCAGTTTCGCTTCTCGTCTCTTTCACACGGTATATATATATATATTTATTTATTTTTTTGACACCCAAAAAAAGTTTAAAGTCGACTTATGGGACAATATTTGTGTTCTTCCGTAGATCTGTGTGTGTGTGTGTGTGTGTGTGTGTGTGTGTGTGTTTATGTAACGTGTTTTAAAGGAGAAACGTGAAGATCGAACATCGAACCTGGTGCGTGTGTTATCCTGTGATGATCATTCCGTCTGGAAAGCACAAAGACTTCACACACACACACACACACACAGAGGGGATGCCTTGGCCTGAGATCACTGATCCCTCTGCTCTGAGCAAAGACTGAAAAGGTGCAGGAATGTCTGATTGCAGTGTGATCTGATGGCCGGTGGATTGTGTCTTGAGCATGCCTCAGTCTTTCTCTCTCTTCTCTCTCTCTCTCTCTCTCACATGGATGCACAGCTGCCTCAGCGTGCTCCCTCTCTCCAGGGAGAGGAGAAGCTGCCTCACACTTACCATTTCTGTGAAGAAATGAATAAAACCAAAATGAGATATCGCAGTGACAGTCCTGCCTTTAAAAGCCGCAGATTGTCATCGTGTCACATGCCGCCCGCTCCCTTTGTCGAAGTTATGAAAAATGTATTCCGGAGAACCTTTTTCGGGCACGCGACGAATTGATGAGCGGTCCTGCACGTCCACGTCCGCCATTTCACTTTGTCTGCCAGTTTTATATATATATATATATATATATATATATATATATGTGTGTGTGTGTGTGTCTATATTTATATATTTCTGTTCCCGCTTCATTTTTCATTCCGTACCAGTTCTCTAGGTTCAATTGTTCCGGATCGTGTTTTTGCACTACTCGTAAGACCTGGGCCTCCGTCACAGGACGCGCGCTCATTTACCCGGCACCTGTATCCATTAACAGCGGCGTTTTCATAATTAAGGACGGAACGTGAGCGCGTCGCTGCTTGAGGAAACGACGAGTGATGAACGGCCGAAGCCGTCTCCCGCTCCCGACTTTGAAAAATATACCCGCGTGCAGTTTCAGGTCAGATTCTGACAACAATTAGGCAGAGAAAAATAAATAGTCTTTGACCCTTTTTTTTTTTCCTTCTTCTTCTTCTTCTTTTTCGTTCGCTTAGCCGTTCTTCCTCCCTCCTGTGAGACGCCGGAGTGTCCTTGACAGGATGTGCATACGCAGTGAAGAGCCAATCAGCGCTGCTCTTTTAATGATTGCACTGTTAAACTGCTAATTTTGCAAGACGAGACACCGGGGAGTCGTTACAGCGTTTGACACAAAGCCATGACTCTCGCCATCTCCGTGAGGTTTTGTTTTTTTTTTCTTTCTTTTTCTTTACGAAATTGCAACGCAGCCTGGACTTTCTTCTAATTAGTTTTCCTTTCATTTGCAATGCTTGGTGTGTAAAGTCTAGTGCGCATTTATTCATCTGCATTCTTTACAAATATATATATATATATATAAATATATATATATAGATCTCGATTTGTGGATTTTGTTCAGACTGTCCTTAATTCACACTTTCATTTTCGAAAAAAAAATCCTCAAATTCGCCTTTTAGCAGTCTCCGTTCCCCGGCCTGAATAAATGACACGGATATAAGCTTCCCTTGATGCTTCGGTGTAAAAGTATTAGCTGCACTAAGAGACCTGCTCCTGGTATAATTATGTTAGGAACCAATAAGACAGCTCGGAAATCAATATGCTAAGACAGATAGAGTATAGGATCACGGGCAGTGAACTGGCCATAGATTAGGCTGGCAGGTCCCCGAGCTGAAGATTGCTAGCATTTAAGCCAATGTTTGACTTAACGTTTCCCTGCAAGGAAATCATCAGAGCTTTCTCCATCCACCCGGGGCACTGGATTAGCTCTTCTCAGCAATTACACTTCTCCTTTTTCCTTTTTCTTTCTTTTTTTTTTTACTCCCTTCTAATTACACGATTTCGGACCGGTTAAATCTTGCACGTTTTAATTTGCCTGATTTATTATTATAATATTTTTTTTCGATTTATTCTTTCTTTTTTTTTTTCTAAACTTCATCTAATTCCAATCAATGTGCACTATCGGTCCTCTGCAAGCGGGAATGTTTAAGTCTGATCATTAAGCCACGCTTCTTCGATTACTAAAACATAAACGCCCGCGTCCGTACTCGAACGCCGCACTTAAATAGCGTCTGGTTTATTATTCTTTTTTTTAGTTATAGACAGTGAAACATATGCCATGATATGCCTTTAAGGCTCTCTGTATAAACATGGGCCTGTAATTTATATTCAATTTGGTCTCTCATATATATATATATATATATATATATATAGCAAGCCACTATGGGAGGAAACAAAAGGCGTCCCTTTTGGGTACAGTACATCTGCTCAAGCCCAATCAAGCTTTGAAAGCCACGGCAGAGAACAATAGCCTTCATCAGACGGGAACAAAGTCACAGATGTAAGTGGTCCGAGTAAGTGTGCAATTTCTGCCCATATGACTGTCCTGACACAATTGCTCTAATTTTCCTCCTTTGAAATGACTGATAAAAGACTTAGGTAATTGCTATGGAGACAGCATTTCGTCCATCAAGAAGGGATGGAGAGTGTGTGTGTGTGTGTGTGTGTGTGTGTGAGAGGAGGGGCATCTGTAGCAATACCGCCTCAGGGCTGGAGGATGGAGTGTCAGTTTCTGCACAGTCCCAAATTAATACTCGTCCCCTTCTTCAGCCCTACTTTCCCCGCCATCTTATTAGGAGATGCTAATTCGCGTTGATGTCGTATCAGAAAACACTGGCGGAAAAATATTCTAAACACCGCGCCTGGACTAATTCTCCAGAGGTCACGGAGAAGAGCGGTGTCGCCCCACACACACACACACACACACAAAAAAAAACGCTCTAATGCCCTGCTTCGCATCCGTAAAGCAGAATACGCAAACGGCATGCGAATTAAACCGAAGCGCTCGGCAATCTTGAGTGCAGGAAGGTGAAGAGATCGCTCACTCTGACACCTGACTTCGACCTGTGTACGTTCGGTCCGTGACCTTGTCCCCTGAAATCAAACTCTATTTATCTGCCTGATCTCTGATTATCTGGCCATTGCACCGCGCTCTCGAGGAGAGAAAGCAGGCCGCCGTTAGGTAATGGGGAAGAGGCGGGGGCTGTGACACACATGAGCACTGACACACAAGCAAATTACTGCCCTGGCCTTCGATTATATCTGTTTATTGTAAGCAATACTGGTCTTTTCTCTGGAAAAAAAAAAAAAAAAGTCATCTCGGATGTGTTGATGGGTTCGATTCCCGTTTTTTTGATTTTCTTGTATTTTTTTTTTTTCCTCTACCTATTTTACCCCGTCGACATTTCTCCCCCCCCTCCCCTCTCAATCGGAATTTAATTTCCACTCGCACTGCGAGTCATTCTGCGATGGCTTTACTGGAAGCAAACCTATCTCCATCATGCTCACGCCTCTGATTGCATCCTCCTTCCTATAAATCCTGCAAGGGGAGGTCTCAGGGCGTATGTCGAGACTCCCGATTCCCCTGAATCAGCTGTACTGGGATCCCCGAGGTCCGGAAACCTGCAGCAACCCCCCCAGCCTAACTCGCGCTAACGACTTCTAACGTGCTGACTTTAAAGCACAGTGCAAGCCCAAAGCCAGTAAATAATACACAGTAATGAGCTAATCAATACTTATTATGGTTTCATTGGTTCACTAAGGCAGGAGCAGAACCTGGTGAGCACAGAGCAGAGCAGTGGAGAGACGAAACTCTCTCACACACACACACACACACACACACACACACACACATCAGTGTGTCTGATTCAGATAGCATCAAGTTTTCCCCAGGGATTTCTCTATGCAGGAATCCAGTTTAGCATGGCCGATCGACACGGATTGGATCTCGCAAGGTCTAATTAAGATCTAACGATTTCGTCCCGGTTTTTTTTTGGCCCGTTTTTGTGTGAAATCTTACCCCAAACCACGTGGTTCGAAATTAGCGCGTGTCCCTTTGCACGGGTGACGCGGTGCACGAGCGTACTTCGGCGTGTATGTGAGAGAGAGCTTTTCTCTGATCAAGTCTACACGAAGGCACACGGGAACCTCGGTGTCGAGCAACGCCGAGGGAAAAGATTACTTTCCACAGTAAGTAAGGAATAAAGGAACTCCTGCTGAAATATTTAACGAGCAGGCGGAGCGACGCTGCCTGACGTGAAGCGGAGTTAATGTACACACCCTGGAGGTGTATTTTCCTCTAGCGGCGCTCCCCGTAGTGTTCTATTCCTCTTATACCACGGCGGAAAGGACGACACGCCGTAATTATCCATCCGCGATGTCGCGTAACGTCCGTGAAACAGGCCGGTTCCTGTTCTCACGTGCGTCAGAGCTGCTGTAAACACGATTTATGAGTTCATCGATTCGAATTCAGAAATTGTTTCTTCATTTTTGGAGAACGTTGGTCTTGGCCCAGGAGCAGAGGTTTTTATGCTGCATGGTAACTCTTTAACCCGGCCTCCTGCATGATGGGCTAGGACTGAACATATCCCTATACCGAATGACACACGTACGAAGTTCAACAAAGCCCAAAGATCTGCTTTTAATCAGCCCGAAGACGTATTTAACAGGTAGCGGGTAATCGTAGTAGACGGGCCCGTATAATTATGAGATCTCCGACTTCTCAGACGTGTAATTACATTTGCGCATTCTTCCCAAAAAGGAATTAACCCAGGAAAAAAAAAAAAAAACCAGGGACTTCCGATAAACTAGTTGTCCGGAACATGGACGTTAATTAAGGACTCCGGTGTCGGGTTGCCGCGGAGACAAAAGCACGGATTCATGGTGGCGTCCGCGGAGTACCGCTCGAAGCCACAGGAGAGGAAAGACGAGAAGATTACCCACGCAACCCGAACCTGGGATCAGCGGCGTGGAGCGCCGTTCCTATCATTTCCCCCTCGGCGATAGAATCGGCAGGCAACAAAAGACAGGTCAGGCACAAATACAGGCCTGTCAGCCGGCCAGCGACTACACTCACGGAGCGTCTCGTCACCGAGTCTGTCAGTGCCGAGCGCCTTGAAGAACGCATCGTCTCGTGTCTCCGAGACCTTCTGGTGCACGTCGGGCCGCGTCGCCGCCAGATGCGGCGCAGGTGGCGTAGTTTATGGTTAACAAGGTGGACGCCGTCGCTCCAGCTTTTTGTGCCGAAGGTATGTTTTTGTTTTTGTTTTTTTGGATATTTAGTCAACCAAATCATATTCGTTGGATCGCACGTAGTCAGGAATGAAACACTTCAGAATACGCCGTAATAGGAAAATAATCAGTGAAGTGAAGGGGTGGAGTTACCGCTAACGCCCGGAAGTTGATTCTTTTTTTTCTCTCTAACAGCACACAACCTTCATTTGCGATCGATTCGGGCGAGATTATCGCCCGCGACGCGTACGCTGCAGATGTTTCGTCGTTTTCCCTCAGCAGCCTCTGACAGGGTGGCAGGTAGAAACGGGCCGCTTTTGAACACACCGGTTTGAACGTCGCAGTAATCATCGTGTATATGGTTGAAATGGCCCTGCCGCCGGGGTGCGCGGCGAGGAAGTGCAGTCTAGGGGTGCGGCACAGATGTAAAATAGGCTCCAACCAAGTCGTTTGTACGTGCTGTATTTTCGCCTGTCATCACGTCGCAGGCAGCATTAGAGTGGAAGACTGGAAAGGTGTAGCGGCGAGGACGGGAACGCACAGACGATCATTCTCGCTGCTGAGCAGGAGAGGCTACAGGGAGGGCACCAAGAAGGAAGCTTTGATGTAGATTGACAGATTAATCATTTCCAGCGTCCCGTGTTCCTGCCGACCTTGACAGCACTGGAACCTTGTGGAGAAAACACACACACACACACACACACACAGAGAAAAATCAGAAGGAAGAAAAGAAACAGGAAATCAGGAAGTAGAATTGTGGAGATATGCATTTCTCCAGCGAGTCAGAAACCTCTCCGTTTAGCGGCCTTGGTTCAGCGTTTCATTTCCAAGGCTTTCCACGGGTCTTAACTTTTTTTTTTTTTTTCCCCCTTCCTTTTTATTTATTTATTTATTTTAACGTTTGAGACTCTCTCATGTTCTCATCTTTAGATAACGCACTGTGTTTGCGGTTCAAGAAAAGAAAAAAAAAAAAACAAACCCCACGAAACCTTCTGAACCCCCAGCTGCACTTATTTACGCAAATCTGTCCGTTTTCATTCACCCTTCGGCTTTCGCGTTTCCATCTCTTTGCTTAGTCCAGCTCTCGGTGACCTCGTTCCCACCTCCTGAGTCACGGCGGGGCAGCCTCTGGCACCGTTAACCTTTGACAGGTATTCAATAGCAATCTTTCAGGTAACGAGCCGAGGGCTGCCGGTGCTGCGCCGCTCGCCGTTCCTCCGCTGCTCGGGGTGAGGAAGATGTCATGTTTAGTTTGCGCTTAACTAACCCCGCGCTGTATCGGCACCGAACACGCTTCATCGGCATGTAGACACGTCGCGATATTAACGGAAAACTCGTTCACGTAATTGATCGCGTTCGCGGATGCAAATACCCAGCCCAAAGTCCACACATAGACGGTATGGATTTTCTCTCTCTCTCACTCTCTCTCTCTCTCTCTTCCTAACCGATCTACGGTTCAGACTTCCTCCGCGTCTTCCGATTGAGATTCCACACGATGTAGCACGTTGATGTCAGGAATTTTGAGCCGCCTCATCGATTCGGGGGCGGGGGTTCTGGGGGGGGGTAAATCAAGTGCTATTGAACTGTACACGAGACCTCGTAAGGACGGCGAACGTAGCGGCGGGGAAAGACGAAGAGAGCTGTAATGTAATTCGTCTTTGGCGTGGCTTCGAGACGTTCCATACATTCCATCGGTACGAATCGCGGCGCAGAAAAAGGTGGCCGAAAGCCCCACACGCGCACACACACTCACACACACTCACAAAATGCTTCAGAGCTGCCAGCACCAGCCATCTCCCACTACTTCCTTGCTGTGATTCATAATCTATATTGATGCCTCTGAGACAGCAGGCTATTGATCTGGCCCTGTCTATAATCCCGCACCATATCCTGTGCTTGTTAGACATCTGTGGGAATATAAACTGGGTTTTCCATGCAACTTAGAGAGCTTCTGTCTGTAATGCACCATGGGCGCAAGTTAGACCTCCTGCACCCTCCCTTCGACTTTCAAGAAAGACTTCTAACCACATAGGGTATCCCAAACACTCTTTATATGTGTGTGTGTGTGTGTGTGTGTGTGTGCGCGCACTGGAATTCCCAGAGAATCCAGAGTTTCTCTGCTTGAAAGTTTCGAAACT
Source organism: Ameiurus melas (assembly GCA_012411365.1). Lineage (NCBI taxonomy): Eukaryota > Metazoa > Chordata > Actinopteri > Siluriformes > Ictaluridae > Ameiurus > Ameiurus melas. The sequence goes on along the minus strand of CM022771.1, from coordinate 2,055,808 downwards.
TTCAAACAGCGAACGAGACTGCAAATATGATGTCGGTTACTTTTCCTTTCCCCAACGCTTCCTTTGATAACAGTTCAAGATTATCCGGGTCTGTTTTCAATCATTCCGAACGCCGGCTAATAGCCCTTCTGTTGTTCCACTGGCCGATAGCGATCTCCTCGGTCCAAAGACAAATGACGACACGGGTCGAACAAGGTCACTTGACTCGATCGTACGCGCTGCGGTCAGAGAAACTACACGAGCAAGCTTAATTAGACGTACAAATAAATGAGTCGACCTTCGCTAATAAGCTTCCTCCCGAAGACCGCCCATGCTGCAAAGAGAGCAACGGGGGTGGAAGGGGGAAAATAAAGAAAGAAGCCGACACGGGTACTCTAAAGCGCGCCCGCCGACGAAACGTTTCTTAACGACCACGGCGCGTTCGGTATGTAAATGACCTCGGCATGACCGAGGAGTAGAGGATCGGATAGATATCGGATAAATCGCAAAGCTTTCGGCGTGAAAGGTGGTTGTTTGGGTTTAATGATGAAGTCTTAAGATGAGATGGAATATATAAAATTTCATGGAGGCGTATAAAAGCGCGTCTAGCGGGACTCGTTTAAACGGCTTAATTCCATTACCAGACAGCGATGATTTCCTGTCTGCAAAAACGTCCGTTTAATTAGCCGAATAAAGCGTTTACAGTTTGTTCGGCAAAACGGTCTGCTCTAGCGTCAAGATATACGTTAGGTATAGCCCGCCGTATCGTCCAGGTTCTCCCTGTCGGCTCTGCACACGGTCAGAACCCATTCGGACAAATCAAATGATATTTACCCGTCTTCTGTTACAAGGCTTCAAGATTATAGGCTTCAGGGAAAATCAATACAAAGTTACCACACGCACACACACATATATATATATATATATATATATACACACACACACACACACACACACACACACACAGTATGCTCTGTGACAACGCTAACTTTCCCTCTGCATGTAACCTCCTGTCTCACCTCAGCCCTGTCCCCTGGAGAGAAAGCCAAGGACGTCCAGCGTTCATAAAGTCCCCGAACGGCTTCCTGGTGAGAAGTTTATAAACTAAGCTCCCAAACCGCGGCGCTGGTCCGAACGGCTAACCTTTAGCATGGTGAGGCTGCAAACTTCAGGAGGGAGGAAGGGCTTCCGACCCTTCGGATGATTTGAAGACTCAAATACCACTTTCATTTATTATTTATCCCGGCGGGCCGAGGGGAAGGGAACGCGAGCGGAGAGTGTCATACCTGACTGGGTAATGTAAAGAAGTGGCCATCTCTGCGAGGCTCAACCCCAGGGACTCAAATCCCATTAAAGGCCCGGCAAAATTGCTTAATATCCAGGGCTGAAATAAGCTGTGGATCAAAATGTTCAGATGTGATGATGGGCGACAGGGCAGCTTAATATCTCTCTAACATTTCTTTCTTATTTTTTTCTTTTTCTTTTCTTTTTTTTTTAAACCGAGATCAGGTCGGGGAAATTTTTTTTTTTTATATATATATATATATTTTTCCAGGTGGAATTTTAAAACCGTATACATGTTCCGGATAATATCTCACGTTGTATATGCGTATACGTTACCCAGCAGACCTATTAGTCTTATCGGGTCGATATCTAAGCGATGACAGTAGATGAAGAAGCTGCAGATTCAGCCCATGGCCGAGCCCGAACGCCATTAGATCTCTTTCGTTGTGTCCTTTGTCTTTCCCTCGCCGTGTTAATGCTCTCGGGAAGGTAATGAACCTGCGTAATTGCAGAAGGGTGTAATGATGCATGTATGTATGAAGCATGGGCTTGTGCCTGTGCGTTGAATTTTTATCAATAAGAGAAATTGGATTAATATTTCAAAGTTAATGTTTGTGTTCGAGACGTTGGTGCAAAGCAAACATGAATTAAGTTTCACAGTCACTTGTGCGAAAATACAATTTTCTTTGGCATCGTAACTGATCTTTTTAATTATACCCTTAATAGCGTTATGGATTTTTGAAAGATAAATTAATATTGGCATCCTGGCAATTACAGGTCCTTATTATTATTTTTTTTTTTCTTTATGAAAATAACGGTCAAGGCTCATCTACTTCCTTAAGTCCATGGGCGAGAAATGATTCCGTGTGTCTGCAGTCAATGAAATTATTATTTATATGTTTCTTTCACCTGCGTTAGGGTGGTTCTTTAGTACAAACGTACAAAATGTTCGATGTTTTTGTAACCATTGATTTCATTTTCACATGGATTTTTGTTTTTACTGCCGAGAAACTGAAGGGGGGAAAAAAAAAAATCAGTAGATCCAGATTCATGGCACTGATTGGGAAATATGCATTGATTTAGCTTTGAACTTGACTTGGCCTGACTCTGTGTGTGTGTGTGTGTGTGTGTGTGTGTGTGTGTGTGTGTGTGTGGTGGTTTCTAGTAATGCTTCTGCTTTCAGCTTGAATCTCAATACAGTTCTGTGTAATAAAGACAGCGGTTTGAGCCTCCCTGCTCAGCTCGGGGCTGTAGCTGCTTGGACTGGTATTGATGAGGATGCAGAATGGGTTAATATCGGAGAAAATTTTTGGCATTTATATATCTGCACGCACAGGGGTGGTGGGTGGGGGGGGGTGGTGAAGAAAACAAATATACGGATACTGCACATTCTGAAAATTTGGTCCATAATACCAAAAAAGGGTTTAGAGGAGTTGTACCTGATCATTCGAAGTACCCGTAAAGATAATTCATCGACGTTTTGATGGGGAGACTGTAAGGTTATGTGATCTTATGATTTATTTAGATATTTACAATACCGGACCAGTCCGATGTTCCATTTCATATATATAAAAAAAAAAAGAAAGCGAAACTGGGAGTTAGAGTTGAACGTTGTAATAGCGGCTGCGATGTGGACGAGGTCTAGGTGCTTGTTGTTATAAGGGTATTAACAGGCAAATGTGGAAGGAATTTGATTGGGGAAAATGGAAGTCTTTTATACAGAGGTACTGGAACGGGGTTGAAAAGGAAATCAGGGAAGTCTTAGGAAGGAATGTACCAATGCTCCCAATGGTTTCTTTTTTTTTTTTTCTTCTGCTTGATGGATTCCCCCCAGATCAGTTTAAGTAAATCCCAAACATTTATATTACATGTATTATTAATGGCAGCCAGGAAGATAATTACTGTGGATTGGATGAAAAAGCACAAAGCTACTGTGACAGAACGGACACAAAGACTGAAACATATATAAAGATATAGATATATAGAATATATAGCGTGCTGCAACCGCCTTCGTCAAATCCCACCAGAGATTTTCTATGGGGTTCAAGTCAGACTGTGATGGCCCTGTAGAATCTTCCAGGACTACCTCTGGAATGTATTTGAGGTATGCCCGGGATCATTGTACTGTCGGAAGGTCCGACGACGCCCGAGCTTCAGCTTCCTCACGGACGGCGTGACGTTTTCTCCTAGGATTTCCCGATACTTCAACGAATTCATCTCGGCTTCCACGCGCTGCGGGTCTCCAGTGCCAGAGGATGCAGAGCAGCCGCAGAGCATCACCGAGCCACCACCATGCTCGACTGTGGACAGAGTGTTCTTTCTTCGTTCTTCTTCCTCCAGACATACCGCTGGTCCGTCGTGCCGAAAAAGTTCCGGTTTGGTTTCATCGCACCACAGAACAGAATCCCCAAATCTCTGTGCATTATTTATCTGATTTTTGTTGTGCTTTTGGATCAGTAGCGGTGAACGTCTTGGAGTTCTGGCATGGAAACCTTCTGCGTTTAGTACACGCCTTACTGGACTCACTGAAACCTCGGAGCCTGTTGCCACCAGATCTGGCTGCAGGTCTTTTGCAGTCACTCGAAGGGTTTTCCTCAACCTGCCTTCTGCTTGATCTCAGAAAGCTTCCTTCTTCTGCCCCGTCCAGGTATTTCATACATTTCTCTACCCCTAGCCGGCTCGGATATTTCATGTGTTCCAGCTCAAGCACACCTGCTGCGACTAATGAAGCCTTTGAGTAATTGCATCAGGTGTGCGTGAGACAACACCGGTTTTGCATATTTGTGCTGTTGTGAGGAATTCTATTCAGGGAGTTGAATCATTTTGACTGATTTATATATATATATATATATATGCAATCAGAAATGCAGCCGAAATCGGACACTTTTCAACAGAAATGGGTCGCTAATTGAAACGCGTCTGTTTTAAAGGAACTAGCTTGAATAAATGTTGATATATGAATCTTATAGATGTTCTAATGTCAACATTTTCTGTTAGTGGGCTGTCAGGGGCTCCCCCCTCCCCTCGTTTTTCTTTCTTTTCTTTCCTTTGTGTGTTTATATATGTTTGCTTCTTTAACTATAAATGTTATATTTGTAAAGAAAAGGGGGAAAAAAAAACTCAATAAAAACACACAAGCAATACAGACGATCACCGGAAAATGTTTTGCACCATTATAAGTAAGTGGTTGCAAGTTCCATACTCTCAGAACACACACACACACACACACACACACACACACACACACACAAATGCAAAAGAAAAAACCCATCTGGTTTATCTATAATGTTGAGAAGTGAGCTTTGTAGTCATGGAAGATTTTACAGTCTGTTTCCTCTATTCTTTTGGACGCTGCAGAAATGCAAATCCAGACAAGTCATAAGGCAGAGGGAAGTATCCATTACGCCGTATTGGTGGTGATGTAAAATATCCAAAGCAGACGTTAACCCACACACACACACACACACACACTATATACATACACTATATACACACATATATTGTGTGTGTGTCTTGTACTGCAAACTCTTGCAGGTTTGCCTTCACCACATAGGACCGAAAACCCCGCGAAGCGCCTCGAGCAACTCCAGCATCCTCGTACTGTACTGCGCGTCCCTGGTGAAACGCTCCTCGCGGTCGGCCTGCTCAAATCCCGAGCCTCCCTGCCGCACACAGGTCAAAACCGTCCGAGTCTAGCACGGGCACACGGTTTGTTTTTTCATCTGCGCGTGATGCATATCCACAGGGTCCGGTCTTCCAAACACGCCAGAAAAAAAATTTATTGAGATAAGTGAGCTGGTTGTTTCTCCGGCCTCTGGAGGGAACTCTGTGCCACACACAGTAGCGTCTCAACTCGAACGGGTTCAGTCCGGGTTCAGCAGCGCAGTCACAGGAGCCCATGAGTCAAGTTAGGGTTTATTCACGATTTCTGAGACCATTCATCTTCTCTAACAGGCTTGTAGGCCGATGTTTGCTTAACAATTATTGGAAGGTAAAGCTCGAAGTGACTCGAAGTTTTCCGACATCTTCAGACCAGAGGAGTTTACGCTGCTCTGCGGTTTCTCAGCAACATGACCAGCATGACGAGGCTTGATCCTGAGATCAGACTCGCGGGTGTCTTTGCTTGTATCCCGGAAATATCCCAGAATTTAGGGGTGATCAAAGAAAAGCAGAAATAAATAAGAAATAAAACACAACACTGTAGTTCAAACCCGATCACATGAAAAACTTTTGGGGGCTGCGTTTTTAGATTTCATATCCCAACCCCCCGCTAACGAATGTAACTCCGCCCCTCACGCTAACAATAAATCTTGCTGTTTCTGATCTATTTACATTCAGGGCGTTTCGTTTTTTGTTTTTTTTAACGGATCAAAACGCAGGCGTGTTTTCAGCCCGCTCGTTACCGGTGCCTAAACTAGTTCTCACTGTCAATTAATTTGAACGCACTGCCTATAACAGGGTCATAGCGAGGACACGTACAGCGTATCGCGCGTTCCCTAAACTTCTATAATGGTTACCGCGCCAGCACTCGTTTATCATTTATCCAGATTTAAAATGCAATCCATAAAAGCTAAATGTGGATTCAGCAGGCGATCCAGACCTCATGGACAGTTAAGGGGATTCCCTTTTGAGGCTCAGTCAGCTAGTCTATACATAATTCTACAGTGTAACTATGACTTTAGACTGCAGCCTCCATCCAAAAACCAAAAACCACAGACTGAAATAAAAAAAAATTTCTTTTAATGAATTTGAAAATGTGCAGTGCAAAAAAAAAAGAAAGAAAAAAAAGCAAGACTGCACATGCATGCATATATATGTGTATATGTGTATATGTGTGTATATAAAAGCTAAACCGCTGGACTGTGTGGTTTGTTATTCCATTCCTTGCAAGAATTCAGATGGAGGAGGTGGCGGTTTCTGGAAGTACATGAAATTTAATTGCTTTTCTATTTTTCATGTCTGGTTTGCAGGACCGGTGTGCTGTGCTGACACAGACGGATGAGCGCTTTGCAAAACACACTGTAGAAAACAAGAAATAATAAAGCGAGGATGCGAACGAGGGAGGCCTTCTTCTGAAACGCGTTATAAGCGGAGATGTGTCGGGAATAAGACGCCGTTTAACGCCGCGTCTCGTCGTCGTCAGACGAGTGCTTTTTTTTTTTCTCTCTCTTTTCGCACTCGCGGATTTGCACCCGCTCGTGGAAGCTGATGCGTTTTCACTTAACGCGAGCGCCTTCTTAGCAGACAAATATAATAACCCGGAACGGAACCCGGAGTAATTGCGGCGCCTTAAGTCCGAGAGCAATATGGAGGCTTTGATCAGTCGCAGGGGATCATCTTGTGCCTTTTTTTTTTTTTTTTTTTTCGCCGTTGTGTCGTAGCCACACAGAGTAAAGAAACAGCGCCTTGATGTCTCCTACTTTAACGTTCAGTCGTTTTTAACATAAAAGCCGCCGTCGCGCTGGAGCTGCACCCAGAAGAAATGAAAGCAGCATCGCGATGGCTGTATACGATATTCCGAAGCCGATCCTTCAGTACATTTGGATCCGACTCGTATTTCAGGTATAATGAATGCTCCCTTGTCACCCGACGAGGCGAGCCGCATACGGGCTCAATCTGGATATGGAGGAGCCCAGGAATAATATAAAACTACAAGATCTATACATTATGATATATTATTAGTGTGCACAGATCATGCTAGACTGCCTCTTTTTTTTTTCTTTTTTTTTTAATCCCTCCCCCCCTTCTCAGTGTCACTGAGGGAGTTGTTCCTTCAGGTCTCATTTGCCTGAGATCCATAATTCATAAGTATTAGCACCGGAGGAGCGTTTTAATGAAGGCCCTTCGGCCTCGAGGTCAGGCGAGCATCCGTTATTCAGGATCACACCGGAGAGAAGGAGGCGGCGGAAGACACTGCCGTTTAAGCCGCGCGCTCCTAATTGACCCGTGCACTCGTATCTGTTTTGTTCATTTGAATAACTCGGCGTAGTAAGCTTTCAATTAAGCACGGGACGGCCGCGGCGAGATTAACGAGCTGAGATATTGGAATGTCCCCGAATGACAAAGCTGCACCACACCTTAAGCTCTGTTCACTATCGATTCTTGTCCTTCTTATTCATCAGGGTCGTACATCTGGCAAATCCTAATCGCTCTTTTCTATCAGGGGGGGGGGGGGGGGCTAGATTTTGATCAAAACAGCTATTGATGAAACTATTTGGTCTTTTAAACGTTCCACTCGGCCGATGGCTCGCTTTTATTTCTTCAAGTGCGTAACGTAATTTTGCACTCTGTCTCTCTGTCTCTGTCTCTCTCCGCTAATGTATATAGCTAATGTATATATATATAAATGGACGACCCATGTTAGATTTCTATACGGCGTCCCTTAGGTAATGTTATAGCCTATAGTACAAGGTAAATACAGTCTGTCTCTCTTCAGGCTTAGGTTTCAGGTATAAGGTGCTAATGTATTTAGGGCCTGATCGTAATGAATGACATACACTACCGGTCAAAAGTTTGGAGACACTCAATAGATATGTTTCTCACGATCGTAAAAAGCGTTCGATCCGAAGGCGTCGTAGACAGAAATACCGTCGTGCCGACGTATTCGCTTCTTGCATCTGAAAACGTTCTATTGACACTTTTCTAAACGGACGGCTCGGAGCGAAACGCTTCCGAAAAGCAGCCGATGAGAGTCCGGCGTCGGTGTGAATAACACGAGAAGGGGTTGGTCTCCAGAAACTCGTGGCATAATAGGATCTGCTAAGCTGGGAAACTTCAGAAGATCACAGATTTTATGACAAGGTAGCAAATGTCGATAGCAGTTCAAGTTTTATTGAAAAAACCCTAAAAAAAAAATGGCGAAACGGCGGGATCGAAAGGCAGGGAACGGGCGGTGACCTCCAAGACCTCCAAGGATTGATTTATTTAAGCGGCACGTGTTGACGTGTTGGAAGCAGGAAAAACGGGCAAGGACGTTCTCCTTTTTTAATGACGATACACTCAGCGGTCCCTTTAATAGGAACACCTGTACCGCTGCTCGTTCGTGCGATTCACGTCACACCACCGTCGAATCATGCCGATACAGATCAACACGTGGCGGTGTTGCGCAATCCGAGATGCTTTTCTGCTCACCACGGCTGTAAAGAGTGATTTGACCAGCAGTAATGCGTAAATGAGTGACCGTATATATATATATATAAACTTTATATTTATATATAGTTTATATATAAGTTTATATATAAACTTAATAAGTCCGGATCTTGTAACAAGTAAGTGATGTGACCGTTCTCCAGACGGTAATTTCCCCAACAACGAAAATAAGAGTTCGCTAATCTGCTCTGTAATACCGTCCAGTCCTCCAACGAAATCCCTCCATCGTATGATAGCGAGCACTTTTTTTTTTTTTTCCTACCACCTTTCTAATAGGATTTTGAAGAAAATGGTTCTCTGAATCGCCCTCTCCGTCTTGCTCAGCAGTACCATACTATTTCTGCTGGGAAGTGGTTAATTGCTTTAAATGACTGATGATGTGCGGGAGGAACCTGGAGCCAGGTAGCGTGATGGAAAATAGATAGCGCCCAAGGTACTGCGGCTGTAGAGAGCTGGTGAAACATGAGGGTTGCTGGTCAATTTCTCCTTCAGTGACACTCTCCGAATGGATGGCACAGATGAATTACTCTTGTCAAACAGCAGAGAGGATGGACCCGGTGCCTCAGCGCTGATTAAAAATGAATAGAATTATTCGCTGCAACTTTACTCGCCTTTTGTCGCTCAGGTGTTTTCGTTTGGATCTGAAAACCATCGCTTCGTGTTTATCTGAGCAGGACGAGCACGCCGTTGTTTTTTTTTCCTCAATACACGATCCAAGAATTACGAAACGGACCCAAGCGGATATCGAGAGTTGTACCCCGGATAGATCCGGAAGTTTGTCAGCGTGGTCCGAGAAAACGGGGAGATGTATCGAAAGCGACGCCGTGTTTTTTCCCGTTCGAATCAAAACAAAGATGGTGGAACGATTCCGTTAAATATCGCCGTCACTTCCGACCACAACCTCCAGATCGCGTCTTGAAATACACGGCTGACGGAAAGGACGCAAGCCGACGCGTGCAACCTTTTTCGACTCGTGGGCGTTTTCAGACGTCTCGGTGTGGACGAGCCATTTGTGGAAAACGTTCGAGAACGCCAGTGCAGTCGAAAGTGCGTTTTCAAACCCGAACGGCAGCGACGTATTCATGCAGACGTAGCCGAACTCGCCCCCCCAGGCGGCGAACGAGTGTGTGAATGTGTGTGTGAGGTGCCCTGTGATCGGACCGTGTCCTCCGTGACCCTCGTCAAGATGAAGCACTTACTGAAGATGAACGATCGAGTGCTTAGAGTTCTCTCATACTGTATCTTTAATATAATTCAGCATGGGCATTTTTAAATAACCTTTACCAAGGGTGCCAATAATTCTGGAGATGATTAAAAGAGCCACTAATATATATATACATACTTACTTGAGGTGACTAAAATGCCAATGTGTGACGGTAAACATTCCAGTGCGTATTTTTATGTCCCGGTGGTGAGATTGGTCCTGTCAGTGACCGCGCGTACACCGTATTCATCTTGTGTAATTGAATTCACGCTTTTTGACAAGACTAAGAAGGTAAAATGCCAAGCATCCTATTATTTGGAATTCATGCCTCCCGTACTTTAACGAACACTTTCCAAAACGTGGCGTTTTTTTTTTTTTTTTTTCCTCCCGAGCGAACCCACAAAACAATAAACTTTCTTCAGCAACATGGCCGCCAGTTATTCTGTCTGTGACTCGTTCATCTTTGCCACCACGGGGCGAAGTTAATGCGGCACTTTTCGGGAAAATAAAAAATAAAAAGAAGCCTCCGTTTCTTTCTCTCTCTCTCTCTCTCTCTCTCTCAATCCGAGACAGAGGAGAACTGCATTTGAATGCTTTTGTTCTTTTCAAAGCTTCACATTCAGTCGAGCCCATAAGGCTTTCTTAGAAATCAGCCTTAAGTACTGGATAATCTCTCTCTCTTCTCTCTCTCTGAGTGCAGTCGTGTCTTAACGGCACGAACGAAACAAACTGTTTATTCGCGTACGTTTTGGAGGGAGAAATCAGGGGGAGCAGTTCGTGGAAACTCGCAGGTGTGGAGTCTTTGCGAAATTATTGCTGAACCATGAAAACTCCATCAGGAAGTCGCATTAAAGCGGCCTCTGTTCATTACGTGGATCACTCTGCTGTATTATTACATCGGAGTTTTGGGAAATCTGTTCCGAATTCGAGAAGTCCTTGCGCCGTTGCGAATATCGTTCCTGGTGCGCTCTCGAGTGTTTGGTTCTGTTTTGAAGGAAATTAAGTACGGAGCTCGGAATCAGACACACTGCTTAAAGTATTATTTCCTGTTCAAATCTCAAAGGGCAGCTTGTCTCTCAGAAAGAAGAGAGAGAGAGAGAGAGAGAGAGAGAAATCGAGAAAAAAAAAAATGAGAAGTACATCTCAAAGGAGGGTTTTTTTTTGCCTTTCTTTCGGAAAAGCACATCTGCATATATTGCGATGTAGACAAAAAGCGTGTGCTTGCCGTATCTTCGAAAGGGCTTACCTGTGATCTAAACAGCGTCTGCACAGGGAACAGCGAGTTCACAGACGGACAGACCGAGACGATTCCGTGCTGCCAGCAGACATTTTGGCTTCGGCGTGACGCCGTGACGTCACGTCTGCTTTCTGACGAATCCTTCGTTATGTAATTCCGATCATATCGGCGCCAGAGACGCGGACGTTCGCCGCGTGACTGCGACTCGTTCCCATGTGACACGGACTTCTCGAGTGGTCTCCAAAAAAAAAAAAGATCCCAGGTGTATTTCATTCGAAAATAAATCTGCCGAGCGGTTAGTTACTAGACGGATCGAGCTATTCGCTACGGAAATGACGGATGATCCAGATTCAAACACCAGCGTCATGGAGAATCCACCGCTACTGCTACTACGTACATCTTTCTACATGTGCGGAGCGCTACACCGTACGCGGTATAGCAGTCAGGGTGAATTCTCAGCGCGCAGACACTTCCGCGTGGTTCTTAGTGCCGCGCCGGCGTTTCCTTTCCTTTCACACCGTCAAGATCGTTCACAGAAGATCGGATTTTGGAGATTCCAAACTCTAGATGTTTGTTGTGTTTGTCGTGTAAGCGGAAGAAAACCGCCACGTTTTTAGCCGAGTACGTGTCCCGAAGTCTCAGTCGTCCCGTAACGACCGTCACGTTTCGGACTCGTCGCACGATATACGGACGTGACGCCGATCGTTTTTTGCCGACCTCGATATCACCCGCCGTGTTCGCACGCGTGTTTTGTTTACATGAAAACGAACGCCGCCGACGTTTCGGCCGTCCCGCGCCGCTTCCGTCTGCTCGTCCGCTCCGAGTCTGTCGGATTAAAATTCCGACTTCGACTATCCGTCGGATTTCAGATAAAGACGCGCGTTCGCGAAACGCAACGCGAGAACCGCGCGCGAACGAGAAAACGAGGCGCGATATGAGCGGCGCACTAACGGTGCTCCGTGAAGAGGAACAGTCTAGAAGGAATAGTTCTAGTGTTTGAGAGAATCCGGTCGCAGTCAGTGAGATGACGCTGAACAGTGAACGAACGCTAACGCGGTAAACTGAAGCGCTTTACTAGCGGGTTTAAGACCTCGTCCCAAACGCTTCCTGTTACACGCGTGAGATTAATCCGACGTTTACACACGACATGAAGACGCGCTTCTGCACAAAAGCTGTTGCTTAATACTCGGTCTCACGATATTTAACGGAAATTTGCAATGTAAAATGACTAAATCAATAAAATAATCGACGTGCGCACACTGTGAAAGGATTTCATCGTCCGGTTTCGGGTCGTCGCCGCCTACGCGAAGCTTTCGCTACTCCAGCAAGTTAAAGATGCAAAACTAGCTCATGAATTCTCCCAGTGCCAGATCGGGCTTAAGATAAGTGGGCATTTTTGGTCTAATCTAATCCTTCTGGGCTGATCGAGAGTCCAGAATGTTTCGATTGAGAAAGCAGCATGGCACCGTCACTCAGGCTGTGACGGTGCCCCAAACACGGTAAAGCACCATAACATTCCACTACACATCTCAGCATGACCTTCAAGCACCAATATTTCCTCCGGCCTCAAAGCCCGCTGTGTGTTCCGAGGGGCTGACTGTGTGACCTCGCATCCCGCGTGTCCGACCCTTCGGGGATTTGACCTCAAGGGGTCAAGACTCTCCTCAGAACAAGCTACCGAAACGAATCATGGGAGCGGGAGGGGGGGGGGGGGTTTCTTGGAACGTTTCTTCTAAATTGTTAAGGTAATTATGGAACTTGATTAACCAAATGTAGCAGACTTATTTAACTATTTGGGGTCTTATTAAATTGACCATGAATACACACACACACACACACACACACACACGCCACTGAATAAACTCCATTGAAGTATTGGCGGAGAATTGAGGAGAATCAAACGGAAAAGGAATCAGAGTGCTCGTTTTTCACAGTTAGGATTGTCACAGGCTGGAATTGACTTCGCCCCATTTCTGGGATGGAAAGGAGATCTGTGAGTGCTCTGTCAGACGTTTATTAATCCAGCCATATCTCTGTGTGTGTGTGTGTGTGTGTGTGTGTGTGTGTGTGTGTGTGTGTGTGTGTTTGTGGATTCAAACAGTGGGATGATTGTTGCCATGGTGCTTGGCTGCAGAACTTAATTCCAGATCACTTGGAGCTCTGATTGCTGTGACAGTTTTGTGGGTCGCAGCTTCTGTGTGTGTGTGTGTGTGTGTGTGTGTGTGTGTGTGTGTGTAGACTTAAACATAAAACACACAACATGGCTTATTCCTACTCATTTATTAAAGATGTTTAAACACATACAAACCTGCCAAGAAAAGATTCTCTTGGCTGATTGGCTGACAGGGTGTACATGTTTGGAACCTGTTTTTTTTGGGGGTTTAAAGGTCTCGTACGATAGATTTACACGCATCCGAGGTCGCGCTCAACTTGTCCTTTCAGAGATGGACTCTGCTCCGATTGGTCAGACGTCCCAGTCTGTTGTGACTGGTCTACCGCGGTCAGCGTGTTTCGAAAAGGAAACGCCCACCACCGTAACGAGTTTCAGCTCCGTCCGTCAGCGAGCGGCCGATGCAGACGAGAGGCGGGGCTTTTTGTGACGAACCCACGCCGGTTAGGACAGGAAGTAAAGTCTGGACTCGCTAACGACTCGCTTCAGCCGTTCAGAATCGGTTCGTTCTTTTGGGAGTCGATTATTCCAACACGGTAGATCGATTACACGCGTGGTCGCTTTGAGATCTGAACTCACGCACGTCTACCAAGAACAATGATTAAATCATTCACACGTACTTTGCTGAGTTCTCGATTCTGATCGGTCAGAAGGTGTCGATTTGTCGATTCGCAGCCCTGACGTTAGTTCCAGCTGGAATTCAGCGTAATCGACGATCTAAAGCTAACGATACACCGATGGAGAGACGCTTATTTAACATTCATGGAAGGAGTCTCCAGTGTTGCTGTGGCATTTTTCGTTTTTTTTTTTCTTCGTTATTTTTTGCTCAGGAGCCCCACGTGCAGTTGATCAGGTAGCACAAGCGAGTTTGGGATCGCGGTAAGTCGCAGCCTCGGCGATTTCACACGACGTGCCGGTTGTCCTTCGGCGCACGTGATCAGTAATAAGATTTGCCGAGACCTTTTGATGTCTCTCGTCCGATGCGCAGAGCATGTGCTCGATAAGCGCCGAGACGTGTTTATACGTTTGGACAAGGCTCAGTTCTTGCATTCCAGCAGCAGGGAAACACAAACAGTTCTCAAGCAGTGCGATAAATCAGCCCAATTCTGTGTATTTCTCTTTGTTTTAATAATCTTAACAAAAACCAGGCTCCTTTTTTTTTTTTTTTTTAGCAGCGTAATGGCTGTCTAGTGTGTGGGATGTCTCCTTCCTTCTCCTTCCTCCTTCTTCTTCTCCCCCCCTCCTGACTTTCTTTCCTCCTCCTTTATTTATTTACCCACTCCCCCCGTTATTAATTTTCTCCTGTGTTACATTCAGCTGCTTTAAGCTGTTTTGCTTGCCTGGAAGATCCCTCCTGCTAGTTTCTGCAGTGCTGGTGAGCGTGGCTGCCATCCATTTTCCCCCCTCCGCACGCGCCCCGGCTCTCATTTTCTGGGTGCTTCATTTCGAAGCTCACCCCAGGCATGCCGCTGCGGCCCGGAGCACTGTCACTGGTGCTGCTTTATGACCAGCCATTTTCATTAGATCCCCGCCATGCTGGCAGGACTGTTTTATTCACCACCACCACGTCCCCCCCCTTCCCTCCCCTCCTCCTCCTCCAACACTCATTTACATTTTATTTAATGAGGATCCTGATCACCAGCGCACATTCATCACTCCTGCCTACATATGGGACAGGCTGCCTAGTGCCTATGGAGCCCCTTAGTACTACTACTACCACTACTACACACACACATACACTCTCTCTCTCTCTCTCTCTCTCTCTCTCTCTCTCTGTCTCTATTTATAGCCTCGACCCACCTCTCACTATATGATGAACAACCAAATGTGTTAGAATTCTTTTCTTCCTCCGTATCATTACTTGTGTATTATCATTATTTACTCCTTTAGCAGGTATGTTTGACTTTACCACACAGCACGCACACCCCCTCACTAGTACACTCCGTTTATCCCCCCCACACACACACACACAACACAATCAGCGCGTAAGAATTTCACTATAAACCCGCTACAATGAAAGATTTCATTTCACAACTTCACCACCTTTTATACCAAAGAATCGTGTTGTAAAAACACTGCCATCCACAGAACACCCTCCCCCCACCCCCTTTCGCCCCGCCCCCTTTCCATGAGAACCACAGATTTTCTTTGGATGGCTTTCCTTTACTTGACTGTCTATTATATTTTTTTCTTCTTCTTCTTCTTTTCTTTCTTTTTTCTTTTTTTTTTTTTTCCCCAATTTTCCTTGGCCAACTCCTACCTGTTTTTCCAAGCCGCATATTTATGTTATTGCAGGCTGTCTGCTTTGCGTTGCGCAGTGTATTTTAGATTATAATGACAGACCGCAAAAAATTTCGAGCTCCGCACTGCGGCGTTCGAAAAGAAAGAAGTAAAAAATCCTCACAAATGAACGAACTATCCATAATTAGGTAATAGATACTTGTTTTCCATCCCGCTCCTCTGATGGACGTGCATGAATATGTATTTCCAACCAGGACCCAATTACTTCTGTAAATATAATCATGTTACTTGGTAATTAGCATTGGCTTTTCAACTAACCCCTAACTGTTCTAAATTAGCGTAATGAGGGGTTACTGACTGTCAGGAGTCCGGGGGGGTTGTGTTGTTTTTTTTTTGGTTTCTTGGACTGTATATGTAGTTTTATCAGTGACCTGTATCCTGTTTACCTGATATAAGTAATGTCTTAGCAATGGCGCTCCCTAAAAGCTGGAGGGACGGGACGGGACGGGGGGGGGGGGGATTGGACGCTTGGTGGAACGCATCCAAACTTATTCCACATGTTATCGTCTGTATTGCAGGAGCACGGCGCCATGGTTACCTTGGAAGTTTAACTTTAAACAGCTGGCGTACTTGGATTGTGAAATTGCATTGCCCTGCCTAAATTCACTTAAGATCAAAGCCTTCGGCTTAACACAGCAGCTCTCCTTTTCTGGCCCCGAGCCGAACGATAATTTGAACATTTTGTCTACTTTAAGGGGAACACTGTTGGTCGGTGGCGTATTCCCCGAATCGACAAACGGCAGCGTTTTTACGAGTCGGTTGTAATAAAGTCGGCCGCGGTCGAACTTTTTGCACACGGGGGTGGGGGAACGTATACTTGAATCCGTCGCCTTGAATCCGAACGCGAATCAAAGTCGTCTGTCTGCGTGTCTGCGTGCGCGTCTGCGTTTGAACTTTGACACCCGATTCCCGGCAGCAACCGAGCACAACGCCGTCGTCAGGTTTCGTCTAAAGCGGACGAGTCCTAGAGACTTCTCTCCCGCTTCGTCCAATTAGTCGTAAGAGCCTTTAAGGTAATCATTGTCAAAGCAAACCTTCTCTTCCTGCTGAGACATCTGAAGCCCGAGCCTCGTATCTGTTTGAAATTCCAACTTCCAGACAGCGCTAATATACTGGATGCCTTCTCATTGATTAAGAGTTGAGAAAGAGAGAGAGGGGGCGGGGCGGGTTGACTTCAGATAGGCGAAAGGCCGTGTACACAGGAGACGCACGAGCTCCAATCAGTCTGATTGCGATTCTCTGGTGTTCTGGAGCTCATTCTATCGTTTCCATCGATACCTGCGGGGTTTATTTAAGCTGCCGGCGAAGCCTAATTATTAGCCTTAAAATCAAACACATGAAATCGATTTGTGTTGGACATCAAACTCCTTAAAGGAGAAATCCACCTGGACGACTTGCATGCTCATCTTTATAATTAACACGAGGTGGTCTATTTTCACTTTAGCGGTTTAATACGTTACCCACAATGCCACCCGACTGCCTTCCGATCGTGGCGCGGTGGGCGTTGGCCCTCGTTTCATCTCCACCTGACGGTAGCAAGTCTGTCTGTCTCGCCTCTGCTCAAAGCGATTAGTTAATATGGCGTTAACGTCGTTAAAGGATGACGAGCATTAAAAGAACACGTCAGTCCAGCAAAAAGTCTCTTTCATTTATGTGTGTGTGTATATATATATATATATATAGAGAGAGAGAGAGAGAGAGAGAGAGAGAGCGCGGAGATGTTTTTCATCTATCGAACGCCATTGTAGCTGCGCTAGCGCTAGCAACGTCCCGCGTGACGCCGATACGGCAACAGATCAGCACCCAAATCGCCAAGGACGTCATACGTGTTTCTGTATAACCATATTTCACGTGTTTCAGGCCGGACTCCTCGTTTAAGGCTATACACGAAGCCATTTGTACCGACGTTGGCGCCGATTCGTCCCACAGGAAACGCACGGGTCACCGCGTCTGCGTACGAACGAGTGCACGTCGCGTCCCGTGGCTGAAAGGCACGTATGGAGAAATTCCCAGTCGCTCAAAACGGTTGTAATCGGAGCCGTGTCCTATTTGGGTTATTTCAGGCTCTCGATTTGCAGCTGAGAACGTTAAAGGAACAAATAAATAAACAAACAAACAAACAAACAAACAAACGGAACGGAGATGCGAGCCCGTGCGGAAAGCCGTTCCGCTCACAGACGCCGCATTAAAATGGAGCTCGTCGTACCTCGTCTCGGGTGCTGGTGGGACCAAATATTTGTTTTGTCTCCCTTCAAGTGCACTCCTTTACAATGGTCGTACTTACAATAATCTCCCGGAGCGCGAGCAGCATGCAGACGCGCGACAGCTCTAACTGCAGCGTACAGTCCAATCTTTAATTAAATGAACCCTTTCACCGATAAAGCTTTACGGGCGCTCTTGCATAGCCATGTTTATGATAACAAATCATAGGCCTCATTTGCATTACAATTGCGACGTTTTCTCGTCCCGGGTTTAAAATTCATGAGCGTTTTCTCCAGGCCTCTCTGTTCGATCGGCCCGTACCGGCCGGAGGCTGTCGGCCGTGACGTCGCGTGTATAACCGTATTAATGAGCTTTCCGCGTCCTCTGCTCTTTGTACGCTCGATCGTCGACTGCGTTTCTTTAGCATGTATCGCACACGGGCTCGGCGGCGTCCGCAGTACTCTGTGCTGACGTCGAGGGTTCGTTTTTTTGGTTTTTTTTTTGTGTGTGTGTGTGTGTGTTTCGGTTCGGTTTTTCATTTCCGTCAGAATTCACGCTACAGTGAAGGTCCGGCGCCGCGATTTCTCGTCTAGAGCGTCTCAAAACGCAGCGTGCTGGTACTTGGAGAGACGATCGAGATTCGCGTTGGCGTTTTAATAAAAGTACGTTCCGGGTTCTTCGGAGACGTTGGCGTCACGTTTATGTCTAATACGGAGACTCGTCGCTCCGAAATCCCCCCCAAAGGTGTTCCATCGGGTCGTCAAGGTCCTACATCACATCCTTTTTCATCCTTCTCAGTGAACCCTCGTGACCCGTGGATGGAGGTGGAAGAGACCACGCCCATTCGGGTAGAAACGTTTCACCAGAAGATAGCGCCGATCAGTCAGAAGATCTTCGGATTGATTTGCAGTGACTTTTTGCTCCAAGGTGACGAGTATAGACCCCAACCGGGCCAGCAGTAAATAAACAAACAAACAAACAAACAAACAAACAATGTCCCCCTTCTTCAAAAGCAGAAACAGTGCTACGATGCTAAACATTGCAATGACGTGTACACGATGTAATCTAAAGAGTCACCAGTTTGTACTCAGATGAACCCGTTCGCTGTTTTAGTTCATGTGTTCTAGATTATTTTCTCTCTCTCTCTCTCTCTCTTTTTTTTTTTTTTTTTTAGGTCTCGTCCATTTAGTCATCTTCTCATGCGGTTCCTTCCATAAGTGCTCAAGGCGAAGCTGTTTTCTTTCAGTTAGCACGAAGAAGTCCTCCATGATCACGTCTGTCCTTCTGGCCCGAACGTACGGCCTTCGTTGTTTATGAGCTCGGTTTATAAAAGCCTACATGTTTTAGTCCCGTAATGTCATCTGTTATTGTTATTTTCACTTTTCCATGCCTGGAAGGTCTCTTCAGAGGTCGGAGAGCGGCCTGGTGTCGGGCGCGTCCGGGACGCACGCGTGTGACGGAGAACGAGATGTTTGTTTGCCTCTCCGAGAGCCTATCGACTTTGGAGACCGAATTTGTAGTCCTCGGAAAGTGTTGTCCCTGTGCGGTATGCTGCAGTTACCGTGCTTGGTTTTTTCTTTCTTTTTTTTTTTTTTCTTTTCCCTTCGACGTATCCATGGTAAAAAAATAAATAAATAAAAATAATAATAATCATTTAGCGACTGTTGACCTTTAAGTGTCCTTTAAACGACCGCGTGTCGTCGCTGTTGTCTTCAGAGTCGTGTAAGTAAGAGAATGTGTAACCTATACTCGGTTAACCTTGGATCGAATGACCGTGATTACGGTCGAAAACACGCGGCAGTGAGAAGTATTTTATTCGGAGTTGGTTTTTCGCTCTCCAGGAACGTTGGGAATTTCAGGCGCCGGCGTGCCGGAGGGATAGTTCCTCGCCGGGAGTTTTTTCCCACTCTGCAGAAAGACAGCACAACTTCGGGCTGTTCTCGGGTTCGTCGACGTTCTCCGCCTCGGACTCGGAATTCTGAACGGCGCAGAAATGGTCACGTGACACGTCCGTGATGTCGACGTCACACCCGTTCTGAATCCCGGAGTCCGAATCCGAGCGTGAATCGATTCTTTTGGTTCGTTCGCTGTGTGTTTTTGAATTAGATTTTTTTTTGTTTGTTTGTTTCTCCTCCTCACTTACACATCTCTCCATACCCTCGCTCCACCTCAACTTGCAGATCTCTTACAGCCCACCGGGGGGGGTTCCACGAGGTCTCTTTAGGTTCTACTTGAAGCTAGAACCTGGTGGATGCGAAACCCTTTGCGGTAGGGTCACAGACTGAACCTAAAATCTTCAGTCGATGTAATGACTAATCAATCAGACGATATCGGCGAGGTTCTGTAACCCGATCATGGTGCACGAAATGATTTGATCGGCCTTTTAATTTTCATTCCTGATGATCAGTTCAAGGGTTTAATTGGGTTGTTTCCGGCGCACTGATTGCGTTTCGGCGTAATTGTTTCGCGGGACACGACTGTAACAGTGCGCTGCGCTGTGTCGCGTTCATGTTCCGGATTAATAGAGGCGTTTTCGGGAGGTCGAGCGCTGTGCAAATGTACGACTTCATGTTTCCTTTCGGTGGCAGCCATGTTGCAAGCGCCGCGTTATTTAAGACTCCAAATCCATGTATTTACTTTGCACATTGAGTCGAAGTACAGTGTGTGTGTGTGTGTGTGTGTGTGTGTGTGTGTGTGTGTGTTTGAGAGAGAGAGAGAGAGAATCCCAAGTGTAATAAAAAAGTACTTGTGTGATCTGACAGATATTGACTTTAGACGGCAGACATGTGTTAGCAAACATAGTATTCATGAACAAAGAGGACTAGTGTGTGTGTGTGTGTGTGTGTGTGTGTGTGTGTGTGTGTGTGTGTGTGTGTGTGTGTGTGTGTGTGTGTTATGACCTTAACTATGGCATAAGGTAAAGTATTCCGAGATCATTCGCCGAAGCATGTTCAATCCATCCGGCTATGGATCCCACACATATAAATGATCATGACCGAGCATGCTTGTTGTATTTATTAACAGCTTTCTTTCCACACGGTTTCCGTTCTCTGACGTCATCGTTTATACGTTTAAACGTGACCGGAACATAGACTCGCCGGCCGTCTGATTAATTAATCTGCTAAAACAAATTTTTACAACCTTTTTCTACCCCCCCATCACCCCCCTCCTCGCCAAAAGGACGTCGACGCGTTATTGATGTATAAATCAGGCAATTTAATGATGGCGCGGCGCTCCGGCTAATGTTATTTCCCTGAAACAGATAACAATAATAATATGCATGTCTCTCGGAGCTCATAAATATCGTACTCAATCTCAGCAGAGAGGGTGCATATGCATAAAAGAGCACTCGAGGTGTGTGTGTGTGTGTGTGGGACTCGTATGCAGAGCGCCCTTTGTTAAGAGATGAGAAGTTCGACCCCGGTGACCCAGTCGCTGCCTGGCTATGCATATAAAAACAGGAGTCGGCATTAATATCTCGCCTAATGACCTCGGCGAATGAAAGCCCATTAAGGTAATGACATCGCCGCTGAGACCTTGATGTTTTCTTATTCTCCGAGCGTGCACAGAGGCGCAGGCTTTAATGAGAAAACATTCATATTGTCATGATATTAAAATGAAATGCATATATTTCTCTCTCTCTCTCTCTCTCTTCTTGCGCGCTTTTTTACTTAAAAAAATAAATCACTGCTGTGCTGCGGTGTGTTTTCATTTCGTACTAAATGAGCTAGGAGGAGTTTCTCACATCCTCCGCGTAGCAAATCCCTTTGTGTCGGGGGGGGGACGACAAAACAAAACCCAACAACAACAACAACAAATAATATGCTCAGCCGGTGCGTTTTCACCCCCGTGATGAATGGAGACCAATCTCGGGTTTGTTCTCTATAGGATTTGTGAGTCCGGACGCGTCGCCTTTTCCGTTCCTGAGCAGGTGTAGGAGATCAGGAATGAACCTTATTTGTTTAAGCGAGACATCTCCATGTTGATATCTATATCTATATATATATATATAATCTATATCTAGACATACATACATGGCCCACGGTGTTATCGTGTCCAGTACAGCCTACACGTTTCACACGGATGATGTGGAGACATGAGGCTGAAGTGTCATGTGATCTAGGGGTTATAATAACACTGATTAGCTGTGCACGAGAGAGCTTCACACACACACACACACACACACACACACACACACACACACAGAGGGTTTTATTAACATGGAGTGTTAAAAAAGACAAGATAGGAGAAATTCCTTGTGGAATTAGTCGTTCTTGTCTCACTTCAAGGCTGTATCTCTCCGCTTCCTCATTATCGGCACTTACAGTAACGACTTCTCAACTCTGATGACACGGACCTCCATATACACATCAGCCATAAAAGTGCAATTTGCGTTCTCATGGCAACCATATATTCATTCGCCCGCAGTGCACACAATGAAGGAGGTGTACAAGAATAGGCACGTAATCGGATTCATATACAGCGTTTATTCTGCCTCTTGCCAAACAGACATACGGTCAAATCCCGAAACATGCAGACTGTAAAATCAGCTTTATGATTTAAACCTACCTTCGTTTTTTGTTTTTTTCTTCTTTTTTTTTTTTAATGCAAAAAAAATAAATAAATAAATCATTGTTATCGATCATAACAGCCCAGCGTCTTATCATCACATTCTAGAAGTACAGTTTTTAATATCTATAAGACAAATCTATAAGACAAATCGTAGTGTTCTAACATCAGCTTTTGTCCTCGTCTTTTCTTTTTTTTTTTGTGTCCGGACGGACCAGCGGCTTGATCAATAATTTTAATTCCGGACCCGTTCGTTTGCCCAGAGAGCGATGTTTGTTTAACCAAAAAAAAAAAAAGTGCGAATCATTTATTCTGTAAACGAGCAGCGGTTCCCCAGAAGCCGAGCTCGCGGCGCATCCAAGCCTTGCATGGTGAAGCCCTTCGCCGTTCTAATTAACATGCAGATATGAATCAGCACATTGGCAACTCAAATTGCCTTCCACCTTTAATGCACCTCTAAACTGTTCTACTTCAAATATTATGCCCCCCCCCCCACAAAAAAACCACCACCACCACCTTTCTCCGGCTTGTCTATAACGATTTCTTTTTCTTTTTTTTTTTCTTCTTTTTTTTTTTTTTTTTTTTTTTTTACCCAGACCGTCAGATGCTTATTGGACAATCTGCCCTGACTCCAGAAGACCGCCTCTCCAGGTTTTGTCCCTCGGGGTTGACGTGGGCAAGTTTCCTGTGCCCTCTGATGGAGTTCTGGGTGGCTGAAATCCCTTTGGCGTGTATACGGAAGCTCCCTGGAAAGCTCGATATCCGTGGTACAGTCCAGCGGAGTCAGGAAGCGGCGAGGCTGTCTACTCAGCACGTATTTGCATGCGACGCATATCTGAGCCCGGAATGCCAGCTTTCCGCCTCTCATTAGGCAAAAGAGGGGGAGCCCGCATCGCAGCTCTTGCCACCCCCACCCCTTGCCCGCCCCTCTCCCTCCCCTCGCAGACATGCGTTCAAACCACACACACACACCTCTCTTGGTGGAGCAGATCCTCAGCAGTGTCGTGTGTGTGTGTGTGTTTATGGAACTTGTGGTTGTTCTTAAGCATGGGTGTCACGTGAGCACGCTGCAAGCCAACGGTGGTTCCTTTCTGCAACGCAACAAGTGGCAGAGTCAGCAGCGCGCAGTCATGCAGCGCCACCAGCGCTGGCACCATGCCAGACCTGCCATCTGTCTCCTCCACACGCCCCCCATGTCCCATCACTTGAACGTGCATTTCATGATATTCCGTTTCCTGCCATCCCTATGGCATGTTGGAGGCGTGTTCCACGCACCTCGCCCCCGCCGTGATAAATGGCTCTCCAGGGACCAGGTGGCATAATGCCAATGCCGCTCCGGTGCCACATGCACAACAAAGCAGTGCTCATATATATATATATAATATATATAATATAAAAGCACATACACACATGCACTTAAAACCCCTCATCCAGAACTAGTGCATATCTCCCGGTACCCTCAAGGTTCTCCATTCTCCTGGTTCTTGGTGTTGAGGTTTTCCCTCCTCCTATTCCAGTGCGTGTCCCGTTGAGGATGCTGGCACCTTAACACACCCCACCACTGCGTTCCTCACTGGGGTGCCTGCTGCTGCCGCCGCCGCCGCTGCCTGCTCTCACCTCCCCGAGCTCTGCCACCGAGTCTGCCTCCTGCCTGGGAAAACGAGGGAATGCTGTGGGATCTATTGCACGCGCGAGCTGTTTGAAGCTGCAGAAAAGTGAATAATCAATTAAGTATTGATTTCTTGTAGGATTTTGTAAATTTCAAAGGCAAGACAAAGAGGATAGCTTAAGGAAAGGATGACACGGAAACCCTGTGTAAATTAGCCGGCAGAACGCGCCGTGGAATAAACTAACGCCTCATCAGGATTTTTTTTTCTTTTCCGTCTTCCCGGAATTAACGGCGGTTTCGCTCGGAGACAACGCCGCTTATTAAAACGAGAGCGGCTGGCAAACCAGAGTTTAACCCAGCCACAGCGAGCCAGGCTAATTACGCCACCCTGCACAATGGAGCTCATTTGAATGTGGTTATGCAAATCGCGCGCTCGCTTTTTTTTTTTTTTTTTTTTTTTTTTTTATGGATCAGAAAGCCAGCCATGCTGGGGAAGAATTAGAGCCTATTATGCGGGTGAAGCACTTTAATTTTATTTTTTTTTTGAGCAGAAGAAGGTAAAGGGGGGGGGGATACACTCAGCCATGAAAGAGGCACTGGAGTGTCTTCATAGCTCAAAACAAAACAAGCAGAAGAGGATGTTGTTGGTTTTTTTTTTTTCTTCTTCTTCGTTTTTATCTTCCAGGGAGGGGGGAGAAAAAAGAAAAAAAAGAAAAAACAACAACCCAGCGATCAATTATACGGCGACGACTGATGATCCGCGCATACAGATGGAGTCCTCAACGATTGATAATTATCGTCGCTGGGCACGCTGAAACTTGCTAATGCGGACTGATAACTGGAGAGAAACGTTCGCCGCTAATGGCATTCGGCGTACATGTCTTACGCGTGATGACAACGGGCAATTATAATGAAGCATTCGTTTCACTATGCAGATAACCCGCGTCGACTGGGAAGGAGATGAAACGAGGCGAGCGAACTTGTGCCTGTCTTTGTCCTGGCACCGATTATCCATCCGGGAACAACGTGGATTAATTTACAGTTTAAAAAAAAAAAAAAGCCAGCAAGAAAAATCACAGGGAGAATCGAGGAAGCGATTAGCAGGCGATTAAAAATAAAGAGGCGGATTAACGAGCCTCGGCGACGTCGTCCTTGGCACGGTCCATACATCTGGCAAAAGGAAAATCCTGTCTCTGTCTGGCAACCGTGTCTCTGTGTGTGTGTGTGTGTGTGCGCAGTGTCTCTCCAGCCTCGTTGCCTCTCCGCCCATCCTGCTTTGCATATATGCAGACGCTGTGGGGGTCTGGAATAAACAGCAGAATGTTAAACAAGCGGATTTACATGCGAGAGCGATAGCATTGGTGCGCCGGCTCTAGAAAAAGGGTGGGCTTTTCAGGTACAGGATATGATGCAAGAGAAAACCGCACCGAGGGATCGTGGGGGGATCACGTCAGAGTCCGTTACGACATGTACTTTGACAGACCCCCCCCCCAACACCCCCACACACACACACACACACGTTTACCTCGCTCCGTTTTCCTCACCACCTCGTGGGAACGTTTTAGGAGGCGTGGCACAGAGGGGTGCGACTGCTGCCGAGACCGCCCAGCTTTACCCACGTGGATGCGAGCAGCGCTGGCACAGATTGGTCCGTCCTGAAAGTGGCACCGCATGCAGCTTGGTGGGAATTCTCTCTCGCTCTGGGAATAGATTTGATTTTTGACTTGCTGCCAGCTGATTTGTGATTTTTATTTTAATTTTTTTTTATTTTAATTGTTTGTTGATCAGATTTCTCTCAGATACTTCATTGTGCTTGGAATACTTGGATGGATGGATGGACGGATGGATGGATGGAATGGGTCCTGAAGAAACTGAGATTGTGTACATGACATTGGATTGTGTATTTTTTGTCCCTTTTTTTTTTTTTTTTAATAAATACAAAACTGAACCAACGACATCAGGCGTAACTTCGCGTGGAATGAAAACGTCGGTATTTCGGTCGCGCTTTGAGATTCTGAAGCGATCTCATCCGTTTTGTGCTACCTGAAAACGTCGGAGATATATATATATGAAACACTTGTATTTCATTACAGTGACGGGAGAAAAAAAAGAAAAAAGAAGAGAGCTCAAATCAAATGGGAAAGAAATACAAAAAACGAGACGCACCCAAACCACTCGCGTGCCACCACGTGATCTTCAAACGTCACGGAATAAACATACCCATATTGATTGGTACAATAGAGAATAAGAGCATATTTACCCCAGCCTATAGAAGGGTTCTTACAGATCTATTCTCCTCGTTCCAAGCCATATCCATAGCAACACGAACGCGTTTAATGCCGAACACTTTCTATCTTATTTTACTGGTTTCCGAGCGAATAAAATAAAAGGCCCAGCCCTTAAAAGTACGCCGTCATATCTGTCCATGTGCTTTCCCGTTCCTACGGCTGTGGGGGAGCCGGAATCGGATCTTTTCATATCGGATCCGGCGTGCCGAACCCGAGCCGCAGCCGAGATCGGACCAAAACGTCACGCTCGCTGGAACGGTGAAGAAAAACGAATCGGCGGCTCAGAACCGAGGATAGAAAACGAACAGGGATTTCAGCCACCCCCCCCCCAATATGAATGTTCTATACGTCTAGACGTGACAACGCTAAATCCGTCTTCTACATGAAGTAGATCTTTTCTAAAAGGTTCTGTCTATAGTCAGTTGCACCTATAGATAGTTCTGTCTGAAAGGTAAACACGTCGAGTTTGCTCTTCACTTGAAAGCTCTGACCTTTATACACCTGACTCAAAGTTGTACACTTTATCCAACATTAACTCTTTATTTAGAAACGTTCGTGCATTTTATTGTATTTTCTTTCTTTTCTTTCTTTCTTTCTTTTTACAGTAACAGCGTTCCTATAGTCATCGACTACTGTATAGTTGTTTTTTTTTCTTTTTTAATCTCTCACTACTAAAATGAAGTGCCGCGTCTTCGGTTCACAGTTTGACTTGATTTCCTCCCGGCTCGTATCACAGCGCAGACGCGTGTCCGCGCGCTTCCTGTTTTCGTATATATATATATATATATATATATATATAACGACCGCGTCGTCGGACGTCCGATGCAATCGACACATCGACTCCGGCCCTTGACGTCGCCTTTATGATTCTATCATCCTCGTCGGCAAACGAAGGTTATCTAAAGGATGGAATGAAATATTAACGGCGAGGTCATTTGGAGCAGACCCATTAAAACAGTATTACGCAATTTCCTCTAACAAATTTCATTTTGAAAAACCATTACATTGGAAATAATAAATTAGCTCGCCGCGGTTTAATATAATTAGTGTAACCTAATATCATTACGGTCCTAAAATAGAACCGGGTGAAGTGGATGAAAGGCCCAGTACTACTAAAGCCCAGCCTAAATGAGAGAATATTAAAGTCATCAGTGATGTGATGTCCCAATTTAATGGCTGGTTCTGGGGTGCGGCGTGACAGCAGAAATATAATGTTTCATAACTGACAGTCCCGGGTTCGAGTAGCCTGCGGTTGCGGGGCCCGGACAATAAACTGTAATTTGATTGATGGAAAATTGAAGTGGTCCATCTAACATGTTGTTCCACTTTACCCCGGGCCTCGCAATAGCATGTACTGCCTTGATGATGTCTCGAATTTATTTCGTTATTTTTTTTCCCTTTTTTGAAACTCCATTTGTTTTTCTCAGGACTCATTTTTTTTTTGGACTAGAGTTCGGTTTCAGCCTCTGATATTAGACTTTAATTGTGTGGCACGGACCATAGAAGAGAAATATATATATATATATAGCTGAATAAATGAAAGGAACCAAAAAGGAGAACAGTGGAAATGATTGATAGAGCTTGCTGGTGTCTTTATCATGCTGTCCTGACCCTCTCCTCTGTCTCTCTCTCATTCTGTCTCTCCTATTTTCTCTCTCTCTCTCTCTCTCTCTCTCTCTCTCTCTCAGGATTAAAGCAAGTATATCAGCTATGGAAAAGAACGATTGCATGAATGAAGGATAGATCAACTCTGACCGTTGGATTTCTTCCAAACGCGACTTCGGACACTCCGCGCGTCTCAATTAGCAAGGCTGGAAAATCCTCGAGTAATTAAACACCCGTTGCTCGACTACAACAAAGAGCATCTTAGCAAATGATATCTCGAATAAAGGGAGCGTGATGAAATATCTCTCTCATCGTGACATTATTGGATATTAAAACAGGCATTAACGCCTGTTTCTAGCCGTTTAATAGCTGGATATAATCGTCTTATTCTTTTGGCAGATCTAGAAATAAATGCTTGAAATAAGCAACATGGTCGAGCAATAGGATGATGTTGTCTCATCGGTCCCACGGTTGCACGCTGTGTATCTGTAAAATAGAGGTTTAAGCATCCAATCGGATTCATCAATGTAAAATGAATAGATACTGTCATTTACGAAGCTAAGAACATTTATACGGCAGCACGGTTGAATTCTCGAATCTGATTGGTCAGAACGTGTGCGTTATGTTCCTGCATATATCAAATTCAACTAATATTTGATTCGATTTTTTTTTTTTACGTTTATTAAGTCTGTTTCTAGACATTGTTTTTGACTTTGCCCTGCTCTATTGGTGGAAAATCGTACTCGTTTCAACAACGCGAGACGATCCGCCAAGCGGAGACGACCATTTTAGGCTTGAAATGACTCGAGTTGTTTCTAGACATGGTTCTGATGGTCGTCTTATTTGTTTATGTCATCATCTCGTAATGAGAAATATTCTATAACCTCTCTTTTATTCACGATATCTTCATTTCTGTGTCACGTATATAGAGCAATTTCTCCGTGCGTTTTCCAGGTGAGGGCGGCGTTATGGGCGGGGCTAGCGCCGTTACCTTTTCTAGCATCCTCTTACGTTTAATCGGATCGGAACGAAATCCATCCGCATCGTCCTCGTTCGAAGCCGTACGGATTTTCCCCGGAGATCCTGTGGCAGAAATCTTTACTATCCGCATTCTTATAGTCTTTTTGATTTTAAAGCATCTTTAACGAGATGGCATTCCTTCCCGTCGTGGCATTACGTAATAGCCGTTAGCGTGTTTTGGTGTTTTATTAGGCCGAAGGAAAGTTTTCTAACGTGTCTCGTATCTTTGACTTTCTCTGCTTTTATATGAATGTCGATTAAAACTGTTGGATTTATTTCTTTATTGTGTGTGTGTGTGTGTGTGTGTGTTGACTGTATGGACATTCTCCGCTGCTGTACACTCATTCCATTTAATTATATATATTATTTTTTAAGTGTGTTGCTTATTGTTACATGGATTTATTTTTTTATAGCAATTTTTTATAATGCCAAGGATCCCTGGTTTTTATAAGCATTTATTTCTGCAGTCAAGGAGAATGTTTTTCGTCCTGGCGCTATGACGTAAAAAAAAAATCTGTTCAAAATGCCATTTCTGTTTTTTTTTTTTTTTTTTTCTTTTTCTTTAAATAACGCATCTGTAGCAGGAACACGAAAAATCCCGGGCATATGCTAAGAAAGGATTTTTACAGATAAGAGTCCTGCTCTGTATTCACTCGTCGGAACCGTCTGGTCGTTCGCTCTTTAATCGCAGAAATGTGAAGAGTTAAAAAGAGCTATTGCAGGTCTGGGATGTTCCTCGTCATTCGTTCACGCGCTGACCGATCGTTCGCCGACCTGTACAAACGCATACGAGATTGAAAACGGGTTGTTTGGATTGGGGGAGGGGGGTAATTAAATAAATAAATAAACACAAGGAAGCTATACGCCAGCAGCCGTCACCGGGGTTTTGTTGTTATCTTTTATTATGAAGCAGGAATTGCTTTGGAACGCGACGAGGACGACGCGCCCGGATGCAGCGGGACTGTTTATGATGTGCGCTTTAAGACGTGTCGGACGAGTTATGAGATTTGAAAGCGTTTTATTGTTGGGATTAAAACAGGGAAAGACATTCAATGGGGAAAATGCGAATCAGGCATTAAACAGGGAAATATGAGAGATGTGGGGCAGAGAGAGATACGCTCTCTCTCTCTCTCTCTCTCTCTCTCTCATTTCCTTTTGTAGATTTTGTGCCGTCCTCAGGGCTGTTAATAGTGAAAGTAAAAGCAGGTTTGTGTCTCGTTAACCGTTACAGTGGCGTAACGATCTGACCGTTTGGATCGATGCATTGATTTAAAGGCTGTGATTTATATTAATCGACACAACATCCATCCATCCATCCATCCATCCATTTTCCATACCGCTTATCTTACACAGCGGCGCAGGGAGCCTGGAGCCTATCCCAGGGAACTCGGGGCGCAAGGTGGGCGACACCCTGGACATCGCAGGACACAATCACACACACGTTCACACACCATGGACAGCCTATAACGCATGACTTGGGACTGGGGGACGAAACCGGTAACCTCAGAGGAGCGTTTATAAACGTCAAGACTTCGTATATATCCTAAAATCCATCTACTGTATATATCTGTACAGTGTGTTTCGCTAGTGGTTCATCTCTTGTGGGCGTGTAGCTACTGCTTGTGGGCGTGGCCTGTCCTGTCTTTTGTTTACTGTTCAAATGTAAAGCAAGCAGCTTTTTATATGGTTTATTACACACCACTTTCCTGCGTAAAAAAATGTAGTTAAGCTTGATTTGAAGAGGTTTAAGATGCATGCTAGCTTCAGTGGCAGATTAGCAAAGTACTCGCTACGACGTCGACTCACGAGAGGCGGCGACAACGATCTCGGCTACTTTCTTCCAAGCATCATTTGTCCGTTTATTGTTATTGGCCGCCGTCGCTAACATCAGAGACCGTCGAAAACGGTCATCCGTTCCTCCGTCGATCGCTAGGGTGAGCGCGCGGTGACTAGCGTCTCTTCCTGAAGTTTTCAAAACTGTATATGCTCGAAACAATTCCAGGCTTTGACCACGTGAAGGATCTTCTATGCATTTTTATTTATAATATTTTTTGGCATTTATTTCACTAATTCGAGTGTCGGATTCCGTGAAAGAGGCAGCGCATTGAATGTGTCCCTAACCGCAAACCGTAAACCACAACAGTTCCTCTTTACTCAGGAATTTCCTCCGACCTTACTAAGAGCCTGTTTGAAAAGTAGAGCGCGTATGTCACGGTGCCCTTAACACGGCCCGGCTCTACGGGTATCCGCGGCTTAGTTCTGTCAATGCGCTCGTTTGTCCGCGTTGTTAATGTAAGCTTTCAGGACGAGATCGCGGCGTCGTTCCTTTATCGAACGCAGCTCTGCAGATGCCCAGCGGCGTGATCTCTTCTAAAGGCCTCTCGCTGCTGGTAATTTTAAACTGGCGGACACTCGTGCTCCTGGGTTCCTGTTCGAAAGCTTCCTCATTCTCAAACTGGCACTGATGCTATCGGGTTTTGGTCTCCGGAAACGTCGGCTCGGTGTGTTTACGTAAGCAAATCGGGCAGCGTCGTTCGTCGTCGTGCTTAAACGTCTCGACAAACGTCCTCTTAGCATCGCAGGTTATCGTGTTTTGTTTGTTTGTTTGTTTATGAGAAATGTCAGCTTTTAGATGAAGGCATGGATTTTTTTTTTTCCTAATAAAACGAGTCATGTTATTACCATATTGCAGAATGTTCTCTATTCAGTAACCATGGTGATTAGTATCTCGAGTGTAAGTACTGAGTAATGCACTCCTTTTTCTTCTATTAAAGAATTTTTTTATGCGTTTATAGTTGCATTTAATGCTTGAAAGTTAGTTCCTGTTCTCACGTACCTAACCTAGGCTTTCTTTGTTTTTTTTTGTTTTTTTCTTAAGTTAATAATAG
Source organism: Ameiurus melas (assembly GCA_012411365.1). NCBI lineage: Eukaryota > Metazoa > Chordata > Actinopteri > Siluriformes > Ictaluridae > Ameiurus > Ameiurus melas. The sequence continues at coordinate 2,024,303 of CM022771.1, read as the reverse complement.
AAAAAGAAAGAAAGAAAGAAAGAAAGAACACAAACTTATCCTCAGTTTATTTAGATTACAGCTTTACCTCTGACTGTTACCAAGTGCTGACACTGGAGACTCCTTACATTGTTGGGTTTGTTTGTTTTTTTCCAATTAAGAAAATTCTGTAATGTGAAATTTAAAAAAATTTCAGATTATTTACTTCGAATTTCCTCACGCAAGTATTACAAATACGTTTCTCACCACGGTATGTCGCACATGTTCATATTTTTAAATAAAGAAATGTATTGCTTTGAATTTTTGTGTGTGTGTGTGCGCGCGCGCGTGTTTGTTTGTGTCAATTTGACCGGACCTTGTCGTCTTTCCTCCCCAGTTATTTTCAAATACGAACCCAGCTAGTGTTACGACACCTTTTAGGAGAACAAAACAAATAACAGACGCTCTTCCGGCATTGCTTAGTGGATGTCGTGGAAACGTGTTTGTACGTCGTCGTTACCGATTTTGTCAAATCCGCAAATCGATCTCGGCATCGAGCTTTCAGATCTGACTCGAGACCCTGACCGTGACTCATGGGAATTTGGAACGCAGAACCTTTCGACCTCCGCTAGCTTCGTAGCTTAGCCCGCTGTTCGCTCTCGTGTATTGTATATCTCATGCTGCGTTTCTGCTTTATTTCTCCATTTTGCCATAAAGAGAGAGAGGAACGTGCAGCTTTCTCACTCGATCGGCAGCTGAAACAGACGACCGCCTCGTAACTGATGAGGCACGGTACTCCAAAGCGACGCAGCAGGGCGACGGTAGATAAGCTAGAATTACGCACTACAGGCAGTAGTATTTATCACTTTGCCTTATCCTGTTTCCTCACTCTTTTCCAACTTTATCTACAGTGCCGCGTTATTTATTTATTTATTTATTCAAATAGACGAAAGCGTAGCGAACACCTGGACGCGTTCTGACAGACGACCTTGAGAGATGTGTTGCCTCTCTGACCACCTGTAGTTCTGTTTTTTAAAGGCTTTATATATATATATATATATATATATATATATATATAATATAATATAAAATTCTTACATTAAAAGCATCAGCTTTTGTATGGTGGGTGTGCAGATATCACACGGAGAAGAGGAAAATCAATCTCACGATCCAGAGTTCACAATCCTCCCACTGAGGCTGATGTTTATACATGTGTGGATGTCTTACTTCCTTCTCTTCGTTCTTCGTCCACTCGGGTCACTCCGGGTCAGGTGTACGTAGAGTACGTCAGGAGGTGCGGCGCTCTGAAAATGAACTCCAGTCCAGGTTGTAGCACTCGTCAGGCAACGGACGGTTAAACGCCGGGTTAACAAGTCGACGTGAAGCGGCGGAAATCGCAGCGCTGTCGAGAGGAAATGCAACGGAGTCTCGAAGATAACGTGTTCTGTACTAAAGGGCGTTATGACGGCGGCTACGCCATTCGATTACTCGTTAGTTCTCGTATATGTTCTTATATAAGTGTTTTTCGTTCGATTTTTCGTCCGCAGCTTCTCTAACTATAACGTACGGAAAATCTGAGATCTCACAGCGCTCTTTGTTAGGACGTGTTTATGTCTTCCAGATGCACGTGCTGCAACCAGATTTTCCAGATTTTGTGGGACAAAAGGTCCTAAAATGGTCTTATATGTTTAAATACACGTTTTGTTCTAACTAATATCTATATATATAGATAGATAGATAGATATAATATGTATATATAAGTATAATGTCAAGGCTCTCAAAGTGGAGTCTGTGAAGTACAGTATGACCAGGGGGTCGATTTTGTACCATTATTAATCAGTCCCTTCCAGGATTTCACGGTTTTGCGATCGCAGGAATGAAAGCGATATGAGTTCGGAGGAGCTTGAGATTTTTTTAATTTATTTTATAAATAAAATCCGAGACACGTCAGCCGAAGCCGTCTTCGATTCACGCGCGTCGGACACGAGTCCGGCTAAAGAGCAACAAACATCACTGCGAAAGAGCGCGCATTCGAACAACCATTCGGACCGATTCGAGCGTTCTGGGCATCACGAAAAACGCCGTGAACTCCTGCAGGGACTGATGAATGAGGGTGTGTTTACTGTTCGGTTATTATAGTATAGTCACAAGCCTGTTTGAGTCGGGTGGGTTTCATCTCAAACCTTCGATAACTCGGAAAACAAATAAGAAACGACGTCTAATAATGTAATGACGGTTTATATGAACGTGTGTCCTGTCTTTGAAATGTTTAGGAAAATGAATTGATCCATTTATAGACTGATATCGAAGTATGTCTATGTATGAAGTATGTATATTAAAAATCTCAACTATTTATTTATTTATTTATTTATTACACTTTCCGTTATGAAGGTCTTTATGCTCGAAGATCTAAAAACTGACTGCTGATAATGACCATTTTCACTCAATCTCAACTCGAAAGCTCGTGTATGAGCATAAGATGCGCGCAAACATCTGGACCCCGTGAAGTGAAAATATATGCCGAATTTTTAAGGATGAATTCGTCTGGAAAAAAAAAGTGTGTGGAAAGTCTTTGTGTTGAGCAGCTGCGTGTGTGTGTGTGTGTGTGTGTGTGTGTGAGAGAGAGAGAGAGACCCTGTCCCATACTGAGGTGTCTGTTTTACATAAAACTCTCTTTTCTCTCATACGCACCTCCCATGATTCCCCTGGGCGAACACAGGAAGTGTGGGCTCAGCATTCGGGAATTCAGACGAGCGCACTATTTAAGGAGAAGTTCTTAATTTATCGATCAGCGGGCGGAGGGTTCGAGGCGGCGAGTGTGGAGACGAGGCGAGGAAAGAGCGTTTATTTATCCCCGTTGCTGAGTATTAATCATGCCGGATGCCTGATGTACGTCGGAGCTATGAGGAGATACAATTCTGCTATAGCCTGACTCATCTCTGACTTTCCAGCCATGAATCACCCGTCTCTCTCTCTCTCTCTCTCTCTCTCTCTCTCTCACTCCCTCGCCCGCTCTCCCTCCCAATAGATTGAAGGATTATTTTTGTCCTCAATTTGTGATTTATGTTCCCCCCCCAGTTTGAGATAGAAAGGCATCTTGACATGTCTGACGTGTACCCAGCTGAAATGACTGCTAAGTATTCACATTTGTTTAGAAATTCAACCAAAAGAAGAAGAAGAAGGGTCCTTGACGGTACCGTCCAGAATATCACCACAAACCCTCGAGGATACGTCCCTTCCATTTGTCACCTGGGAAGCGAAGGTGGTGCTGCACCTTAAAGTACATCCTTCGACCTGAAAGACCACCGTGCCTCCGTTTTTTTGTTTACTTGGATGTTGCCGTCTCGGAGGTTTTTTCACTTAGCAAAGTCCAGATACGATCCACTCGGGTTTGCAGGGCGCCAGTGACGGAAATGTGATGGAAATGTGGCGTTATGGATCTGCCGAAAGAAGTAATGGGGTGACAAAGAAATAAAGTAATAATAAATCTCTGGGCAGAAGGCATCTGTGCACATCTGGACATTCTGGGTCTTCGGAGAGGTGAAATTAAGGCACACACACACATATATATATATATATATATATACACAGGTACAGATGTGCAACAAAAGACCACACAGAGCCTTTGTGTCTACATGTTTTTATGCAAAACTCAGACCTTTGTGTAAATATACACACATTGTACACTCTCTGGGTGGGAGGGGCATTCTCTCACTCCCCTGTCAATCACAGAGACGCTAGCCAAGCCAATCGTGGGCGTTTTTGAGCTCGTGTATGCGTAAGAGGGCAGATAGCAGTTTACTCCGAGCGTATCCGAAAGCTCTGCAGTTGGCTGGCTTCGCACGTCTCACAGTTAGCGTTTCTTCTCCCTGATAGGCGAGAGCTGACCGGTGGGCGGGAAGAAAAATCCAACACAAATAATGCCACGCTCCTAGAGGTTACTATAGTACGACTGCGGCGTTTCGCGCGAGGTTTAAATACGTGAGGTTTACGGTAAAGCGGAGCGGTGAGTGTGATGCCTAGGTGTCACGAGTAGAAACACCGTAGCGGATGCGCACGTTCGTCCGGGGTTACGTTTCCACGCTGTGCATCCGCAGCAGGCTCGCGGTATCCCGGCGTGTCTTTGATGCCTGCGGATGACGCGCAGCTGCACGTTATGTCCGCCCTCGCTGGGCGTCGGATCCGTACCGCAGGTGTCTGATGGGGGTTTCAGAATTAGAGCGTGTAATCTGCTAATGTCGTTGGAGGAACAGCCCCACATCTGGAAGCGTTACCGCGCAGTAATTGCGGACGAATGGCGGAGGACGGATTTCATCCGAGCCCCGATCGGACGAACGCGGCGGCATTCGTCTAAATGAGATTTGTGTTCGTTCTGTACGGCTTGCTTTTCCAAAGCAATTTAGCCTGGACTCTGTTTGTTGACATAGCTTTTAATGTGACAACTGTGACACGTTTCTTCTGCAGCAGATGGATACATGCGCTGTTTTCTTTTCTCTCCAAACGGTTTCTTCTAGACAGGTGCTTCCTGTCCCGCTCCGATCTGAAATTAAACACGAGGCCAGATGTGGTGCCTTCAGCGTGGCCGAAGCTCCTGCGCCGAGCGTTTCATCAGAGTGCAGCGGGGGGGGTCGGCCTACAAACCCCGCGTCTGTGAAAGAGAAATATGTGACGTGCAGGTTTCAGAAGGCCAACTTTCCCTGAACCCTGCGTTCCTTTTGTTTAAAGCTGAACATGTGTGTGTGTGTGTTTATTTAACGGAACAGTAAGTCCTAAGAACACCCGTCTATTAGAACACTCGGTAGATAAATAACAGCATTTCATTGTGTTTTGTCAGACTTTTGTTTTTCGTTCAGGTTTCCAGGATCTATTTCACATTCTGGCTCGTTAATACGACGATATAATCTCAATATCTGCGTGAAACGGTGTTGTAAACCTATCAGTACTTTTCAAACGCTCTACCGACTGACTCTGTTAAGCGTCCAAAGAAATCCGAACGTAACAAAACCAGGACGCGAAAACGCACGTTGGTTATAACCGAAACCGAATCGTATTATTGACCCGAATCGAATCGTATTACTGACCCGAATCGAATCGTATTACTGACCCGAATCGAATCGTATTACTGACCCGATTCGAATCGTATTACTGACCCGAATCGAATCGTTACACCGACCGAATCGTATTACTGACCAGAATCGAATCGTATTACTGACCGATCGAATCGTATTACTGACCCGAATCGAATGTATACTGTCCGAACAATCGAAATAAATCGTATTACTGACCGAATCGATCGTATTACTGACCCGAATCGATAATATTACTGACCCGAATGAATCGTATTACTGTCCTGAATCGAATCGTATTACTGACCTGAATCGAATCGTATTACTGTCCTGAATCGAATCGTATTACTGACCTGAATCGAATCGTATTACTGACCTGAATCGAATCGTATTACTGACCTGAATCGAATCGTATTACTGACCCGAATCGAATCGTATTACTGTCCTGAATCGAATCGTATTACTGTCCTGAATCGAATCGTATTACTGACCTGAATCGAATCGTATTACTGTCCTGAATCGAATCGTATTACTGACCTGAATCGAATCGTATTACTGACCTGAATCGAATCGTATTACTGACCTGAATCGAATCGTATTACTGACCTGAATCGAATCGTATTACTGTCCTGAATCGAATCGTATTACTGACCTGAATCGAATCGTATTACTGTCCTGAATCGAATCGTATTACTGTCCTGAATCGAATCGTATTACTGTCCTGAATCGAATCGTATTACTGACCTGAATCGAATCGTATTACTGACCCGAATCGAATCGTATTACTGTCCTGAATCGAATCGTATTACTGACCTGAATCGAATCGTATTACTGTCCTGAATCGAATCGTATTACTGACCTGAATCGAATCGTATTACTGACCTGAATCGAATCGTATTACTGTCCTAAATGAATCGTATTACTGACCTGAATCGAATCGTATTACTGACCCGAATCGAATCGTATTACTGTCCTGAATGAATGTATTACTGACCTGAATCAATCGTATACGTCCTAGAGATTTACTGACTGACGAATCGTATACTGCTGATAACGAAATTAGAATATACGCCGAAACGTGAACGTATACGTGATGAATACTATAACTGACGAATAAATCGATTACTGTGAACGTATACTGACTGATAATCGTATACGACCGAATAAATTCGCGAAGTTATTACGAACATCTATTACTACCAATCGAATCGTTTACTGTCCTGAATCGAATCGTATTACTGACCTGAATCGAATCGTATTACTGACCATGAATCGTATTACTGTCCTGAATCGAATCGTATTGCAGCCTGAATCGAATCGTATTACTGTCCTGAATCGAATAGTATTACTGACCTGAATCGAATCGTATTACTGTCCTGAATCGAATCGTATTACTGACCCGAATCGATGTATTACTGACCAGATCAATCGTATTACTGTCCTGGATCAGATCGTATTACTGACCTGAATCGAATCGTATTACTGTCCTGAATCGAATCTGTCGATAATCGTATTACTGACCTGAATCGAATCGTATAAATCGACCGGATCGAATCGTATACTGTCCTGAATCGAATCGTATTACTGTCCTGAATCGAATCGTATTACTGACCTGAATCGAATCGTATTACTGACCTGAATCGAATCGTATTACTGACCCGAATCGAATCGTATTACTGTCCTGAATCGAATCGTATTACTGACCTGAATCGAATCGTATTACTGTCCTGAATCGAATCGTATTACTGACCTGAATCGAATCGTATTACTGTCCTGAATCGAATCGTATTACTGACCTGAATCGAATCGTATTACTGTCCTGAATCGAATCGTATTACTGACCTGAATCGAATCGTATTACTGTCCTGAATCGAATCGTATTACTGACCTGAATCGAATCGTATTACTGACCCGAATCGAATCGGAACGGTAGTGAATCGAAGTGTACCGACTCGTTGCCTGTTCGACTAGCTTTTCCGTATTACGTGTCGAGACCGAGCGTATCACGTCATCGGGAAGATGGAGGTCCACACCTGCCCCTGTACCATTGCTCATAACGACGAGTCGCTTCTCCCGAACAACTCGGCGAATCGACACGTCAGTGAACCTCTAGTTTCTCGGGTTTCCGTGTACGTCTGAGATGGAATCCCATGAGAAGGATCTGGGGTTTTTTTTTGTTGTTTTTTTTTTTAAAGTTCTGCTGGTGCGGGAAAAACAAACACGGAAGACAAGAGTACCGGTGAACGACGTACAGAGACGTACAGAGTATCTCGTTCTGAGACGAGTCTTTTATCCGCGGGAAACGTGTCTGCTTGCCCCGAATGAGCCCGGTCCTTTGTGACAGCGCGTGGAGAGCTTTGATTTGACCGCATACGTCTGAGTCCGTGGCCGTGATAGAGTGGAGCTCTCTCAAATCTCTCAGCCCATCCTAATAAAGCTGTGAAAGGTCAGCCGTGATTGATGCGTTGTGTGTCTCTGTCATTTTCAATTACTGGACTTGAGCTCGTAATGCCGCGTCCATATGAATTTTGCACATCGAGTCTGGGCTGGGTTTTATTTATTTATTTATTTATTTTTTAACAAAGATTTTCCGAGAGCGACATTTCGGGATGCCGTCCTGTTGTTCTGTTTATACGCGTCGTAAAAGTGTAACGTCTCTGCAGTGCATTTTGGGTGCTGTTTGCTAAACCACATATTAAGCACAGAAAGGAAATGGTGAACTGGAGAAATGTTGAACTGGGGAGATAGAGAACTGTAGAACTGGGGAGATGGAGAAATGGAGAATAGGGGAGATGGAGAAATGGAGAACTGAGGGGATGGAGAAATGGAGAACTGGGGGGATGGAGAAATGGATTGACATCAAACTGTTGGTGTGAGATTTTACAGCATTTACACATTTGACTAAATTACACAGAACAAAAACATCACTTGAACTTCAATTGAATTGAATTCAGTTTTATTTATATGGCACTTTAAACAATGGACATTGTCACAAAGCAGCTTTACAGATATCCAGATGTATAGATTTAGCACATCATTTAGTACACACATAGAGTATACACTTAGATGTTTTTTTTCTGCCTGGATGTGATATTAATGCATCCTATAGAAGCGATGCAAAAATATTGCAGAAGATATCCGATCAGCTCTTTAGACATTCAATCTCACGACACGAAGATTGCAGATATTATTCACAGCAGCCGTCTAGACGTCGTTCCAGAAAGGCCGTCGATGCGAGTCGGTATACTGTACATCATCGTCGGCGGCGGCGGCATTAGAATCGTTTTTGCTTTATTTGTTCAGTATCGCAAGAAAAGCCAGCGAGAAATTCAAAGCATGTTGAAGATGTGAAGGTATTCGCGTGCTTTATGACGGCGAGCGGCCGATAGAAAGCCCACTACCTCTCTGTTCAAAAACAGAGACCTGTGCCATTTGTGAAAATAGAGGTCATATATGCCGAGGTCACGTGATGGCTATAAAATCAAACTTTTTTTAATAACTAGCCGTATATCAACCCCGACCCCACCCCCCTCCGCCGCCGCCGCCGCCTCCATCAACGTGAATGTTTAAATCATGGGGCCGGTTTAGCAATGCATCGAAAAAGACAGGTGTTATCGGGAGGGGAAGGAAAGAAGGAAACGACGGTGCTTTGTTATCACCGTCTCACTTTCTTTGTTGTCTTTTTCTCCTTCTTTTAAAGGTACGTCTGAGCGCCTACTCTTCCCCCCCTCCACCCCCCTCCCCTGTACCCTCCGGTAGTATTTTTAGCCCTCATTTGTTTGAGCGTTTTTTAATCTGAGGACATTGAAAAGTTGTGCCCTCCATGAAGTCGTCAATCACGCCGGAGGGAGAAGCGCGGGGCGTGATTTGTTATCTGCTATTTCTCTCGCTGTATAGAGAATAGAGAGAGAGGTAAAGGGAGAGAGAGAGAGAGAGAGAGAGAGAGGGAGGCGCACAGTGGCACGTCTGTCCTTAAGGCCATCACTTACACAGGACCACTGTCTGTCAAAAAGCAGCGGCAACTTTAAGGGCCGCCTTTGTTGGCTCGGACAAATGAGGGTGACCTTTAACAATAAAATAGACACCTACAGAGAGAAATGAAACGGCAGTTTAAATTAAGAGCACCAAGCGGTCATTTCAAACACTTCCTGTTGAACCGCGCGAGAGGGAGGGGAAGAGGAGAAGAGAGAGAGAGAGAGAGAAACAGTCTGAAGTTTTGAAGTTGAACTTAATTATACAACACAATGTGGGCAGCACTTGTCAATAATGAAATCTACCTGGTCAGGGATATTGACGAACAGCGTGGAATAAAACTTAATGTGGCCTGAAGCGTTCCAGAGAGCCATCAATTATGAATGCTATCGACTGAGCATGTCACATAAAAAAAAATAAAAATAAATAAATAAAATATAAAAAAAAGGGGGGGGTGGAATTATTTCCCTTAAAGGCCAGGATGAGTTTATTCCTTTTTTTTTTTTTTTTTTTAAACCCAATGTGGAATTACAAACACTTCAGAAAAACCATTGATGAATATTCTAGAAGGGCAGACGGATGAGATAAGAAGTGACTCGAAGCTTTGATTTACTGTTCACACTAATAGCCACTTCAAAAATAAAAAAAGAAAGAAAAAAAAAAAGGTGTGGGGGAAGGGGGGGTTGGGGGCTGCTGCAGTGAGTGGTCTGGTGGGATGTGTATTGGCTCCGGCCGACCGGTCGATATTTTGGCTCGTACTGTAGCTTTGTGTTCAGTCTACGGCCGGCGTAGAAACTGCAGCGCTGTGGTCGGTCACTTCTTGGTGCCGCCGAATGATTTCTACTTGAAATTTGGTGAATTCTGGGTAATGGTCGGTTCAGACGTCGGCGGGATTGACGGAATAAGATGATAGCTGAGTACGTTCGGGTTTCAAAAAAAAAATCCATCTTTTGAATCAAGTGTGATCTTGAGGCATTTTTCGTGATGGTGGCGTCCAGAAACGCTCGATTTTTACAGCTTTTGAGTTGTTGTTTTTTTCTCTTCTGCGGAAAACTACTCGAATCGGTGAAAACGCAATTGTCCGACGCTTAGTTTTGCACGCTCTTTCGCAGCGATGTCGGTCGGTAAACGAGACCTTTTTAGCTGCACTCATGCCCGATGCACGTGCGCCGGAGACGGCTTCCCTAAGAATATGACACTCAAGCTTTACAAAGGTTACGGTTAGGGATAGACGCGGGATTAGTATCTGTACCTCCCCTTAGAGCTGTATTTGGATGAAACCGTGTCGCCATTGTGCACTGGAATCTGTACAGATCTTTCTGAAGGTATATATATATGTGTATATATATATATATTTGATTTTTTTATTATTATTATTATTCGTATTTACTCAGACATCTGCTTGAATGCCCTTCGAACCGTCGCCCTAGCCGTAGCTAATACGCGTCTCGCGGTATATTGGAAAAGCCTGAACTCGTAATCCGGTGTGACGATAGCTCTAGGAAGCGCGTGTGCATCAGTAATTATAAACGGAGCTCTGTACTTGCACGTTATTTACTGTGATGAGCATCCCTTCTCCGCGAAAAAAGACTCTTTGCAATTAACAAACTCAGACTCGGGGCTTCCTGGTCGGCTGACGATCGAGTCTGAGCCCGAGCTCTAGCGCAACCCGCTCGACCAAATAATGAGCTATTTATCGCCGGCTCTGGTTCTGCTTAATGGAGTGGAGGTAGCGGCTCAAACACCTCACGGCTCTCGGACCAATTTCTAGGTCCCCTTCCAACCAACCCCCAAACCCCCCCTCCCCCCTCCCTCCCTCCCTCCCTCCCTTCTCTCGTGCGCTTTCTTTTTCCTCTTACAGATCCGAAATGAATTATTGAAAGCTCGAAGGTTTCGGAAAATCCTCTGAATTTCAAGCACCGTTTCCATCTTTGTCAACTTCAGAGGACCGTATTGGAGTGAGCTCTCGTGTCTATGTAACCTAACCTTTATTCTGCCCGTGTGTGTGTGTGTGTGTGTGTGTGAAGCACTGGCCTAGCAGAGTGCACTAGAAAGGTAAAGAATGCACACAAGCAAGCGGCCTGGCTTCAATGGTGAATATTAAACCGGTGCTGTCGTATTTATATGCTGTCGGCCATTTTTGAAGGTCTGTGATATGGAAGGTGGAAGATCTTTTAGAGGAAATGCATGATGTGATGGCAGACTCGATGAAACCTTCGCTTCACACTGTGGAATATTTGAGAAGAGATGTATGTGTGCTAACATTTGGCTCATCTGGAACTCTCTCTCTCTCTCTCTCTCCCTCTCTCTCTCTCTCTCTCTCGGACTCTGCCTCGTACACCTGCACGGGCTGAAATAATTGAAAAATCATGTATGGAGGTGACAGATATGTGCAGTGCAGTAGTGAGCGCACAGGAGAAATATCATCAATTTCTCAATCTTTTTTTCTTTTTCTTTCTTACCCCCCCCACCACACACACACACACACCAACCCCTCCACCAAACGAGTCCTTTGTCTGTCTGGGCCGGATGGCAATCAGAAGCGGAGTGGGTTAAAGGTTGAGTTTAATATCGCAAAATTAATTTACTTGATTCCAGGAGTCAGATTATAAATCTTACTTATGGAAGACTCCTCCCCCTCTTCATCATAGCGCTACTTCATTTTATCCAGCCAATAAAACCGGCCACACGTGTAATAGTTCCCCTATCCCGAATTAAATCCCCACCCCACCACCCCCCCGTGCATTAATTACGAGGAATGGTCCAAAGCAGGAACACACACACACACACACAGAGAGAGAGAGAGAAACAAATCAATATTTCTAAAAGATATATTCAGATGTGACCCAGAAAAGCATTACCCCCATTTTTACCTATTGATTTTTCATCTTTTGCTGTTTTGTGCTAGATTATTTGACGATGCTATATATGTTTTCTTGCACTTCTAAATATTGACACTGATCCATTTTCTCCGCGTCAGTTCCAATCCGTTTGCGAAGAGCATTGGCCTTTTGTTTTAGTCTCGGATTTAATTTTTGTTTTAGTCCCTTATTTTAGGTAACGGACGCCCGGCATTAATTTTATCATTCGTAAGAGGAGCGTCCGAATAAGATAAATAAATAAATAAATAAATAAATAAATATGCTGCCCTTTTCTTTTCTTTTCCCCCCCCTCCCCAAGCACAAACACCCAACCTACCACCATCCAATATCTGATCCTTATGATTGGACGTGATGGATTTAGCGGTTACATTTGCGCAAGAATCTGATTCCGAGCTTGACAGGGAGGGGATGTGAAAGATGCTTGACTTGATTGCGATTCCACCCACTGCCATTATTTATGACACATTAATGCAGCAAGCTGCAAACTCAGCTGGCCTCTCGCTTATTTTCTGAACCGTGTTCTCAGCCAGATTTGGGGAGTGTGTGTGTGTGTGTGATTGGGAGGAGGGTGGGGGTGGTCGGGGGGGAAAGGACGAGGGCTCGCTGCTAAGCCCGGTTTGGCTTGGAAGAATGTGATTATCCACGTAGGGAGTCCCAGAATGTTCTGAAAGGTGACCCACCTGGGTGTGAGGGAGGCTGTGGTTGGACCTGGCCCCTCGACGGAATTCCGCTGATGTTGTGTGGTGAGAAGAGCTTCTTCCAGCAAAGCTCATTTCTCCACGGTGATAAAAGTAAAAGCGCTTGAGATGGATACGATCATCTCTCTCAGGTCAAGTCCTGACTGCGCGTGCGACTCTTTCCCCAGCTATAGCACCACTATTCTCAGAACACTTCCCCTCGGGATTCGTTCAACATCGCGTGTTCGAAACACGTCTCGTCCAACAACAGTTCTGAGAAGCTCACGTGAAATATTTGGAATGTCCCACGCGGTCCAACAGGAAGTTCTGCCACCTGAATTCCCTGAAGATTATAAGAAGAAGAAAAGTTCATAGCATTCTTCTTTTTTCTTTCTTTCTTTCTTTCTTTCTTTCTTTCTTTCTTTATTTTCAACGATATTGCCATACATTGAAAAAACGTCCTTGTTACCTAAATTATTCATTAAAAAAAAACAAAAAGAAGAATCGTTTGAAGTAAAGTGTTCGAATGTCCGTAATGAACGTCCTCGTTGCATTAGCGTTAGCATGGATGTTTGGTTTCGGATGCGTTTTTTGAAGATGTGCTAATTGCGTCGATGCGTTTCTCTGCTGCTCCTCGAAGAGCAAAAAAAAAAAAAAACCTCGACCGTTCGCAAAAAAAAAGAGAAACTCCGACGATGTTATCTGACCCGTTTTTGAATGGTCACATTCGTGGTTTGTTAGGGTTGTATGCAATCTTGGAATCACCCAGATGTGCTTTTGGGAAAACGACGACCTACACTTAATCACGTCGGCCCTTTCTCAGATCGCAGATCTTCTGCAGAAGAATAAAAGCGAAGCCTATAATGAATACTTGAGCTGCATGAGAGTGAATGACTTCATGTTCTTCTCGAAAATGAGGAAAAGGATCTCGCAGCCCAAAGCCCTGTGTGTATCTGCAGGATTACCATGATGGATAAGGTGATTACTGTATGATTTGCCAATTTCTCTCTGCCGGAGCCTTGCCGTGGACCGAAATAGGATTCAAATAGGATTCTCTCTCCTAACCCTGAACCTAGCTGAAGTTTAGCATGTCTATCACATTTCCTGCTTCGAAATGAGATTTCAGCTGAGTTGTTAATTTCAAACGTGACCCGTCTCCTTCTTCTTCTTCTTCTTCTTCTTCTTCTTCTTCTTCTTCTTCTTCTTCTTCTTCTTCTTCCTCCTAAAGCTTCCTCCTACCTATGACCCATTTCAGAAAAGACCAGTCCTTTTGTGTGGACTTTCTGTTGAAGATATTTCTGTCGTAAACAGAAACCCGGCCCTCCACGTAGACGTTTGGCCTCCTCGGATAAAGCGACTCGTGCGTGAATATACATAGGTCCTTCTCGGTCCTGGAAATCAGTGTGTGTTTGACATCTTTCAATTGCAAATCGCAAACGTGTTCCTCTGGTGAGATGCGTCACCTTGAAGAATGACTCCTTGCCCCATGGGACAGCACCGGCACTTTTCCCCCCCCATTCAGAATGATAATCAACCCAGGGCTCGGGCGATATCTCTCGCACCTTGCTTTAATGGGTTTTAAACTTGAAGGAACATTTTTGTCCATTTAGAAAAAGGGGGTGGTGGTGGTGGGGGGGGGGGTAAAGAACCTCTCACGATTGCACAAAACCACTGATCGATTCATTCAAAATGACACTTGGTTTGTGGAAAATTTGGAATCAATAACGAATCGATAATAATACGTTAAAAGAGAAACGTAGAAAATCTCAAGGCTGATTACAGAAAACACGCGTTTATTTATTTATCCGAATACATTCATACTCTGCTACATCTGGTGCAAAAAGCCGTTAACGTGAAGCCGTACTCGCCCGAATGTGTGTTTGTGTGTGTCAGTCAGACAGAAACACGCTCACTAGGTGACAAATTGGGAGACAGCGGTGTCGCGAGAGTGATGGGATCGGTGTGTGACGCCGGCGAGCCTTCGCCGGCTTGGTATTCACAGCCGAGTGAGGAGTTTGGAGAGAATGAGGGCTGCAACAGCAGCACTGCAGCAATATGAATGATACATTACGTGATTGTCTCCGACTGGACCCCGACAATCATGCCAGACTGCAGATGCCGACTTCCTCCCGTGTTGTCATTCTCCATTTCCCATCTCCGAGTCTGCAGTCTGCGATCCGCCGTCCGTCCTCCGTTCTCTATAATACGAATACGAAGAGGCAGCGACATGGACTAGTTACCTCTCATTTACAGGCGGAGGAGATATGAAGTGAAGAACTGCATCACGTCAGATCAGATAGAATGACGCTGACGATGGTGAAAAGGTCCGAGTTATCGGGTGCGACGTAACTCGTTCTAGGACCGACTAGCGAAGGATGTGAGTACGCAGCTACAGAGGCGTCGACGTACGCGTTCAGGTGCAGACCAATAAAGTAAAAAAAAAATCACCGAAGGGGAAAGGACACCGGAGCTCTGAGAGTGATTACTTTCACCTCTTTCTCATTCCGTTATTAAGTAACGATCAAGTTGGTGCAACTAGCATGAAAGAAGATTTTGAACGTTTAGCTGTAGCGTTTCTCTTTTTGAACACCTAGCTTCAACGATATGGGCGGGACCTGAGAACTAGGCTGCGTGTTCACATACGGACCAAACATAAATACCATTCATCCAGCTAAAAAGGCCAATTCACTGAAAGGGAAAGGACGTTCGCATCCTGATAGTCTTTGTGCAACTAGCATGACATGTTCAAAATTTGTGTATTAAAAGATTTCGAAACTGGTCAGATATTTGACTATTTAACACAAACACACGCGGCCTCTTCTTCGTCTTGCCCATTTACATGAGATTATCGCGAGTGCTGCAACCTTCTTGCTCCATTTGCTTTGTTTGTTTTTCCCCCCCTGACATTAGCATAGACAAACTGTATATATATATATAAGTACAGAGGGTTTTTGGAAGGGATTGTAGATGTTTGATATGCATTTCAAAGGTCTAAAAAGGCCAAAGCGAAGCCAATAGGTTAATTATTGAAGAGACGTGGAAGGGCTACATGAGTGAAGAGTATCCTAGCTTTCATCTTCCTAACCTTTTCACTGTACCCCCACCCCCATCCCATCCCATCCCATCCCATCCCATCACGGTCAGCGCGGCTAATAGAAGACCTGTCCGGCGTAACCTAAAGCCAGCGCTTTAACGAACAGCCCTGATTAGGTGTCCTACCGTCGCTGAACTTTACATACGCTTATATACGGTGTCAGGGTATGCAGTTTTGATTGAAAAAAAAAAAAAAAACCCATTACCGTAATGCCATTTCGCTTCGGTTATTAACCGCCTTTAAACGCACAGCTGTGTTCATACGGATGAGTGGAAACATTTTTGTGTAAGACGAAGCACTCGATGCTCGCTGTATAATTTCTTATAGAGAGGCAGAGGCGTACAATTATACGTAATGGCTCGGATTAGGTCCGAATGGAAATAAATAAATAAACAAACAAACAAGGACTGTTTTGACCAGAACGTGGGATGTTGTATCTGACTTCAGAACGTCATGCTGTTCAGCCGCTGCCTGTTAATTGATACCCGGAGAAGAATAGCAGCAGTTTCAATGCAGCAGCGGCAAAATAAAAAAAAAACAATAACGGCTTCACCGCTGGCCAAAGTGTCCGGCGTATTGTTCAGTCCCGTTGCGGATTCTCTTGGAATATACGTCGCATGGAAAGAATACAAAAAAAAAAAAATACAGGCATTATCTATCTGCTGCAGCCGAGGCTTTTATCCTCATTTATAGGACCTGCTTGAGTGTGCGCTGAAAATATCATGCTGGTGCACTTGGCGGGTTTCGTTGTCGCCGAACGCCCAACACCACCCCCCAACCCCCGACCCCACTCCCCAACGGCTTCTATTTTTCCAGTGATTGCAACTAATCCTCCCCCAACCACCATTCCTCATAGCACATCATGCTAAAAAGAATGACCGCCACAGACTGATGACTTTCAATATGCTCGCGTCTAGAGCGCCAGCGTCGTGGGGGCAGGAGGATACGGGGGCGAGAGGAGGGCGAGAGGGAGTGGGTGTAGGGGTGTGGGGGGTGCAGCAGTAATTCATAACTGCTTTAAGATTGTGTGCAGCCTCGGCAGCTGTCGGAGGGGACCGCTCTGCGGCTCTGGCGAGTGCTCGGGGTTTGTGCATGCTAAATGGGCGCTCCGAGTTCTTCCTGCATCAATCAGGCCTTATACGAATACATCAGGGCGAGTTTCATTATGGCCTGTTATTTACTACATCAGAACAAATTACCCAGCCTGCCTTTTCTCGACGTGATGCGGCCAAGAGGAGCCCGGCACCGGGATCATCTTGTAAACGTTGCTGGATAAATTCCGTGATCGAGCACATCAATCTCCTTCCAGCGTGAATGCCCATTCAGCCCACCAGCACCACAGAGATTTTTAATGAGAATAAAATGTACAAAAAATAAATAAATAAATAAATAAATCAATCAATCCAGCTGGCAGACGATGCATCTCGTCGTCTGCTTCGTCATCATTTCCTTCCTCTAATTTACTCATCCTTACTGTTATTATTTTTATTTATTTATTTTTTTTTTTTGCAGACTCGCACGCTTTTCATTCCAGCCCTCGAAACTATCAGAGGGAGAAACGTCCCGTCCTGATCTGAGAGAGATGAGATGTGAGCGAGGTGAGCAAGCCGAGGTTTTGCCTGGCTGTTGTTGAGGTTTGAAATTTCCCACGGTGCGATAACCTGGTCTAAAAACATCACGGAACTAGTCAACTGTTTAAAACACAAATGAAAGGGGGGACGACGACGACGACTCACGGTCAAAGTTTATTGGATAAACTACAGACATGGAAGAGTCTTCACGATTATGCGGTGTATTAATGCAAGAAGCAATTTGGACTTGGTCTATAGTAGGTCACATGACCATAAAACGTACATGTTCCTGGGCTAAGGACTCAGAAACGTACCTAAAACTCCCATCAAACACTGCGTGCTTTTTAATCGGCGCACGGTGGCTTGGTGGTTAGCACGTTAGCACGTTCACACCTCCAGGGTCCGGGGTTCGGATCCCACCAGGGCCATGTGTGTGCCTCCGGGTACTCCGGGTTTACTCCGGGTACTCCGGTTTCCTCCCCCAGTCCAAACACATGCATGGTAGGCTGATTGGCATGTCCAAAGTGTCCGTAGTGTATGAACGTGTGTGTGAGTGTGTATGTGATGGACTGGCACCCTGTCCAGGGTGTACCCCGCCTCGTACCCGATGCTCCCTGGGATAGGCTTCAGGTTCCCCCGTGACCCTGAAGAAGGAATAAGCGGTAGACGATGGATGGATGGATGGATGGACTTTTGGATCCAGTGCGACATTTCCGTATACGGTCGGTATTTATCACGTCGTCATTATAAAGCTCAAATCCCGTGACGATGTCCTCGCTGCGACGCTCGCGTCCCCTTCATCGTTTCCTGAACAAACTTCCGAACGGAACGCCTTTCTCCGTTATTTCAAACGCTGCTCGCTCTGTCTCATTTCCATCCCACGTATTTAATGCGGTATCAGTCACTGACCTGTCATCTTTTGAGGGATATCTGCTGATCTCCAGCCTGGCCTAATCCCCAACCGTGGCCACGCTCATGAATAAAATATCTATAATTACGCGTACGCGGGTCTCGACAGAAACAATCCGGTTTAACTAGTTCCACCTTTTATATTTGCCTCTCCACCGATATGATAGTGAGATGATTTAATTATGATTACATTTTTACCTCTTTTTAGGACACGTTCCCTGTCTAACTCTAGATCCTTTATCCGAACAGTGCAGTATTATCATCAGACATCCACACTCTCTCTCTCTCTCTCTCTCTCTCTCTCTCTCTCTCTCTGGCCCCCATCCCCCAGAATCATTTTTTTGTTGCCTCATTCCCTGCTGTATTCATGAGGGTTGCCCCAATAAGGCAGGAGCGTCTGGGAGGCAATAAATAGGAATATGAAGCGTTTATAGCCGCCGCAATGATTTCCGAGCTGGACTCTGATGAGAGCTGGGATCACTGGAGCGCGCCGAGATGCATGTGTACAGCATACACACCTTTACACACTACAAAAGGTGCACATCTGTGTGGTGTGTGCATATTAAAACAATTACAGCAAGGGTGCCTAAACATGGCACTCACTGACAGGTAACGTGTGTAAGTCTAATATAAAGGGCATTGATTGCACACCCTGGTGTCATGAGACAACGTGTGGGTTTTGGGCTTCATTGTTTCATCTAGAAAAGGAATATAGAGATAGATCGCTAAAGAGAGAGGGGACAGGGGGAGAAGGAGGAGGAAGGAGGAGGGGATCTTATCTAATCCAGTAATACCTAACGCGAGATAATGAACACCGTGGAAATAGAAGGCATATACTATGGAGAGATGGAAAAATCAATAACGCATGCATGGGGTTTACTAGGACACGGCGCCATCATTAAATGTAAAGATTTACTTCGTTTTCGGTGTGAAACGAAACACAGCACGCGGAATGTTTTCCCGCGATAAAAACTCGCACGCCGTCGACGGCCTGTCCGCCTCGTTCGTTTCCATATCTTTTCCCCACGCGCTTGCGATTACTACGCTTTGCTAACGAACCGTTTCATAACGTTCTCGTTACGCCGTGCGCTTTGTGTTTTGTTGCCGTTATTTCTATTTGATCCGTTCGCCAGGTACTGCGGCTAGCGAGCGCCTCGGCGTGCGACTGTCTCGCGGCTAGCTGTCTCGATTTAAGCCGCGGCTTTTGACAAATCCGGACGAGTTCATTAGCTGAGGGTGCGCTTATAGCGTTTAGCTTATAGCGCCCGAGGTCAGGGCCTCTGCTGAGGAAGGTGTGTCCGAGGCTGACTTCAAAGGTTATCCTAAGGAAAAACACGTTGCTTCTTCTTTAACAAATCCTGACGTCTTAATCACGGGCCATCGTTCGACCCGAACCGCTACAGGTGGTCCCGTGTCGGAGGTTTAAAGAGATCTGGAGGATCTAGACATCTAAAAGAGATCTCGGGGATGGAGAGAGAACAACCATCTCGTGGCATCTCCAGCAGCTTGCGATGAGCAAAATATGATAAAGCCCCTGCTGGGTTAAATAGGGCCGGAAAATGTCGAGACCCACGAAGAAGATGAAGCTGGATAAAGTCTCGGGAGCTCAGATGTGAACACCGAGAGCCAGGAACCTGGAGCGCGGAACTTAACCCCCGAAGAGACAGCTCAGTAGAAGGTGTGTGTGTGTGTGTGTGTGTATGACAAAGGCTGTGGATGAAGGAGAAAGCCTACCTACAAAGCCCAGGCTGTCTAGCCGGATTTGGGTGCTGTGTTGCTGCTGGAGATGATGCTCCCCTTTGATACCCCTGGAGAGATTACAGCAGGAGAGAGGGGTTAAAAGTAGTCTATATACAATCGAGCTCCCGTCTCCTCAGCTCACGATTCTGCGCCGGATATCAGAAGTGTCTGGGTTTGGCGTCGGAGGGCGTTTCCCTAGTATATCTCCGCTCCTCGCTCTATAGCTTTAACAGTCTCATGCGGCAGACGATGTGAATAAAATCCGTAAGAGAAAGTTAGTGTCAGGTCCCGGCCGAATTTGGATCGGTGACCCAACGGCGTAACTAGTTCGGGCTTCAAAGGGTGGTCCGTTGAGAACCTAAATTTGAGCGAGTCGTTATTTAAGTTTTTAACAGAAGCTCCTCATTTCTTTATTGTTGTCACATCATATATCCATCACAAACTCCTGTTCCACCACAGCACTGTCTGGACCATCTCGAGGAGTACTAGCTTTCCCCGGTCTTGGGCCTTACTACAGGTTCAGTCTCAACATCTTCAGTGAATATTCACCGCTTGCTAAAAACCCGTTTGAAATGGCTTCCTCGTGTGCAGCCGGCCCCCAGCTCCAAATCACCGACCTGAGCTTGCAGTGTATCCTCGTCTCTCCTCAAACCCAACAAAACAAGATGTGCTCTGGTAATTCGGTGAGGACCAGCATGCCCTTTAGCAGTCAGCCTGATGCTTCCGGGTGTCCTCGTCTACTGCCAGTTATTCCGCGGAGACTTCCATACCGCTTCTGACACCAGTTGTTGTAAGGAGGTCTTGACAGTGGCGAAAAAAAAACTCCGAAGTCTCTTGAATTGGCTTTAAATTCTGGTTAGGGATGCTCCAAACAAACAAGAAGGTGTAACAAGGTCCATGGTCAACCAACAAAAAAAAAACAATTCACGAAAGAAAAGAGAAAAAAAAACAGACAATAAAGCAAAAAAGTTGGCTACAGGTCCAACAAACACCATTCACCAAACAATTGGACTCTCTTTATATATGCAGCTCCTCCCCCTACATCCAAACCCACCAATAACAACGTTCTGTCAATTCCAAACTGGATATTCTAAGTGTAGCGTGGATATTACGTCCATTTCGTCCATTTAAAAACACGTGCCAGCAAGCCAAACACATTCTCACTTTAACTCCTCCCCCTCAGGACCATGTGTGTATATATATATATATATATACGGATTCATACTAGAAAGCCCAGAGGAGAAGGTACGACAAAAGAGAATCGTCATTATTAAACAGAACTTTCCAATTCGTGATTTGTTGTTTACAGAAACGCAGATGCAGAGCTTCCATCACATTAGTCACACTGGAATGTGCACTTTCCACGTGACCTCGATCTGTGGGGGAAAACCGACAAGGAATAAACTTGTACAGAACAGTGTTGCGTGGATCTTTTCAATTGAACGATTCGCGTCTCAAACGCTCCTTCATCACCGCACGCGAGTCGCAACCTCCACAGCGCAGACCGTCGTTCTGCTTTTGTTTTACCGCGCTCGTTTATTCCCTTCGCTTTCCGTGTCTCAGTGAACGTATCTGTGTGTAGTGTCTCATTTCTATTGATTTAACTCCTACCAGCTCTATAATGCCAGGGTCTTGCCTTAAGTGCTTCATTTGTTTTCTTCATGAACAGCACATGATGAATCTGAACCAATCAGGCTGTAGGATATAACCAGCATTTAAAAAAAATTTTTATCCTTATATTAATTTTTTTTCCCACCTATTAGATATTATCGCAAGATGTTCCATACAGGCTGCATTGCACGAATCGGATTTGCAGGCATTAAAAAAAAGGCTACAAATTTTTCAGCCCCGATTCCAGAAAAAAAAAAACCCCGCCGTCTTTCACGAAAATAATCAAGTCGCTCGGAAGGTTCTCCCAGAAGATGCTGGATTTATGAGCGGCTTCGTCGTAGCGATTAGCCAAAAGGAGCCTCCGTCACGAACGCGAAAGTTTTATCCTCGCCAGTCGGGAGGTTAAAAAAGCCAAGCACAACATCGCTCTGTGCGAACTACGCAGCACAATGCCGATTAGGCCCATTACCTCATAATGGAAATGTATTAGTGGAAAATACCACATAAGCGGCGCACATGTCGGCGCGCACCGCGGAACGACTCCTCCGCTACGCCGTGATGGATCGTCGGCGCTACAGAGCCGAGGTGTCTCAGAAATGTGGATTCCTGTAAAATTACGGCACAGATATGAATCCTGTTTGTTTAATTTACGGTCTCATGGAAGTGTAATCAGCGGTGCGGCTGCAGATTCTCCGGGAATGTTCCGGAAAGGTCAGGGGCCGATCGAAAACAGCTTGCAGGGGTGAATTCGGGAAGTGCGCTTTCGCGTCCTGATTCACCTTGAACGTACGACGTTATTATTAACGTACAGGAGACGCGATGATTCAGGTGACGCAGGAGTACAGCGCCGGATGACTGGCCGTACCCGCGGCCGAACGTTCTCTCGCCGGTTCCGCTCGCCGGAATCGACATCAGACTCCGACGCTCATCAGTACGACAATTACGGGCGGGTTAACGTCAACATTTCTGCTAAGTATTGCCTCGTGTGCCATAAACAAGTTCTCAGTTACAGCCCAATCAATCGGAGTCCGAGCAACTGAAAGATCTTGGATTACAGCGCGAGCGTTTCGCCATGCTTTTAGCGTGCTAATAATGGCCTTTTCAGTCGGTCTTTTAATTACGTTAATCAAAGATGGAGGCAGTCGGTGCAAATGGATCCCCGTCGTTATTCTCTGTTATAGAACACAGCATCGTAATCGAATTCTACCGGAGTCCGTCGGCGCTCGGGGGAAAAAAAAAAACGCTCTGGAAAGATCGCCCTCGAAGACGATGGCGGGGGATGATATCTTCGCGTTCCATTTACTAATAACGCTAATAATCCATGCGAGATAATGAAGTGGGATTGTATTGTATTTGCCCCGTGATCTGTCTCTCGCGCTCCGAACAGAGGCACTCTGCGGTATTGATGTCCAAACAGACGAGAAAGCTGTTAGTCCTCGCTCTCAGCGCTCGGTTTTCAAGTCAAGGTTGAGACTAAAGTATGATCAGGCTATCGATTGCCTCCGAGACTCACCTCAGTCAAAATTATTAATGAACAAGCGGTCGAAATCATTAGCGAGGACGAAAGCGCTGCGCACCGAACCGTTCTCTTTCGTACCCGGGGGTTTATCAATCGACCGGCGCTTGATTAGAAAGAACAATACGTTTGTCGTTTGTAAACATATTTCCCCGCGATTGTAAATTCCCTCCATCCATCCTCCATACGACACGATAATGACCAAAATGATGATTGGTGTTATTTTGCTAAGCTTACCTCAACGCGATTGTGATTCTTTCTAATCAACCGAAGGACCGACTGAGGAGCCATGATTAGGATTCAGATATCATTAGTAGATACTCGATGACACTGCTGAGTTGTGTTTGCCGGTGTGTTTATTTCGGAGATAAAGGCGACGGAGTGTGACACACGCGGGCTTTGTACAGTATAACCGGCTGCTGGAACGTGTAGGCGGCTCAATGTAGTGACCGTTCAGTCCCTCTGTGTGGGCTACACGCTGAGATCATGGCCTTCACGGCGCCTGGACGCCGTCGACATGCCCTTCATTAGCTCCTCTCACAGCCCTGCCCTGTTTGCCCTCCTTGTCCTTCATCTCCGTCATGTCGGGTGGAGAGGAAGAGATCCACACAGTCCTTAAGAGCGACGAGGAAAAAGAAGAGGTGAGAGAGAGAGAGAGAAAGAGTGTGTTTATTATTATCAATGTAGGACATAAGGCTGATGGTAATTAAAAAATGCTAATACTGAGGAAGAACGTGAGCTCCTAACGATCCTAAACCTCAGAAGAAAAGATCCGGTTCTTGATCGGCCGGATCGAGTAAGTTCCGGGAACAAAACGCTGCTGGACTTCTCAGGTTTTAGGAGACGATCGTTGTAAGAAGCTACGTTGCTAGTTCTCATGCTAGGTTTAATCCTGTGCATCCTATGAGCAACAGCACATATTTAGAATAAACAACTCGAAGAAATAACGTAGGTTTTTAAACTCCATGGATATGTATTTGTACGAAGAAACCAGCGATTGTCCTGGGAGGCGTTTGACGATTATTTGCAGGACTGACGTGCTGTTTTTCGGGGGGGGTTTTTTTTTTGCAACCTTCGCTAACGCTAACGTTACCGAACCTCGATTCGAGCGTCTGCGTAGATACGTGAAGGATCTGATATCGTGAATATCGAATTCATCGATTCCGGAGGGGATCCTTGCGAGATTTATTCTGGGTCGTTATTGTTTTGCACAGTGCACTGGTGGAAACGTGCTCGATGATGTCTGGATGTTGCTCCGGCTCGAAAGCCTGGCCCTGTTGTGCTGTTTGTGATTACGAGCTCGAACACATTTAGGTGATTGCGTACACAAAGTTGGGTTCAGATGGCAGGGTGATGACTAAAAGATGCAGGTCTGCATAATTTTATGACCCCTCTCTCTCTCTCTTGCGCTCGCCTGGCTCTAGACATTAGCTTCGTACCCCTAGCCGTTCTGCTCCCAGCGCTGCCATTAACTTTAGTATGTCTGCTTTCTTCCTCGCTCGCTGCCATTTTCTCCTGCTTTTCCAGCCCGGCGCATACATAATAATCGGC
Organism: Ameiurus melas; assembly: GCA_012411365.1. Classification (NCBI taxonomy): domain Eukaryota; kingdom Metazoa; phylum Chordata; class Actinopteri; order Siluriformes; family Ictaluridae; genus Ameiurus; species Ameiurus melas. The sequence goes on along the minus strand of CM022771.1, from coordinate 1,999,756 downwards.
GTAATTCGACGAATAAATATCGCAATCAAACGCCAGCCGAAGAGAAAGCACTCTTCGCGTTATTGTAATGCACAATGGTTTTGACAGCTGCGAACGTTAGCCGCGGCGCCGGGAGAATGGAGAGGTGCATGCAGAATCGACCATTTTCATCGGAGTGATTTGGTCCTAATGGCGACTTCGGCGGCCTGGCTGAGCGCGCCCTCCTGCTGGGCTGAAGACTATTACTCAGCCAGCGCTCTCAATCACTTACTCATCTGGTGCTCTGCAACACTCGAGCAGCAGGGTCCCTGCCAGTGTTTTACGCCTTCACAGCCCTGCCATTCCTCTCCCCGAGCTGGCTTTCTTCACGTGTATGCACGTGTGACGCGTATAACGTCTGCGCTCTGCACTTTTAACAGCGTGACCCGGGTATTTTTTCTCACGTGCCGCACGATCGATCGATCGATCGACGCTCTCGGATACTGAGCGACGAAGCCGAAAGTGGCCCGAGCTTTTCTGCCGGCTTAGATATCACCGTTAAGTCCGATCCGTGGAGGGTCTCGTCTCGTCTCGTCTCGTCTAGGCTCGACTAGACTCTCCCCGGCGAAGCTTTTCTGACATGGCACGCTGCATAAATATTTTACCGATTTGTTTATTTATTTACTCGAGTCGTTTTATTAGAAGGAATCTTTCTCGGGAATGCCACAGTTAATATCCTGGTGCGGGGAGGAAGATGGAGAGGCTGGAGCAGAGTTATGGCGTGCACAGTGCATTTGGGTGACGTGAGCCAACATATTAAACTCAGGGGGAAGAGACAGAGACGGCGAGAGAGAGAGAGAGAGAGAGATGGGGGGATGTAGCAGTAGCAGAATATGCCCGAGCAGAGGAAATGCCTATTTTCTCATCCCCCAACCTCCTGCTTTCATTTGCCTTGCAGCTGTTCTGAGCATGAGCAGGAAAAAATGCAGCGTATCAAAGATAAATCAAGAGCCGAGACTTCACTTTCTCACTTGGCTGCTAGCATATCTGACGCCGAATTAAAGCGGGGTTTATGATGTACGTAACCTTCCGTCCCAGCTGGATGTATCTAGAACAACCAGAAAGAAGAACACATGCATGAAGGGGGGTCGGAATTAAGAAAACGGAGAACGTGTTAGCTTTCTGAAGCACCTTTGTTTGTGTGTGTGTGTGTGTGTGTGTGTGTGTCTATTCTTCATCATCGCAGTAGGGAGTGTGAAGAGGGAGGTTTTTGGAACATATCAATGATTTTACAGTATATCTTCCTGCTATTTCCTTTCTTATCTTTTACCCCCGGATTATCAGTCCTAACAGTCGCGGTGTCCCGACCGACGATCATCTCAAGTCTCTGTTTTGTTCTGATTTTATTATTTGATTTATTTTGGCTTTTCGCCTTTTTTATTTAGTTTTTTTTATTTATTTATTTATTTATTTTACATTTTTTGACAAAATACTTCATCGATAAAGCACTTTTAAATACACGCGAGCGGTCAAAAGTGTGTGGACGTCTCCCGTGATGTTAAAAAGCGTTTGATCTGAAGGCGTGTGAGCAAACGTGTGACATCGGCATCGTAGACAAAGAAATCCGACGTGTTCGCATCTTTCGTTTGAAGACTCGTTTATTTACCGAAAAATATCCTTTTTAAACGGCCGATAAGTGTGCGGCGTCGGTGGGAACTCCTTTAATACGGTTTAAAAAGAAACCCGGGGGGGGAAATTCCTCAAGAAATCGGGTGAGAAAACGCCAACAATACATTTCTGGAAATTCTAGGCGAACTTTGAAGATGCTAAAATATTCAATTAAATTTTTTCTTTTTTCCCCCATAGTTCCATTTGTGTTACTCCAGAGTTTTCATGACTTTATGATTATTCTCAAATGTACAAAAAAAAAATATTTTTTAAAATAAAGAATGAGTCCAAATAGTTTCTTATTCCCCCCGATACTGATGACGAGGATGCCGCGCGGTCCTTCTTAGATATCATGAGCTTTTTAGTTTTTTTCCTCTGTCAGTGTTTGTGGCTGAATGTCAAAAAATACTCCTCAAGAATATGACGATCGAAAGCCTCCATTTTGTCGTTGTATTTAGAGTGTTTTTGTTTTGTTTTTTTTTTTTTTACAAAATTACAATCCATAAACTAACAAAACACCTTTGGATCTGTCATACCATAGAGATTTATTATTTTTAAATTTTAACTAATTATCTGCTACAATTTATGCTTGGGATTTATTTCAATAATTTCTTATCGTTTAAATTCTATTTTGCTTAATTGATTTGCTTTAGCTACGTAGATGTCGCTAGAAGAAAGGAAGAGAAACACAGCGACCTTGTATGTCTCACAAATAAAATGCGTAGTTTTCTGTTTCTTCCTTATTTAAAGCATGGGGGCGTGGCATATGTAAATATTTACTGTTCGAAGAGGACAGGACTGTTCCCTGCTGCGCTCTCATTCACGCTATGTTACTTCACATTCGCTGATCTATTTTTAGAAAGGCCTGTTTTTCCGTGCCGGTATCTCCACCAAAACGTCACGCTCCATCGAGGTTCGTCACGTGCACGTAAAAGCACTACGATCGATAGCGAGACTTTCTGAATCAGAAAGTGGGCTTGTCACGCAGTGCACGGGGTGAAAAATACAAAGATGTATAAAACCCTCCAATTCGGGCGTCTTATATATCTCGCAGAGAACGCCGGGGTGACTTAGGCTTAGACGTTAAATAAACGCTTTGTCCAATTGTGCTTGAAATAAACATGGCAGACAGTACATATAGCCCGGGATAATCTGGGATCTGGGTTTGTTTTGATTCCCGGGGATTTTCTCTCGTGCCGGAGTGATTCAGCGGCTTGGGTTTCATAGTGCTGATACTAGCTTCTTGCGTCACCTTCCTCGTCTGCGCCTCTTCCTCCAGGCGGCTTGTTAAGCCCACGGTTAGCTAAGATACACGACTCAGCACATGACACTGGCTTTTACGGGCTCTGCCGAGACCAAAGAACTCGACTGTGTGACAGCAGAAACAAATATGTGCATGACATCTGCGTTGGAACTTAAGGCTGCTCTGTTATTGCATTCTCCTGCACACCATACACCCCATACACAACCTCTATCGCTCTGTGTGTGTGTGTGTGTGTGTGTGTGTGTGAGAATGGCAGCGCTGGTAAAATGCTCAGCCTGTGTGGCGTGCGGTTCTCGCTCTGGATTCTCTCGTGACTCGGGGGGTCAGCGTCTGGGCACCGGCTGGAGGAGGAGGAGGAGGAGGAGGAGGTGGGGGAGGAGGGGCAGAGAAAGAATGAGAGAATATCAGAGAGGAGGTGAAGGTGTGGAGTAACTCTACCTCTGCAAACTCCCTTAACATCATACATCAGGGAGTCAACACCTTCTCTGAGCTTCACACAGACATGGGTGATTGATTGATTGATTGATTGATTGATTGATTGCTCCGAGAGGTTCTACGGGGTTCTGAAGGTGTGCTTCTAAAATAAGGTACGGCTTAAAACTGCAGCCTCACAGCCTTACCGTAAACTCCATCTTCCATTCCTGCCCATTAAAAGTCATAGCCTCCCTGATCCCTGTATGAATCCCCACCCTCCCCCCAAAATAAAAAAAGATGGTATCGTACTCAAGCAGCTCCAGTCATAAATCTGTAACCAATCTTCAGATGAACGATTGGACCGAACGCGTGACCCCCGCTACCCCGAACAACGAGCCGTCATGTGCTCGGCAGCTTTAGCAGACGGCCGGGAATTTCTGTTTTTGGAAGCGATGGCTACTGTCTATATAATATTTAGGGCCTATTCACGGAGCAGCTGGCGAGAGAATAAAAGGGCTTCCGCTGCTCGCATCTGCCGAGAAGGATGTGGTCCTGCGCCTGCTCCTCCTCTCCTGCCTCCGCACAAATAGCACTACATAGGAGACAGTTGTTTCTGGCCGCCCCTCCGCCTGTCATGGCTGTCAGACCAAATCCCATGACTTATGGCTCCTCCAGATGTAAGAGATTTCTAAGCTGCCTCGAACAGCCTGCGGTTTTGTGGTGTGAAAGAGAGAGAGAGAGAGAGAGTGAGAGAGAGAGGAGTCAAGTTTGTCTCATATGAAACATCAACATCAGTCTCTCTATCGTTCTATCGTCGTCGTCGTCCCCCCCCTCTCTCTGTTTCCCCCTGGTAAGTGTACTGAATTTATTTTCATAATCCCTAAACTACAGACGTTATTATTCACGGAAGCAAAAATAAACACAAAATGTTTACCGATTTTAAAATGCTCGATGAAATCCGTTTACCATCCTTTTCTTCTTCCCCCCCCATCCCCCCTGCTCCTAAACAATAAAAAAAAAGAAAACCAAAAAGACACAAATTGGAAATGACTCCTTAACTTTGTTACGCTGTTAGTGCGTCTTGTTAAGACTTTGCAACAGGACAGTTTATTTGGAATTATGACAGCATTAAGTTCACTAATGTATCTAGTTTAAAAAAAAAAGAAAGAAAGAAAGAAAGAAAAGAAATCAATATCTGTAACCCAATCTCACACTCTTGACTCGGGTCTCTCTCTTTTTTTTGGGGGGGGGATCTGATGTAACCCCCACCACACCACCCCTTCCTCCTCTTCCTCCTCTTCCTTCTTTCTTTTCTTAAATGGTAATTTCATTTGCAGTCACTAAAACCTTCTCTGTAATTGCTGATTGCCATGACTAGAGCTGAGTGTGTATTAGATATGCCTCCACCCCACACACACACACACACACACACACACACACACACACACGATGCGGAGTCGTGTTATTTCACACGGACACCGTGACACGACTCAAGCTTTCGTCTTCGCAGCTGCACCTTTTCTCTTAATTATGAGCTTAACCTCGTTCCTGTCCGACCTTCAACCCATCAAACATCCGAGTGTCTCAGCAACTAAATGAACAAAATGGTGTTAATCAGGGTTGGGGGTCTGTTGGTGAAGTGTGCGACATGTGGAAGTGATTGATGTGTGTGTGTGTGTGTGTGTGAGAGAGGGTGAGTGAAGTAAAGGTAAGGTAGAGTGCTGAATTCCAGATGCAGAGCCGTGTCAGAGTAATCTCGCTCTGTTTTATGTGGAGCCAAATGCATGGCTTTTCTTTCACAGGCAGGCCTGAGAAACAGCGACTGGGGCAGGGGGGGGCGGGGGGTTTTGGGGGGGTTGTAGAAGAAAAAGAGAAAAAAAAAACCCCCAAGAGATGAGAAAGAGAGGTAGAGAGGTAGGCGCGAGGCAGGGATACAGAGCGAGACGTGTGAGGAGCGATTACAGTATTTGTTTGATCCCGACTCTGCAGAAAGTAATTCCTCTCCCCCCGTCATTACAGGTGCCACTTTGTGTTACACCTCTTCTTCTCGTTTTTCTTCTACATCTTTTAATTTATTCACCTCCCCCGTCACACAGAGCTCTGGAGGCAGTCGCTTTGTTCCCGCGCGAACTAGTCGAGCGTAACCGCGTCGAAAAACTCGACTCGTATCGACGGGACAGTGAGAAGAGATTTCTGTCGCCCGGAGAATTCAAAGCCAGCGGCGCGGCACTTTCGGAAGACTCGAGTGCGAACCGAGACGAGTTAACGCCCGCGCGATAACGTGACGTCGTCGGGAAAAAGTGTCGGTGCTTTATTCGTAATAGGCATCCGCCATGGCGGGACGTCAAAAACCATCGCTCTTATGAAGTACCCGAAACGTCACGTGAAATTTACGTGGGAATAAGGAGACGGTTTAAATGTGAAATGTTAAACACCTTCAGGTGTTTTCTTCTTTTGTAAAGGATTTCTCACATGTCGTGCATGGTTAATGTGCGGTTTTATTTTTGCATATGATTCATTTTCCACGTGATTTGTACATGATTCATTTGTGATTTTTGGACATGATTCATTTCTTTTCACGTGATTCTCACACATGATTCATTTCGTTTCTCATGTGATTTGGAAACATGATTCATTTCTTTTCACATGTGATTCATACACATGATTAATTTATTTTTGTGTGATTCTTACACAAGATTCATTTACTTTCACATATGATTCTTACACATGATTCTTTTAGTTTCACATATGATTCTTACACATGATTCCTTTACTTTCACATATGATTCTTACACATGATTCTTTTAGTTTCACATATGATTCTTACACGATTCTTTTAGTTTCACATATGATTCTTACACATGATTCCTTTACTTTCACATATGATTCTTACACATGATTCTTTTACTTTCACATATGATTCTTACACATGATTCTTTTAGTTTCACATATGATTCTTACACGATTCTTTTAGTTTCACATATGATTCTTACACATGATTCCTTTACTTTCACATATGATTCTTACACATGATTCTTTTAGTTTCACATATGATTCTTACACATGATTCTTTTAGTTTCACATATGATTCTTACACATGATTCTTTTAGTTTCACATATGATTCTTACACATGATTCCTTTACTTTCACATATGATTCTTACACATGATTCTTTTAGTTTCACATATGATTCTTACACATGATTCTTTTAGTTTCACATATGATTCTTACACATGATTCATTTACTTTCACATATGATTCTTACACATGATTCTTTTAGTTTCACATATGATTCTTACACATGATTCCTTTACTTTCACATATGATTCTTACACATGATTCTTTTAGTTTCACATATGATTCTTACACATGATTCTTTTAGTTTCACATATGATTCTTACACATGATTCATTTACTTTCACATATGATTCTTACACATGATTCTTTTAGTTTCACATATGATTCTTACACATGATTCATTTACTTTCACATATGATTCTTACACATGATTCATTTACTTTCACATATGATTCTTACACATGATTCATTTACTTTCACATATGATTCTTACACGATTCATTTCTTTTTGTATGGTTCTTACACAAGATTTGCATATTATACATGATTCATTTCTTTTCACATATGATTCTTACACATGATTCATTTCTTTTCGGGTGATTCTTACATATGATTTGTTTATTACACATGATTCTGTTTTTTTCACGTGTGATTCTTACACATGATTAATTTCTTTTCACGTGTGATTCTTACACAAGATTTGCTTATTACACATGATTCATTTCTTTTCACGTGTGATTCTTACACATGATTCGTTTTTTTTTCACGTGTGATTCTTACATAAGATTTGTTTATTACACATGATTCATTTCTTTTCACGTGTGATTCTTACACATGATTCGTTTCTTTTCACGTGTGATTCTTACACACGATTCGTTTCTTTTCACGTGTGATTCTTACACACGATTCGTTTCTTTTCCCGTGTGATTCTTACACAAGATTTGCTTATTACACACGACTCCTTTCTTTTTCCAAGCGAATGAATCACGATTCATTTTCACGTGCATTTCTCACACGTAGGGCGCGGGGGTGTTATTTTCAGCATGCGGCTTTTACACGATCGTTCTTTTCGACGCGCGATCACGTACTGTTCACGCGGCGTGTCAACACGTGCACTCACATGTCGAAATGAACTTTCACGTGTTGCGCTTTCCGCGTGCCATTTTCCCACGAGGGGTCTCGCCGAGCGTGTCAGCAATGAAACGTTTTTCGGACGTGGAGTACCGTACGTTGCAGCGTGTCTACACTAAGCTAGAGCTTAGTTCAGCTCTAATGATTATATCGGAGTTGGTCTCCTGTTCCACCTTGCTCTCGTTTCTGTCCGGCGCCGTTTTTTTTTTTACTCGTCTCGTTCTTCCAGAGTTAATTAAAGTCTCCTGTAATGAGAGATCGACTTGATGGTAACACTTAAAGCTTTCTTCGGACTACGCGGCCCACCGGTATTGCCGTTATCCTCTTCTCCTCATCTTTTCGATGAGTCCGAACACAATTAGCCGCCCATTTTGACGTCTTAATTGCCGCCGTTCGATTCTGGAGCTCGGGTTACTTCTCGGCGCAGTGTGCGGCGTAATCTTTATAGATTATTGCACTTAGAGAGTCTTCCGCTAAATGTTCGTAACAGGTTGGGAATTAGTGGATCTTAAATAGCCACATGACTCACTCTGTACGATCCGATTCGTTTGTGTGCGCTCGAGGCCTTCTTTAGTCTCGACAGAGTTTCCCCGGTGCTCGGTTTCCACACTTCTCCACGCTTATCTGTGTCATTTCTTATTAAGGGATAAATTATCCTGCTCCGAGTCACCGTGTTCTCTGGCGAGAGCTATCAAAGACATCGCACAGAGGCCCTTCAATCATCTCGAGGGACAAGGTTGGAGAAAAACAAAAACGTCGATGGGACAAACAACCAGAATGATAAATGGCTAAAAGATCTCGTTGTGAGAATTTTTGCTTAAAGCCTAAAGTTTCCCGAGCTCTGCGCTTCAGTCGAAGTTGATTTAAAGACATGATCGTAGGAACAATCTTTCTGGTGTTTTGTGGCTCTACTTCCTCCTGAACTCATCTTGTTAACCCGGCAATAACAGCCAGACCGGCGCAGGAGGACGCGAACATTTCATGCAAATAAACGTACCGATACTCATCTGGAAAAACAAATACTGGGATCGAATTTGAATTCGGGTTTAAAAGCAGGAGAGTACGCCCTCTATTTAATACGATCACGTACGCACTGCGCGTGCTCCTCGAATCACGCTGTGTACGGTCTGTAAAGGAGTGGCTTGGTATATCTGTATATCTGACTTCGGCGCTAATAACTAGCTTGATGGATAACATCTGGAGCGAAGTACAGATATCGTGTAGCGATATCTCATGGCAGGGACGTAGTTCGCTGTAGAAAAGTAAAAAAAAAAAAAAACGAACTCGTCGTCAGTTCATATTTAAGGAAGTACGTATTGATCGTGCGTTAAAAGTGCAGGATCGTTCACGTACTGCTATTGTAAAGTCTCATCATTAGTATAAGATGGTCAGTTCGAGGCTACGGTCTTGGCGATGGAGTGAATATTTAATTACTCCGTCATATTAATCATAAAAATCTGTATGCTAGGGTTTGTTATTTTCCCTCTTTAATGCATTTCAAGTTAATAACTATCTAAATGTCATTCCATACCACCAGTCCAATCTTGTTATTTGTATCCACTATGCATTTATTTATTTGTTTGTTTGTTTGTTTATTCAATTTTCCAGCCGGTTATTGTCGGCGCCTGGTTATTTCCCTATAACATCCCAAACTCTCCTAATGATCTTTGTAATGCGTTTCTAAGGAATTTCCGACTCGGTTCGGTTCGGCTCGGCTCTGGATCCGGACGTTAAAGAAGCACTCGAGAGACTCCTGCGTGTTGGCGAGGGGGAAGTCGTCCCGAGAGGCAGCTCGGATCGTCCGGACGCCCCCGCTCGTGTTCACGGTGCCGTGTTGCATTACCGTCGGGCCATGTTTTAACCCTTTTACCGTGTGTATGCCACACACACACACACACACACACACACACACACACAGAGGCTTACCCATAACTCTCTCACGCACATATATATATATATATACATACACACAAACATACGTTTTCACAGTCGTCTTAACAGATTTCCTTTCTCGTCAGTTTGTAAAGCGTACGAAGAGTCTCGGGTCATTATACCGTGTATCCTTCGCTCTGAATCTGATTTGTGCAGGAATCTGTCCGACGCCACGATCCGAGGCCTCGACTCCCATACGGACCTGTTTATTTTTATTTATTTATTTATTTATTTAAAACCCGCTGAACAATTTCCACCTGCGTTCTTTAATTCTTTCAGCATCCAGACGGGGCCTGTTTTTTTTTTTTTATATATATATACATTTTCCCATGAACGTCTAACATCGGACTGAAATTTACAACGCGAATCCGAATTTATGAGATAATTGAAGAGTTTTTTTCCTTCTTCTTCTTCATCTGAAATGCCACGGGGTTCGTTGTGCATAGCTGTGATAGCTTGACTTATTGATTATGGAAGGCGGTATGCCCAATTTCAAAGAGAAGGGTAGATATCTCCATGTAACTTTAGAGAATTAATTGGATTCGGTATGGCCCTTCATGAGAAACACATGTCTGTGTACTGCTGCAGGTAATAAGATCTCTCTCCTCATGTAATGAAAGGCCACTGTACCATCCAAACACACACACACACACACACACAAAGCCATAAAAATCACCCCCCAAAAAAGCAAGTAGCGCTCATCTCATCTCATCTCATCTCCCTCCCCCCTCCTCCTCCTCTCTCTCTCTCTCTCTCTCTCTCTCTTCTCCCTCTGTGGGATGAAATCACATCCAGAGAATGTCTCCAGGTCTTTTCGGCATCTTATCAGCTCCAGTAGCCGGTGTGTTTTCTTTGGAGTGGCCCGATTCGCAGTCACGCGTTCACACAGTCCAGATATAAATACGACGGATCAGGACGCCGTCTAGTGTATCATTGGGTCATTAATGCCAATTTATCATCGTGCCCTGGCTGGTGATGGACGGCGCATCTGCGCGAGGCACGAGGCCAACCGTAGGAAGCGTCCACAAGTTCTCCTGCGCTCGGGTGACTCGGGAGAAGTTTCTCCTGAGCGACGCGTTGAAAGAAGTGCACGGGAACCGTTTTACAGGAGATCCTAACAGGAGCAACCTATGGGAATAGCAGCTACGTGGCTAATTTCTCATGCTAAGAGCTCAAATCGGTCTTTAGCGACGTATCTGTGGTGTGTATTAACGTGGGAAGATTTATATTATAAACATTTATAAACATTAGCGGCAGAGTTATTAAGTGAAATGAAATATCATCTGGTTTCGCTGTTTTACTAGCGGTTGCGTGTAAGCGGATAGCAGCCACATCGCTCATGCTAACGCTGACAAAGCTAAAGTCGCTACGCATGTGCGCGAGCGATCGTCGTCTATGATAATGTTGTAGGGCGTGTTTTCGGTCTCGGATTTCTTTCAGAATTATTTTTAGGGCTTAAAGTAAAACTTTGAACGATGGAGTTGTTTAGTGTTGGAAAAACAACCAGGAAGTAAGTGATGTTTGTTGGTGAACGAGAATCGAAGACGGCTTTTGGCTGAAAGTGCGCCGCGACGACGTCGCGTGTCGGCCTGCGGCCGTTTCCGGAAAGATCGCGAGCTCCTCCCGATATCGCGGCGTTTCCTCGATTTTGCGCTCGTTTCTGCGATCGTAAAATTTCATAGAGGGACCGCATGACGGCTCATCGCGAAGTGTTTTATTCCTCTTATACCACAGATAACGTGGAACGTCCATGGACCAGGTTCCTGCTCTGTCTTACGTTTATAGCAGCTGTAAACAGTCATCATCGAGCGTTTGGGAATCAAATGTTAAAATGGTCGCGAGCGAGATTTAGAGAATATTCCGGAAGCACGGGATCATCGTTTCCACGCGCAGGGAGCGCACAAGGGTTTCTCCGGCACTCGGGTCTGAAAGAAAGACATGTTTACAGATGGATAGGATTCATAATTTCAGATAAATCAGATAGCTATCGGCCAGTGCAACTCATAAACATAAATCATTCATGTAGCGCTTATTGTTTTCAGAATAGCCTAAGTGCAGCAGGAGAGTTAAGTCGAAGTAGTGTGTGTGTGTGTGTGTGTGTGTGTGTGTGTGTGTGTGTGATGCACTGAAGCACCAAGGCTCGATAGTCTCCATGTTTGGAGGTTGAGGTGGCAGGACGGCAGCCCACTCCGTCATGGTCTCTCGTCCTGTGATGTGTACTCTCTCTCTCTCTCTCTCTCTCTTTCTCTCTCTCTCTCTCTCTCTCTCTCTCTCTCTTTCCTTCCTTCCCTTGTAGAATAGATGCCGGTGAAAGATAGCACTCCTGTCTTTGTGTGTGCATCACTATTCACGCCGCTTCCAGTGCAATTCTAATGAGAGAGAGAGAGAGAGAGAGAGAGAGGTACATGAGGATTTGTCAGTTTAGGCAGAACTTAAAATAGAGAAATAAAATATTCTGTCCCCAGGAGAACTTCAACCACTTTGCACAGGGAAAAAAAAAAAAAAAACCTACTTTTTTGGGTTTTTTTTTTGGTCTATTATCGTCTCGCTTTCTATTTTAACCCCTCGCTCCTGATGTTTAGCTGCGTATTTTTTTTTCCTGCGTGCAAACAATCTCAAATCAGGGTCCGAATAATGAATTTAATTGAAGATATACACAGCTGCGATATATGTGTATATATATATATATATATATATATATATATATATATATATATACGCTATCAATACCCAGGTTCGTCTCTCTCGTGCATCCGGATTTTGATCCTAATGCATGTGAGGATTTAAAAAAAAAAAAAAAAAACGCGTGCAGGTGAGGTTGTGTGTAATAGCACGCCCTGTCACTGCACCCCGCTTATTAAGATAAATATTGCGATGGGGAGATTTTCGGCAGTGCCTGAGAAAAAGGGACAGACACATTCATCTTGTTCGCGCTTGCTGTTTTGGGGTTGGCGGGAGAAAATGGGTTTAAGCCCCTTTAAGTCACCCCAATGTATGGAAATGTATGTGCATTTTTAAAAGCTGGGCTAAATTTATTTTCCCCCTCGTCCGTCTGAGCGTGCGGCGGATAGACCGATACACGGCATGATGGATAGACGTATAGAGAGAGACAAACAGACAGCCTCTCACACACACACACACACACAGAGACCCTATAACAGTTCAAGCCTACTGAAAGTACTCATACACACCTTTACCGTAATCCATTGTTTTCCGTAACGCCTCAGCGGCTCTGACGCAGACACGAAACGACGCTTGACGCGCGAGAACGACGGCGTCCGCACTGTTTATATACTTCTCCAGCGGCGTGTACGTCACCGCTCTACACGCAGACTCACGCCAGAGGAGGAAATCCGATTAGAAGCGTTATTATTTTCTTCTGACTTTGCAGTTAACGAGAAAAAGTTCGCACGTCTATTCGCACGGCTAATCATCAGTAGAAAGTGAATTCCCCGAGTGGTAATTAAAATATATCCGGCCATCGAGAAGGGCTGAAGATCAAAACGCGCAGATTCGAGATTTTTTATTTTTCTTTATTTGTTTATTTATTTTACGCGCAAACCTTGTTAACGTTATAATTGTCCTCGCTAAAAGTCAAAAGTGCATTTCTTGAGTATTTTGCCGGCTGAATTAATTAGAAGCCAGTGAGAATTGTCGCGGAGATAATTGCTTGTGGATTTAGCGTCAAGCAAATGAAGACTTCTAATATTTTACTCAAACATAAACTCAATATACGCCGTAATTTCATTTCAAGCCACTCGAGGCACGTGCGTCTTATCTTAATTACGGAATAATAATAATAATAATAATAATAATAATAATAAAACTTTCTACATCGCAAGTACTTTAATTTTCTCTCTCTCAGGATGGAAAATGTTTTTTTTTTGTTGTTGTTGTTGTTGTTGTTGTTTTTTTTTTCATTCCCAGGCAGACAGATTCAGGTTGTGTTGTGACTCGAGCCGCCATTTTTGCTCAAGCAGAAACATGATGTCACGATGCATCAAAGGAAAGACAAGACGACGGCGCACCGGATTTTATCCTCTGTCCAAAAAAAAAAAAAAACAGAACGATTTTGTTTGCTTTTAAGCGGTCAACATTTGGCAACCTTTTACCGTTACCAAATGTAAATCTATTTCTCATGTGGTGCACACACGTGACTCAATCCCTTTAGCGAGTGTGTATAGGCCCAAAGGTCCCAGGAAATGACCTGCATTTGGGTGATTGAGGATATCCTTGAACATGACAGTGGAGGACAGCATTTCTTTGGGGGGGTGGGGGGGGGGAGACACGACACACATGACCCAAACACAGTCTGAAGGAGGTGCACGGGTTAAAACAGGAGGGGAAAGGGCCAGGCACAGACCAGGACGAGATCTTCCGTACGGAGCCAACAAGAACGACGACGGCCCACCGATCTACTCTCTCTCGCTCTCTCTCGCTCAGCCCGGCAGAACCTGCTTTTAATAGCACTCTGGGAAGAAAAAAAAAAAAAAAAGACTGTCAGAACGCAGGCTAATTGGCCATCTAAGAACCCCAAAGGTCTCTCTCGCACAAATTGGGGAAAAGGGCATCTGCCCCCGATTTGATGCGATTCCTTTGTTACAGTCGTGTCTATTCTCCAAAAAAAAGCTCACGGTTTAATAAATAGATAAATAAATAAATAAATAAATAAATAAATAAATAAAAAAGTTGCTTTTAGGGACGGTTAACATTGTCGGAGAGACTGAAAGAGCACGGCGGATCGGCAGTAAACGGCGAACTCAGCAGAAGCGCAAACGTATTCTATTTTCATCGTTACCGAAAGATTTAATTTCATTCGTGTCGAATTCCCCACTGGGTTCCAATTAAAAACAGGTTGGGGTTTTTTTTTTTTTGTTTATTTATTTATTTATTTTACCCCACCCTGAGGGGGAACGGCTAATTATTCCGTTGACTACAGATGTAGGTGGGAGTGTACACAATTATTACGCAGCGTGCTTTCATCTTTCTTTTCGCCGCTCGTTTCTTTTTTTTTCTCCCTCATTCGATTCGAACGCGGCTAACTCCAACCATAATCGCTTAATTAGAAAGAGAGGAGGAACGGAAAAGCCGACTCGGGATCGCACCGTCCCGCGGATTTAGCGCCGCCGACTCGTTTCGGGACTGTAACGCATATTTACGTTCGATCGAGTTTTCGAACGATGTGTTGTTGTTTGTTTTTTGGTTTTGTTTTTTTCTTTTACTCAAAGGATTAAATATACAGCCTTGAATCATTTAAGCTTCTGTAATTAACCCATTTCGCGTGATTAACCATCCAGATAAAGATTAGCGTTCGGTACTAGACGACGTTTCAAGGCGTTTACGCTGCCTGCGTTACACGAGATAACACACTGTGTTGGGAGTTATTAACATGTCTGTTTTGAGAGTGTTCAATTATGGCCTGAGGTGAATCTTTCTCATGCTCCTCTGTGCTAATGGCGGATTTTTCAAATAAAGCACGCGGAGAAAAGAAACAAAGCCACGAGACACGACGGTGTAACAGTCCGGCCAGCCAACATGCTGTCATGCTGTATGTATATATCGAATATACGGCCTCCAGTCGGCGAAAAAAAAAAAAAAAAAATCAGAAAAGATGTTTTCAATTTAGCACGGGCTCTGCGATCGCGATATCCCTTTCTCAGAGCGGTTCCAGATCGGGATGGCCGCGGCCGTCCGAGTCGATCGCCTCGCCGAGCTCAAAGGCTTTCTCCAGGAAGAATAATTCCACAGTCGCTGAGGTACTGAAAAAGCAATCTGCAGAAATACCCCGGGGTCATGTCTTTGGCCGGGATGATTTGTGTGAAATGTCATACATTAAATATAAGTTTAACATTCCGGCCCAAACGCTAAAAACTGCTGTGCTGCTCTCCCCCAACCCCACAGACTCGCTTTAGGTTTTGGCTTTTAGGTCGAGAGCAAACATGGTCACAAAAAGGGTGAAAGAAATTTCGAGCTCCTAATACGCACACACACACACGCACACACACACACACACACACACCACCTGCGATTCATCTAGCCTGTTAAATAAATAACACCGTTATACAGCTGCCTTTCATTTGCGAATGCAAGTGGAACTTTCTCTTTCATTGACCTTTTTTCTTTTTCATTTATCTATTTGTTTATTATTATTATTTTTTCTTTTC